>VDFB02058242.1:512274300-512340032 GCA_007258455.2 Sequoia sempervirens | reverse complement strand
GGACACTCAAAGTCAAAGATAATTTAATGATTGGGTACATTTTTTTAATGCTTGTCCTTCTTTAGAAAATGGTAAAAATTAGGCTTTGGAATGCATAATTTAGAAAATTAGGAGCTTAATTAAGTCCAATAAATTAGGGGACAAAACATAATGTGAAATTGTTAAGGTATACAAATTTCTACACTAGATTTAGCCCCCACTTTAGTGAGAGTATGAACTTATGCTCAGACTCACATTGAAGTAGAAAAATATATGTCAAGAGGGGTTCAATTGTATAAATGTTGAAGTGATAAGATGACTAAGGAATAAGGAGGATGATCAAGCCCCCAGGATCTAAGATCCCATGGAAAACCAACATAGGAACAAAGGAACACAGATGCATATGAAATGCAAAAAAACAACATACACAAACATACATGTCAACATGAAATGCAAAAGAAGGTAATGGAGTAAAAAATTGCATTATGTTAGGACCCATACAAAAGTGTTCATGACTCACACAATAGAAAAGTTCAATATTTTCTAAGTGAATCATAGATAGGAAGTCACATAGGCTGGTGAAGTTCAATATTCACTAGGTGATCCCCCAAGACAAGGATGGGAAACACACTAGGTATACAAGATGGAAAAATGGGAAACACACACTAGGTCTACAAGGTGTGCCCACAACAAACATACCAAGAGTTGTACTCCTTGATAAACTTAATAAGGTGCCACAAGATGTTATGTCAATGCTACACTAAGTTAACAATGCAAAGAACAATGAATGTTAATGGATTATATGTTCAGTTTGATCCCCATAAGGATTAAACCCACTTAGTTTCTTCTTTAAAGCAAAAAATTCATCAATAAGATGTCCAAGTGCTCTATGATATGCACAATAAGAATTTTTTGTATTTTTTCCTTTCTTATTTTCTCGTTCATAGATAGGCAACAATGCAGTATGTCCTAGTTTGAGAAGTGTGTATAAGGATCTTTCAATATCAATTATAGTTTTGGTTATAGGATGAAAAAATGGTAGTTGATTAAGTTTGTAAGGCTTGTGTTTCTTAATTGGTTGACCAACTGTTTGATGTGAAGGTGGAAGATCTTGATAACCTAATACATTAGTATCTTTTGACGGTATTTGCTCCAAAAGGGAATGAATTTCATACTCATTGTTAATGTCACATCCTTGCTTTTTTAAGATTGTAATGCCTTGTCCATAAGTTTATTCCATATCAATGGGTGTGTCTATAACCATATGCTCATATGATGGAAGGTTGGTTGATGTGCTTCCCTTGTGATTGTTATGGATAGGTTTCTCTATGCATATTGTTTAAGGTATGCCTTTTGGTTTAGATTTGGAACATAACAAAGTGAATGCTTCAAGTGGTGGAATGAGAGGATGTTGCTAGTATGGGATGGTAACCCATTTCATTGAGGGATAAAAGGTCACATTATTTTCAAGGTTATGTAAAGAATTTTGTATGAACTCATGCACGCTCTCTTCATCTTAACCTATGAAATCAAGAAGATTTATAATAAGAGAAAGGTGTATCATGAATTTCATTATCAAAAGTATTATCATCACCAAACATATAGTTTGAAACATCAACCAAATATTTCAAGGACATCCAAACACATATCCATGATGAAACTTTTGCAATAAGGGTTTAAACTCTTATACAATAGATGAAGGGAACTCATATAGCAACACTGGACATAGTCTCTTGAGAATATTCTATCACAAAAGGTTGACTAATGCCCAGATAATAGGATAGAGTCACCTAAGGGCATCTCAGCATCAATTAGGTGTTCTGAGAGCTCAAAATTTGATTTTGTACTATATTGCTTAAGGATTTTGATTCTACTTGCAAACAGTTGTAGTTTAGTAAATAAATTTCTATAATTTTCTTAATGTACATCCCAATTTGATGCAAAATGCAAGTATGCAATGATGTTGAATATTTTTGAACAAATTTGAATGCAAATTTCATATATAAAATGTAATAATTAATTAATTACCAGATGCAAAGACCTTACAATGGTGATTTTGAATGCAAATTTTGACCTTAAACAATGCACTTTATTTCACCAAATGACCTAAATGCAAAATGCTTTATAAAGTATGATTATGAATTTTAAACTAAGACATGCAAGTACATTTAAACTAAGCAGACAAAGATGAACAGGTGTAGAAAATATTGTTAATGTACCTGTACAAGGATAGCATTGCCCAAGGGTGTATGGGTCCTTGTTCAAGGCTTTCAAAACTGAAAAAATTGAATGTTTAAGTTGTTTAAGTTTACTGTTCCTATCTGCAAATAGGTTTGACAATGACTATTTTTCCAAAATTTTCCAATGTGATGCAAATGTAAATGTATGATAATTTTAGAACAAAATGACACTAATTTGAATGCAATTTTTGAAATGAAAATATGACCTAAATGATTGAAACACTATGATGCAATATGTATGCAATATTTTTGGATTTTTATGATTTTGTATGATGCAATATGCAACCCTAAATGAGAAATGTAAAACATAATGATGCAAAACCTAGATCTAGGGTTTGAAAGACTATCAAATCATAAAGTTATGATGCAAAATATTGGGTTCACCAAAATGAAATATAAAAATGGGGATACCTGAAGTTTAATTCCAAAATCCTAGGGTTAATTCCATCCTTTTGAGTCTTAGGAATAAATTGGAAATTATTTGGAATGAATTCCACAATTATATTATATGATTTGATACTAAAAATGTAAGATACTAAAAGTAAACAAACTAAAACAGTAATTTGCAGGTGGATTTGGGAGATGTCTAATGATGTGTACCTAACCAAAAAAATGTGTCTAGTTGTGCCTATAAGGACAGGGTCACCCAATGGCTACTGAGTCTTGGTTAAGGTATCCTCAACTTTTGGGGTCCTCTGATTCTTGATCTAAGCTTATGTTTTTCACTTTTCATGTTAGAACATCTTCAATAAATTATGTAATTAAGTTTTCATGGCAAGACAAAGTTGATGAAAATAAATGCAACAATTGACAATTTTCCTTCAATCTTCCTTTGATCTTCTTCAAACTTGTAGCCTAGGTTGAACAAGACAACTGAGAGGGCGAGTGAATCAGTTGTCACAGATTTAATCTTTTAATTCAATCACCAGAACTAAGTCTTAACACTTCTTAAATGATTAATCATCAAATTCCAATGCAAAAACTTAAATCCAACACATAAATACAACACCAAATTTATGTGGAAAACCCAATAAGGGAAAAACCACGGTGAGGATTAACTCACACTATAGAGAATATCAAAACTGATTACAAGGGGCTCAATTCCTAAGAAATAAGGCTCATTGCCAAAATAAGGACTAACTGTCCAGAACAAGTACTCTCTATCTAATAGGGCTAACAACTCAGAGGGCTCACTGCCACAGAGCTACAAAGAAGAAAAAGAAGACGTGTTATAGAGAGAAGACAATCTCAATGAAACAAAGGATTCCACCACAATCACTCGCATATATGCATGAATGATAAAGTTCACCTTCTGCTCATTACATATAGAAACTCAACATTAAGGCTTTGCACTGATTTGCCACACTTGCATCACACACTCACTGGATAGCATCAATTTCGCACCAATTTTATCTTTTTCTTTTCACTTATATTTCTTCTTCGCTCTTGTATATTTTTCACCACTAACTCATCTTGTATTTATACAATCTTCAACTTTGAAACATATCCAAAGTCGGACATCCAAATTCAAATTCAAATTAGGTTAGCACCAAAACATCCTAGGGTGGAATTAGAATGAGGGAAACCCAAACACATGCTTCATAAGGACCCAAATAGATCCAATACACTTCATCAACTTCGAAAGTAGTGTTCAACACAAGGTCGACCAAGCCATTATAAAACACATAGAACCATTAATAAAAAACCTTCCAAATACCAAAATTACCTTTAGTACAATCAAGGAAGCTCAACTCTAGAACTGTAAGTCATAAGACTTCATCAAAGAGAAATCTAGACCAACAACATTTCTCCCAGACCTCAACCAGAAACACAGAAAACCATAGTTCACAACTGGTGAACATAACTCACACTGTATAATGAATCAACAACTAAAAATATAGATATAGAATCTTCTAACAACCATGATCAATATGTCTAAACCAAACAACCATAGGAGAAAATTTGGAGCAAAAACTAGAGTGAACAAGCAATACTTGCAACATATCTTCATTACAATTTTCTCAACATCCTTGGCATATTCAGCCAACAAAAACTAGTTGATATCCAATTGATCAGTTGAAATCAATGAAAACACCTTCAATCTTTCCATTCTTGCAACAATCTCCCCCTTTTTCATTGATGGCGACACATTATTTGAAAAATCATCAATGACAACATACAACTCTGAATACACTCCTAAATATTTTTTTTCTATTTTTCCCCATTAGTAGATAATTTCTTACATACTTCCTCTCCCCCTTTGACATTAATGGAAAAGTAAAAAGATCTTTTACATTGATTTCTTCTTTGTCATAGAAAACATAATACACACAATGACAACACCTAACACTACCTGCTCCCCCTGAGAGGTAGCCACCAAAACATCAGTCCAGAAGAAAGATAGACCCATAGATCCACCAGACTGATGCATCTCCATATGCATCTAGTTCAAGAAATGAGAGGTGATGAGCCCTAACTTCTCCCAGACATACTCAAAAGTATCTTTAGGAAGATCCTTCATGAAAATATCAGCCACCTAATCCTTCGTCAGAACATGCTCAAGCTTTACTTCCTCCATTACCTTCTCTCTCAAGAAATGATGTATGATAGATATATGCTTCATCCTCAAGTGTGTCACAAGATTATTTAAAACATTAATTTCACTTTTATTATCATAGAAAATAGATATAGGATCATCATACACCACTTTGATATCTTTCAATGTCTGTTTCATCCATAGAACTTGTGTACAACAAGATGTAGCAACAATATACTCAACTTCAACAGTAGACAAGGAGATTGAATCTCACTTTTTACTGAACCATTCCACCAATCTACATCCAAGAAAGAATTCACCACCACTTGTACTCTTTATGTCATCTACACATCTAGCACAATTTGCATCTGTATAGGCACTTAAAGTAAAGTCAATATCTCTAGGATACCATAATCCATAATCTAGAGTGTCATTCAAATATTTGAAACTTCTTTTAAAAATAGAAACACATGTTTCCTTAGGATCTTCTTGAAATCTAGCCACAAGACAAACTGCATGTATAATATCCAGTTTAGTAGCAGTCAAATACAATAGTCCACCAACCATAGATCTATACTTGCTTTGATAATCCTTAGGTGAATCATCATCTTTACCCAATTTGCAACTAGTCACCATAATAATACATACTGGTTTGGAACCTTCCATCCCAAATTTCTTCAACATTTCTCTCACATACTTAGACTATGAAATAAAAATCCCTTTCTCTGTTTGATTAATTTGTAGCCCAAGAAAGAAATTCATCTCTCCAAACGTAGAAATTGCAAATTCTTTTTTCTTCTCTTCAACAAACATCTTGCACATATTTTCATTTCCTCCAAAGATAATGTCATCAACATACACAACCATAATCAATATTTTGTCATTTTTAATCTTAAAATATAGATTAATATCCATCGTACCTTTGTTGAAACCTTGTTGAATCAAGTACCTATCCAATCTTGCTTACTAAGCTCTAGGAGATTTCTTCAATAAAGCTTTCTTCAATCTACACACTATATCTAGTTGATTTGACAACTGAAATCCTTACAATTGTTCCATGTTGACCTCTTCTTCTAGCTCACCATTCAAAAATGTTGATTTGACATCCATCTGATAGACCTTAAAATATTTGAGCAACAAATGATAAGAACATCCTTATAGCTTCCATTCTTGCTATCGAAGCAAAAGTCTCCTAAAAATATATTCCTTCTACAGTTTGTGAGTAACCTTTACACACAAGGCTTGCTTTATTTCTAATAACTCCATTTTCATTCAACTTATTTTTGAATACCCACTTTGATCCAACGATGTTTTTATCTGTCGTTCTTGGGACAAATTCCCAATTTGGATTCTTCTCAATCTGCATAAGTTCTTCTTTCATGGCTTCCACCCAATTTTCATCTTTACATGCTTCACTTACAATCTTTGGTTCAATCTCAGAAATTAAATAAAAATTCACTTCAGCAGTAGCTTTGCTTCTAGTCAATACTCCTTTTGTCTTATCTCCAATAATCTGGATTTTAGAATGATTCTTCTATACATATCTAGGTGTCTTAGGTGACATCATCAGAGCAACTTCTTCTATTTCATTTTGTTCATTCTTCTCTTCTTTCTCATCCTTTTCTTGTTCTTCCACAATCTCTTCAATTCTTATGTGATCATATTCATATCCATCAATGTCAATAGAATTCTTCACTATCTCATCAACCTTGACATTTGAACTTTCTACAATATTTCTCACTCTTTTATTGAAACATTTGTATGCCTTTGTATTAGTAGAATATCCAAGAAAAAATCCTTCATCACTTCTTGCATCAAACTTACCCAAATTTTCTCCATCTCTTCTGATATAACACTTGCTTCTGAATACCTTGAAATACCTAATAGTAGGAATTCTTCCATGCCACAACTCATAGGGAGTTTGTGAACTTGCTTGAACTTGATTGAATACATAAACAACAATATAAATAGCTTCTTTCTAGTAAAATTTTGGTAACCCAACCTCAATAATCATTGATCTAGTAGCCTCTTGAACTATTCTTTTCTTCCTTTCTACAACTTCATTCTGCTGAGGAGTTCTCATAGTAGAAAATTGTCTCTTTATTCCATGCACCTCACAAAATATATTAAACTCATGGGAGGTGAATTCTCCACCTCTGTTAGACCTTAATAATTTTATCTTCAAGTTTACTTCATTTTCAACCATTGCTTTGAATGTCTTGAATCTATCTAATGCATCTAATTTCTCTCTAAAAAATGTAACCCATGTATATCTAGAATAATCATCAATTAAAAAGATAAATTATATTTCACCAAGAAGACTTCTCACTCTTTTAGGACCATAGTGATCTGTATGAACTAAATCCAATAGTCAAATAGTAGATTGTTCCTTTGATCTATAATGATTTCTTGCTTGCTTTCCAAACTGACAATTTCTACAAATAGCATTAACATGCTTTGTAATTCTTGGTAAATCTCTCATGGCCTGAAGAAAACTAATCCTTTCCAAGTTATTAAAATTCATGTGACACATTCTTCTATGCCATAACCAACTGTCATTAATCTGAGTCATAAAGCATCATCCATTAGCACCCTTATGTTGATAGATATTTCCTTCAAATTTCTTTCCCGCAACAATCAATGTTTTGGATCTTTTCTGGATCTCACATATCTCATCCTTAAACACAAGATCATCTCCCTTACTACACATCTAAGCAACACTCAAAATATTATTCCTTAAACCCTTAACATAGTAGACATCATCAATATAATGCTTGCCATCAAAACTTATTAAACCTATCCCACAGATTTTAGCACCAGTATCATCTCCAAACATAACCAAGCCTCCATATTTTTCAATCTTAACAAACTTACTTTTATCACCAGTCATGTGATGTGAACAACCACTATCAACTACCCAATATTTCTTTTCTTGTTTAGCATGTACGAAAGAGATAACCGTACCTTCATTTTTCTCCTTCTCTAGAAGGCTTTCTTTTACATGTTTTTTAGAATTAGTGAAAGTAGGTTCATCCTTAATCGCCAAGAACAAGCATTTTCATTTTCATTGAGATCTTCATATTCAGAATCTTCATTAGATATACTAGCATTCTCATTCACATAATATGCTTTGTTAATCTTCTTTCCTTTCTTTTCTTTCTCATATCTTTGTTTATTCTTTTTAGCTCTGTTCAGACACTTTGCAACATAATGACCTATTTCTCCACAGCTATATCATATTAAGGGTAACTTACCATCATACTTGTTAGAGCCTTTTCTCATCCTTCTCACAAAGTTAGCTTCAATTTCATCAAAATTTTCTTCATCTGAATCTTTATCTTTATCACCTTAAAAGTAGTCTCTGATTTGTATCCATTCATCAAACTAGGCTTCCTCATCTCATAAGATGTCAAAAATCCCAACAAAAGATCTTTAGTATAGGTCTTATAATCTATACTCTATTTAATAGCACACACCTTCTCACTGTAGGCATTTGGAAGAGTTCAAAGAATCTTCCTTACAATTTTGGTTTCATCTATAGTAGCACCAAGTCCTCGCTCATCCAATATATGTACATAAGCTTTAAAATTCTCATTTTCAAAAATATGTAGAAGCTCAAGCTTTGTTTCCAAATTCTGCAATTTCACCTCTTTAACTCTTTCATCACCTTCATGCACTCTTTCCAAAGCATCCTAGACTTGGCAGTTTTCAAGTTTTGAACTTTAATCAACTCAAAATGTACCAGACTATTCTTCAAGATGTACTTCACTTTATTGTTCACTTCATGTGCTTTGATCTCTTCAGGTGTACTCGAACCATTAGTAGGAGGAGTGTAAAGATTCTTGTAAGCTTTCTTCACATCATATCCACAATACTCTAGATATTCTTCCATAAATATTTTCCAGATAGCATAATTAGTTCCATCAAACCTTGAATACTCATAAATCATTTTTTCAGCCATCTTGGACCTTCCTCAAGTGGTTAAGCTTTTCACCAAGGAACCTTGCTTTGATACCAATTGTTAAACAAGGAAACTAAGAGGGGGATGAATCAGTTTTCATAGATTTAATCTGTTAATTCAATCATCAAAACTAATTCTTAACACTACTTAAATGATTAATCATCAAATTCCAATGTAAAAACTTAAATCCAACTCATAAACACAACAACACCATATTTACTTAGAAAACCCAATAAGGGAAAAACCACGGTGAGGATTAACTCACACTATAGAGAATATCAAAAATGATTACAAGAGGCTCACTTCCTAAGAAATAAGGCTCACTGCCAAAATAAGGATTGATTGTCTAGAACAAGGACTCACTATCCAACAAGGCTAACAATCTAGAGGGCTCACTACCACAAAGATACAAAGAAGACATAGAATACTTGTTACAGAGAGAAGAAAATCTCAATGCAACAAAGGATTCCACCATTATCACTCGTAGATATGCATGAATGATAAAGTTCACCTTATTCTCACTGCATCTGAAAAATAAAAATTAAGGCTTCTCACTAGTCTTCCACACTCACATCACACACCATCACTAGATAGCATCAATGTTGCATCAATATGCTCTTTTTATTTTCGCTTATATTTCTTCTTTGCTCTTGTATATTTTTCACCACTAACTCATCATGTATTTATACCATCTTCAACTTTGAAACATATCCAAAGTCAGCCATCCAAATTCAAATTCAAATTAGGTTTTTTCCAAAACATCCTAGGGTGGAATTAGAATGAGGGTGACTAGTCCAGGGCACCATGTAAACTTCATTCCTCCATGAGGAAAACATGTAATGTTTGAGTCTTAATCATGGTATGATAGTAATGAGGTCATATTTTGACCTTTTCTAATCTACTTAAGTCATTTAATTAGGTTTCTAGGGGATTATGGAGTCAAGTTCTCAAAAAATGAAAAATGTTGTAAATGTTGTCAAAAATGCAAAATTGCAAAATGCAAGAAAGTGGAATATGAATAGTCACTTTGTAAAGGGAAGGTCTTTGGGTGTTTGAAAATCAAGGGGAAGTTATGATAACTGTTGTAACATCTTTATAAGAGCCTTGTGAAGGAGAGGAAGTGTGTGAGACATTGTATCTTAAAATAGTTTTGAATAAAAGTACCATGTTTCTACAAAATTAGTGTTTTCTTTGTTATTTGCAAGCTTTGTACAGCTTGTACAGCATCACAAGGTCATAAATTTTAATTTGTTTTGGTAGATTAGTGTGTTAGCTTAAAAAAAAAACTAATTTGAGGATATTTCATTGAGAATAGAGTTTGTTTGAGTCATTTTTCTGTAAGTTGCCTTGAAACCCTCATTTTAAGGGTTTGAGAGTCTAAAAGTGGCATAAAAAGCCATTCCATCAATGGAAAGCATTGTAAATTGTAAATTAGTGGAATGGGTTAATTCAAGTTTTTTTTTTTAATTTGGATGTGTTTGCAGATGCAGCGGAAGCAAGTTGCATAAGTTTTGTTGCTTCCCTAGTTAAATTCTTCATGATTTTGGGTGAAAAGTGGTGCTTTGAATGTAGGGTTTGCACAAAGGCTCTTGAAATTGGTCATGTGAAGGTTGATATAGTATTTAAAATTAATTTTTGAAGTGTTTGAAGTGTTGTACAAGTTATTTAAGGTTTTGGGTTCAAAGATCCAATAAAACCTTATGTGTGCAAGCCTAATTAGGCCTTTATACAAGCTTAGCAGCAGTTTTTTGAAGGTGTTGTTCCAAAAAAACAACCCTTAAGTTTTAGATATGTTATATAACTTCATAATGGGTATCCCAAATAAGTTTTATATCATGGGTTGGAGCTTTTTTATGAAATTTATGGTCAAATTACGGTGAATTTCTATTAAATTAGGCCTCTAGGACAGTAGGACAGTCATTTTTATGAGGTTACTTTTAAAAAAAAAACCTATCTTTTTTTTGTTATGTTGAAGCACTCAATAAAGGTTATTTGAAATTGGATTTATTTTTGGTAGATTCAAACTAGTTGAAGAATTACACCCGTTTTTGCCATTTGGATTCCTCTAAACAATTTGGCCTCTTGAGTATGAATGATGGAATAATGAAGGAACCAGTGTTCTTGGGGAGCTTGGTTGGTTTAATTTAGTTGATATTATGATTTCTAAAGTATATTAGAGGTTCTTTGAAATTTTTATACCTTGAAGTCACATTTTGGTGTATTTGTAGCTCTTCAAATCATGTTTCATTGAAGTGAATTTGTGAGTGTTTTGACAATTTATCAAAATCAATGATTTGCATCTATGAAAACCTTTTGAAGCCCATGATGCTTTGCATCAGTGACCCAAACACACGCTTTATAGAGACCCAAATATATCCAACATGCTTCAACAACTTCAAAAATAGTGTTCAACACAAGGTCGGCCAAACTAGTGTAAAACACATAGACCCATTAAGAACAAACTTTCCATATACCAAAATTATATTGAGTAGAATAAAGGAAACTAAACTCTAGAACCATAATTCATAATAATTCATCAAAGATAAATATGGAACAACAACATTTCGCCTGAACCTCAACCAAAAGCACAGAAAACCATAGTTCACAACTAGTGAACATAACTCACACTGTATAATGAATCAACAACTAAAAATTTGGATATAGCATCTTCTAATAACCATGATCAATGCATCTAAACCACACAACCATAGAAGAAAATCTAGATCAAAAACTATAGTGACCACTCAATACTTGCAACATATCTTCATTACAATTTTCTCAATATCCTCAACATATAGAGCTAATAGCAACTAGTTGATAACTAGTTGATCAGTTGACATCAATGACAACACCTTCAATCTTTCCATTCTTGTAATAGCCTGCACATTCAAAGAGGGAGAAAGTGTTGTGCCATATAGGGGTTTTCCTTAGTCAAACCTCAAGTAAGTGTTTCAACTTTCCACAATGGCAATGTCAATGGATAAAATGATAATTGGAAGGAAGGAATGATAAAATCACAAAGTGTTGCAACTCACCACCCTTCAATGGCTTCCTTGGAGGAATGAAATCATGCTCATCACTTCAAGGGTGATGCAATTAGGGGAAGTCCTCCAACACACTTATTACAAAATCAACCAACAAAACAACTATCAGTTCACCAAACCCTCAAATTTTCACTATCTCAACCAATTCTCACAATTTCCTTGTAGCATTGGAAATCAACTCAATCAGGTGAATCTTCTCAATAAACTTCTTTTAGAACAAGAGTTGGACCATTTCAAGGACCCATCAGGGCACACAATCACATACCACAAACCACTATTGGTTAATTTTAGACAACTTCAACAAAATAGGCTTTATACGCCTTTTAGGCCTCAAATTAGGCCTCTTTTGCAAAGAAACCACTCACAAATCAATTCCTAAACTAGTAAGCTCAATTGGGAAGTAGTACATATGTGTCAAAATCAAATAATCCACAATCATTTGTCAGAAATTCATTCACCAAAGCATCTAATCCCAAAACCCTCTTTTTAAGCCAAGAAACTAGGGTTTTCATGGAAATCACATTTCTAAACCTCAAAAAACTAGCCACCACCTCAAAAAAGTCCAAAAACCTCTGCATATTCTTAATCAAACTAGAAACAATGCTGCTCCAACACAATTTTCACTTTAGCATATCAAAGCCTCATAATTTCAAGAGAAAATCACATTTTTCATCATTAGGGCATCATGCCCAACTCAATACCCGAACTCCTCCACATTCTCAAAGCTTGAAAACATCTAATCCTACACAATCAATCTCATTCCACCTAGTTATAGTGATCATAGAAAGGTGGAATGGGTTTTAATTCATTGTATTGTCTTCAACCCTTAACTATGTTTTACACAGGTAGATTTAGGAAATCTACTCAATCTTCCTTCAAACTAAATGATTAGACCCTCAAACCTATTAAAAAACAAAGTTGTTTCAAACCACAACTGAATTCAAGAAATTTCCAGAGCAATTAGTTAATATACATTCCGTACAAATCTAAACAAGATGGAAAAACACATAAAATCTAGAAAAAGCGTTGTTATTTCAATTGTTTAATTGTTCCAAATCATCAAAAATCAAACTCTATCGATGCTTTTACATCACATATATAATTTTTACCTCCAAACTAATTATTCTAACTTCTACAAACTTCCTTTTGAACTCTTGTGACCATTGGTCTCTAAAACTGCCTTTTTACAACTTTTCAAAATTACAATTTTGCACATTTTGCAACTTTTCAACATTTGCACAATTTGAAAGACCAACCACCTAGACACCTAAATATGACTCAAATATGAATTATTTATCATAAAAATGGTCATAGTGACCTTATTTAAACAAAAGACACCCAAAACCTAAAGCCTACTCATGATCAACATTGATGGACAACTTTTGACCAAAGGTGCTCCTACACCCCAACTTTGAAGTTTTCCAAGTCTCTTGGAAAGTTTGATGTAGCTTGTCCACCTTTGTACTCTTCACATCCTTGACCAACTTTATCATTGTCATTAGATTCACCTTGCTTTAGCTTATCATTGTCCTTGACATATTGGCTATCACCATCACTTGTCTCTTGCTCCAACTATACACTCTACTTTGTGGGGTATTTCCCAACTTCCCTATCAACAAATACTAATGTCACTTCTCCCTCTACATTTGTACTCAAAATTTCATCAGCTATCATCACTTGCTTCTCAACTTCTTGCTTATTCCACTTTCCAATACTCATGTTGTCTACATCTTTCTCACTATCAAACTTGTCAACAACTATACCATCACATTTAACAACCCTTGTCAGACTTGCAACTGTCTTTTCCTCTGTACCAGCAACCTTACTATCCACTGTCCCTTCATTATTACAGACCACTATCCTCTTATTTATTGTCTTACCAATTCCATCAACCTCTTTCATAACATCCCTTGAATGTCTCTTCACTTCTTTCCCTGTTATAGGGCACATAACTATCCCAATCATGATGCCATCACTCTTTTCTTGCCTTTCCAAAGGATTTATACTCTTATACTACTCTATCTTAGACCAAGACACACTCTCATCTACCTTATTTTTCCACATGAAGACATTCTTCTTCACCACTATTTGCAAATCATTTTCACTTCTTGTATTTACTGTTATATCTTTGTCAAGCCTTGTATTGGTTGCCAACCCTTTTTTCTTACTTTCTTCAACACTCACAAACTCTTTCCTTCCAATCATGATGATTTTACCTTTTTCTTTTGTCTCATCAACCAATGGATTCAATATGTATTCCTTCCCATCTTTTTCAATGCTATAAGTATTTTCTCTCCCATGGTAAATTGCAGACCTATCAAACTGCCAAGGCCTTCCTATTAACACATGGCAACAACTCATAGGCAATATGTCACAAACAACTTGATCCCTATACTAACCAATATGGAATTCAATAGTAGCTTGTTCATTCACCACTATAGACTAATGATCACTAATCCAAGACACTCTATAAAGTTTTTCTATAGGCACTCTTTACCAATTCAATTTGTCCACCATATCACTAGATACCATGTTATTAGTGCATCCAGAATCAACTGCTACCTTGCATACCTTATCTTTGCATCTACAAGTTGTCCTAAACAAGGCTCTTCTTTGAATTAGCTCTTTCTCCTTGGAGTTCTTAAACATTTTTCTTTTCATCATCAACATCTCACCTACTTCAGGTGCAACATGTAGAGTATTTGAATTTGAACTTTCATATTCATCTTCTTCTTGAACAATTTGAGCTCTCCTTTCATTCTTCTTTTCTCCTCCACTTGAAGTTGAACCAAGTTTTTTAAGGCACTTCCAAGAAGGATGACCATATTATTGGCAATGATAACACCTACCTGCAAAAGTGTTAGAATTCCTTCCACCTCCAAATCTGCCCCTTGTGCCTCTGAATCCACCTCTAAAATTAGTATTTTTCTCTTTAACCTTGCTTGCAATCTCTTCTTCTTCATTGGTTTGCCTTGTACCTCTCCCTCTATTCATGTTACCTCTACCCCTTCCTTGTATTTCTTGTCTTCTCTTGATTTTATCCTCTACCCTTAATTCCATTTGGAAACATTCTTCCACTGTCTTAGGAGGGTTCAAACTAATTTCATCTCTTATGTTCAATCTCAAACCACTCAAATACATGGCCACTCTTTCAACCTCATCTTCATTGTGACCTACCCTAATGCATAACCTATGAAACTCCCTAGTATAATACATCACATCTAACTCCCGCTACTTCAAATCTTGCAATCTCATAAAGGTTTGTATGGCATAATCTGTTGGTAAAAATTGAGCCTTTACCTTTGCTACCATCCTATCCCAAGAGCTTATCTTGGACTTACCTTTCTTGACCCTATCTTCTTGAACAAAGTTCCACCATGTTAGGGTTGGTCCATTCAATTTTTTCTTTGCATATTTCACCTTCTTACTGTCCTCTATTTCTTCAAACTCATAAAAATTATGTAAGGCATCAATCCAAGCCAAAACTTCTTCACTATCCATCTTACCTCCATACATAGGCACTTCAACTTTCACTCTTAGAGTTTTGTCACCTTTTACTACCTTTAGCATCTTGACCATTCTCTTTTCTTTAGGGTCTAAGTCATCTTCATCATTTTGGACTCCAATTAGAGGGTTTCCTTCCTCCCCCTCATCCTCCTTATCACTCTGGTCTTCATTCACCATTCCTCTTCTCTGATTCTTCTCCAAAACTACTATCCTGGCTAAGGTGGCTTCTTGAGACTCTCTATAGAGCCTTTCCTTTTGTAAAAACTTCTCTTTTTATTCATTTATCTCCTTTTCCATCGCACTAGAATTTGGAGGCATCTTCACAATCTTGCCTCTTCACCTCCCAAGTTTTCCTTCACAATCTTCAATCTCCTTCCACAAAGATTTGGTACCTTTGCTCTGATACCACTTGATGCAATTAGGGGAGGTCCTACAACACACTTATCACAAGATCAACCAACAAAAAACTTTTAGTTCACCAAACCCTCAAATTTTCACTATCTCAACCAATTCTCACAATTTCCTTGTAGCATTGGAAATCAACTCAATCGGGTGAATCTTCTCAATGACCTTCTTTCAAACCAAGACCAAGACCATTTCAAGGACCCATCAGGGAACACAATCACATACCCACAAACCACTATTGGTTATTACTGATGGGTGTTTTATGCACTTCTCAACACAGGTAATGCACAGATCCACCACCTCTCTTGAAAGACAATCTTCCACAATCAAATTGCAGAACACTATCCCAAGGTCTCTAATGTCAGGTCTTGACAGTGTTTAGAATATCTCATTTTTTTTATGTGATTTTACTGGAATCACAAGGTGGACTTACGGATGAGTTACAAAGCATGGGAAGTTGGGTCTTGAAATGGAGTTCCTAAGATGGGGAAGTTGTTGTGCATTTGTTGTAGGTTCAAACAACAGTCTTGAACTCCATTTTATCATTGCATTTAGCTCTACAATGTGCAATGAACCTTTCCTAAGGTTACTTATTAAAAAAAGGAAAAAGGGTAGGGGAGAGAGGAAGTTCCTAGACCTAAAACTATGAATGAACAATGATCATGGAGGATACTATAGTAGACAAACTCCCTAAACTAGGTTTTGCTTGACCAAGAGCTTCCTACAATTACACATAAGTAGTGCAATCTTCTAAGGACTATAGATTTTCAGATTGCATATGCACATCATGTACATGTGATTGAACTAAGTTGCAACATTGAAATCAAGAAGCTAAGACTAACTTTAAACAACAGTTTGTCATCAACAAGTGCTAAAAGTATGGGCTGAAAGTTCATCAAATACCATAACAGCAATTTCCATTATCACTTTCGTTCAAGAATCTAACACCTAAACTAATAGGGAAGTTGAAACATGCATACATAAAGAGCAAACTCAAAAGGAACATGCATAAATCATGTAATGTTGCTTTCTATTACTGTAGAATGTCTTTACACTAGCTCTCCAACCTTTTACAAATGAGGGGAAAGCCCCTATTTATAGTTTTCCAAAGCCCAAATGAATGCCTAGGATTGAATTACTTTGTGTGGCCTAGATTTGATTACATTAGGGTTTCACCTACCCCCCATTATCTAGTAATTTTAAAATAAAATTTTGTCTTTTCCTTGTTTTGTCCTCTAGTGTCCAAGTGTTATAGAAATTTTGTCATTTAGTTGATTTCCCTTTTACTATAGTTGAAACTATAAGGAAAGCTAAGGTGCGGAACTAACTCTCCTAATGCCAAAACCTCAGGGAAGAATACAGAGGTGACTTTAAATTTTCAATTACAATCCAATTAAGATACACTTGAAAGAAATAAAAAAAACAAAGAAATGACCATACACACATGAACACTAGATTTAAGTGGGAAAACCCTTACGGGAGAAAAACCCACCACACCAAGAAAAACCTCTTTGTATTACAGTAAAAAAAATAACATACAGAGGATGGGCTTCACTCTCTAATGTCAAATTATAGCAACATACACAATGATCAACCTTGTATAGAAAATTCAAGTTACAATGCTCTCAAAATTGAATTCACACTGATTACTCAACTATTCATCAAACCGTTCATTCCATTGATTGTCCAACCAAACATCATCATTGATCTTAGAGTATATCCATGTCGTCCCTAGTCCATTGAACTTCCTCATAGGAACAGCCACAATAGTCTAACTTCCAATGGTTCCCATTCTGCTCCCTGATTGGTTGAAGCCACACCATGTAGGATAGTCTTTCAATTGGTCAAGGCCTTCAAATAGTGTTCGCATGTTGGTGAGACACTAACTATGTCTCCCCAATGCCACAAATCCCAACTATCGATATTGCCCAAAGTCATCACCTTCGAAAAGAGGTTATACCAAGTTCAAAAGTAGTCGGTGAGATAAACCATATCGCTAAGACATCATATCGATGACCACCACATGTAGCACTATTTAGCAAGACTATTGATATTTGGTGAGAGGTCATATCAATGTTCAAAAGTCACATAGACATTAGCATTCCCATCGGCGAGACTATCGCTATTCAAAACAAGGTCTTGGTGAGCCTTCATGTCACACCAAAATGTCCAATCGTCAGCGATACTTCATCCATCGCTAAGAGTTACTTCATAGGTTCCAAGTCACCCCCAGACCATCCTTCACTAGGATTCATACCGACAATAGACTACACCAGCGGTGAGACAAACCTCCATCACTAAAAGTTCTTACTGAAGCCTTCATGTTACTCTAATGAATCCAAGTGTAACATTGTTGGCAAGACACACCATCTCTTGCCAAGAGTTATTACTGAAGTCACATGTTACACTGATGACTCCAAGTGTATAACCATTTGGCGAGACATCTCTTGTCGGTAAGACTTCATACCAAACATTCATATCTTTCCCTGATAATTGTTGTCGCCACAAATCTCCCCGACAACCACTATGAACCACATTTGGTGAGAGTTCTTACCGGTTGGAGAGAGATCACAATGACAAGAAATGTCACAACAATAGCTACAATTGGTAAGACAGCAACAAGGTCTTGGTGACCTGAGCATTCCACAAGGTTGCACAACTGCTAGTCGGCCAAACAGTAAGAATGTCACACTGACTTTGCTCTTTCAGAGGTTTCAGCCTATGAGATTGAGGCACATAATTCTAACAATCTCCCACTTGACAAAGATCACACAGGAACCTCCAGAGCACAACAAAACTACTGAAGTTCATGGGCACTGAGGCCCATTGAACTAGCACACCACCTGAACTTGTCTGTGCTCACTGACTTCGTCAATGCATCTGCAACATTCTCTAGAGTATCTACTTTTTCTAAAGAGACCTTTCCATCCTCCACCATATCTCATACAAAATGATACTATACATCTATATGTTCCATCCTAGCATGGAAAGTAGGATTCTTTGCCAAACAAACAGCACTCTGACTGTCACGGTAAATTGTTATTTTCCCTACATCAAAACCAATGTTAGAACACAAATGTTTTAGCCAAATTACTTCTTTACAGGCATGTGTTGCTGCCATGTATTCTGCCTCTATAGTGGACAAAGTGACTACAACTTGCCGCTTACTCATCCAACTCACTGTACCACCATTCATCATGAAAATATATCCACTAGTGGATCTTCTGCTGTCAATGTCCCCTGCCCAATTAGAATCCACTTAGCCTTGAATACTGAGAGTCCTCTGTGATTCAACCAAGTTGCCATGGTAACACAATGCATATTCATAAGTGCCCTTCAAATTACTGAATACTCTTTTCACAGCATCCCAATGTGTCCTTCCAAGATTAACCATAAACCGACTAAGTACTCCCACTGCTTGGGCAATGTCTGGCCTTGTACAAACCATTGCATACATTAGACTTCCAACCTCACAAGTATAAGGCACAATGGTCATGTCCTCCATCTCAATAGGAGATTTTGGACAGTCTTCAACAAATAGCTTCATTCCTTGCAAAACTGGAACAACTGGCTGCTTACAATCAGTCATACAAAATCTCTCTAGAACAGTCTTGATATACTTACTCTGACTGAGCCAAATTTTTCTACTATTCCTGTCGTTGATTCCCAGAATATACCTTGCTGCACCAAGATCTTTCATTTCAAACTTTGCAGACAACTAAGACTTAAGATTAGAAATCATTATCTTACTATTGCCTATGAATAGCATATCATCAACATAGAGAGCAATAATAAGAACTTGATCACTTTTAGCTTTGTAATACACACAATGATTAGATTTTGATCTTAAAAATCCCAATGAAAAAACAAAAGTTTCAAACTTCTGGTACCACATTCTAGGAGACTACTTTAATCCATATAGAGATTTTTTCAACTTGCAAACCAGTTTTTCTTTACCTTTCTCCACAAAGTGCTCAGGCTGGGACATATAAATTTCTTCTTCAAGATCACCATGAAGAAATGTTGTCTTCACATCCATCTATTCAATCTCTAAGTCATACGCTGCTGCAAGTGACAAAAGAAATCTAATGGATGTCAGCTTAGCTACAGGAGAAAAAATTCCCCATAATCAATTCCCTCTACCTGGGAATAGCCCTTTGCAACCAACCTCGCCTTATACTTTTCCACACTGCCATCCAGACCTATTTTGTTTTTAAATACCCATTTGTATCCCATAGCTTTTCTGCCTTTAGGCAAGGTCACCAAACTCCAAGTATCATTCTTTTCTAAAGATGCCATTTCTTAATTCATGGCTTCCAACCAAGAGTTTGAATCAGACATTCTAAATTCCTCTTTCACATTCCTAGGCTCATCAGTGCTAGAAATTAAAGAATAGGCACAAGTAGAATCTATCAAAGAAAACCTATACCTATCTGGTTGCTTTCTTTCACGAGTTGACCTCCTCACTTGCTAAGGATGAGGTTGTTCTTCTTCATCAGAATTATCAGAACTACTTGAGCTCTCAGCTTTAGATACATTTTGAATTTTCAATTCCTTTTATCTCGTGTCAGAGGAATTTCAACTACATCCTTTTTGTTTTCTAAATTTTTCTCTAACTACATATCCAAGGTAGAAGGCTTTAGCTCACGAAAGATAACACTTCTATTGCATAGAACCTTCTCTCTATCAGGATTCCAAAGCTTGTAACCTTTTATGCCAACACTATAACCAATAAAAATACATTTGACAGCCTTGTTCTCCAATTTAGATCTTTTCTCATTTGGCACATGTGCATATGCCTCACAGCCAAAGACTCGAATGTGTCTCAAAGAGGGCTTCTTTCCAGACCATGCTTTCAAAGGTGTTTTCTTAACAAGAGCAGAATTAGGAGAATGGTTTATCAAGTAACATGTTGTAGCAACTGCCTTAGCCCAGAACTTCTCCTCCAAGCCAACACTACTCAGCATACTTCATGCTCTTTCCATCACTGTCCTATTGAACCTTTCTACAACTCCATTTGCTTCGAAGTGTAAGGTGTAGTTTTATGCCTTTTAATCCCATGATCTTTGCAGTACCTCTCGAATTCATCAAAACAAAATTCACCACCATTATCAATCCTTAAACATTTTATTTTTCTTCTAGTCTAATTTTCTACAAGGTTTTTAACTTCCTTAAACCGACTGAACACTTCTGATTTACTTTTCAAAAAATAGACAAATGCTCTTCTTGAATAATCATCAATGAACGATACATAGTACCTTGACTTAGACAAAGAAGGAACATTCATTGGACCAAAAACATCAGAGTGTATATAATAAAGCAAACCAAAAGATTTGTGAGGACTGGAATAAAATGAAACACGGTGTTGTTTACCATATATAAAATGTTCACAAAATTCGAATTTGAGGTTACAATCATTAAACCCCTCAACTAGGTTTTTATTCTTCAAGGTTTTTAAACCTTTCTCTCCAATGTGGCCTAGCCTATGATACCAGAGCATAGTATTTTCTGCTAGAAGTTTAACTTCAATAGAGTTTACACCATCAAGAACTTTTACCATCTTTTCTCCATGAGTAGCTTTCTTAGACTTTACAGAGACACTATTGCATTGAACAACATGTGCATCCATCTTATACAAGGTACCAATACAAGCACCCCTTGCTAGCACCATTGAACCTCTATTCATCTTGCAACCATTTCCAAATAACGTGACTTGCACTCCAATATCATTCAGCTTACTAAAAAAAGTAAATTTTGAGCCAGACCTGGTATATGCATTACATCATTGATTCCCTTCACTCTTCCATCAAGGAATTGAATTCTGACTCTTCCACAACCAACAATTTCTAAAGATGAATCACTTGACAAATACACCTTTCCACCATTGTATTTTTCATACTTCGTGAATCAGTCTCTATGAGATGTCATGTGGAAAGATGCTCTAGAATCAATCAGCCAGACATCATCTGATGCCTATGTAGCCAAGGTTGCAATGAAGGCATCTACATCACTCTGAGATGAATCATTGTCAGAAGAATTCTTCTTCTTCTTCTTTTTCTCCTCCTTAAAATCCTTTCAGACATGACCAGGTTGCCTACAATTCTAGCACTTCACCTTGGACTTCTTGCCAGGAGACTTTGACCTCCCTTCTGATTTGGATTTGGACTTCTTGTCCTTCTTCTTTCCTTTTTCTTTCGATCTTCCTCTAATAGCAAGAGCCTCCTTCACCATCTCAGAAGATTTCCTTCTCATCTCTTCTGATAATAAAGAAGTAGCAACATATTTCATCTTAAAAGTGGATGTCGTACTCCCAATAGCCATCACTAAGTGATCCCAAGAATCTGGAAAAGAACATAATAACAGCATACATTGATCTTCTTCATCAATTTTCACACCCACAGATGTTAACTGTGCAATCAACATGTTGAATGCATTCAAGTGATCAAAAACAGACCCTCCCTCCTGCATTCTCAAAGTGTACAACTTCTTCCTCAAGAACAATTTATTCACCAAGGACTTGCCCTAATAAATAGTTGCTAGTCTTTTCTTCATGAACATTTAGAAGAATAGAGTCTGCTAAATAGAGCCTTATCAGCCCCTTAGATTTTCTATCTGCAAGGTCCCAATCCCCTTGCTTCATTCCTATAGGCTTTGTAACAGACACAACAATCCAAAGATCACGATCAACCAATAGATCTTCCATTTTAAGTTTCCACAACTCAAAATTGCTGCCATTGAATTTCTCAATTTCAATCTCTCCTGACGTGCTTGCCATCTTAACCTGTAATTCGAATTATCAAACTTCTACAAGACTCCCACTGAAATAGAATTGACACAAAAAATCCAACATACCCACAAGGATAACACAACTGGCCAGGCTCTGATACCACTTGTAAGGAAAGCTAAGGTGCGAAACTAACTCTCCTAACATCAAAACCTCAGGGAAGAATGTAGAGGTGACTTTAAATTTTCAATTACAATCCAATTAAGATACACTTGAAAGAAATAATAGAAACAAAGAAATGACCATACACACATGAACACCAGATTTACGTGAGAAAACTCTTACAGGAGAAAAACCCACCACACCAAGAAAAACCCCTTTGTATTACAGTAAATAAAATTACATATAGAGTACGGGCTTCACTCTCTGATGTCAAATTATAGTAGCATACACAATGATCAACCTTGTACAGAACATTCAAGTTACAATGCTCTAAGAATTGAATTCACATTGATTACTTAACTGTTCATTCCACTAATCGTCCAACCAAACATCATCATCGATCTCAGAGTATATCCATGTCGTCCCTAGTCTATTGAACTTCCTCACAGGAATGGCCACAACAATCTAACTTCCAATAGCTCCCATTCTACTCCCTAATTGGTCGAAGCCACACCATGTAGGATAGTCTTTCAATCAATCAAGGCATTCAAATAGTGTTCGCATGTTGGTGAGACACTAGCTGTGTCTCCCCGATGCCACAAAGCCCGACCGTCGATATCACCCAAAGTCATCACCTTCGGCAAGAGGTTACACTGAGTTCAAAAGCAGTCGGCAAGACAAACCATATTGCTAAGACATCATACCGATGACCACCACATGTAGCGCTATTCGGTAAGACTATCGCTATTTGGATACCAATGTTCAAAAGCCACATAGACATTAGCATTCCCATCAGTGATACTATCGCTATTCAGAACAAGGTCTTGGTGAGCTTCATGTCACACCAAAATGTCCTACCATCGGCGAGACTCCATCAGTTGTTAAGAGTTACTCCATAGGTTCCAAGTCACCCCGAGACCATCCTTCGCTAGGAGTCATATTGACAACAGACTACACCATTGGAAAGACAAACCTCCATTGCTAAGAGTTCTTACCGAATCCTTCATGTTATTCTGATGACTCCAAGTGTAACATTGTCGGCGAGACATACCATCTATCGCCAAGAGTTCTTACCGAAGTCACATGTTACACCAATGACTCCAAGTGTATAACTATTTGGCAAGACATCTCTTGTCGGTAAGATTTTATACCCAACATTCATATATTTCCCCGATAACTGTTGTGGCCACAAGTCTCCCTGACAAACACTATGAACCATAGTCAGCAAGAGTTCTCACTAGGCGAAGAGAGATCACAATGACAAGAAATGTCACAATGATAGCTACAGTCAGTGAGATAGTAACAAGGTCTCGGTGACCTGAGCATTCCACAAGGTTGCACAACTGCTAGTTGGACAAACAGTAAGAATGTAACACCTACTTTTCTCTTTGAGAGGTTTCAGCCTATGAGATTGAGGCACATAATTACAATAGAAACTACTTGAAAGTTGCCTTCTTACTTGATGTTTTTGTAGTAGTTTTCCTTGGATCAAACGGGCTCATCGATGACTGGCATCAATGGATTGGTTGCCCCTAATTCGTGAGACAAGTTGACATCATCTAGTAAAAAGTAGGATAGCTCCCTCATGCCTTCTTCAAGGCCACCCCCTTGCACTTTGTCATTGACTTCCTTGGCACACACCTTATTCTAACACTGACCCTGTGGGTAGGTGCTAGGGGGAGAGGCGAACATGAAATGAATGGTCACAGAAGCTATGCGCTTTTCCTTGTTCAACTTTCTCAATGGGTCTCCTGATCAACTCGCAATAGGCTCCTTGAATCCTATGCACATGAAGTGTCATAAGTGCTTTCATACACAAATCAAGACAAATGTTAGTTAAATCCTATAACTCCTTGTTAGATCCATCCATGCATTATCAAAAGATCATAATATTCATATTTGGAGCTCATTTGGACCATAAACATTAATGCGGGCCCAAGGGGGCAAGCAACAAATGGGGGACAAAAAACTAGAAGGGAAGCTCCCAAACCTCACAAAACATATAAAAACCAAGATTCTTCAATTATAGCGCATGGGAAAATGGAAAGAAAGAGTGCCAAGAAAAGCTTCCTCAAGATTTGACTCATTTGAAAAAAAGCAAAAGCTTGGAAGTGGAAAGCCAGAGGGTCACCGCCCTTTCAAATGGCAATGAGCACACAACAGCCTAGAAGGAAAGTCTTAAATGGCGATGGAGAGGCCGGGTCCTAGAAGCGGCCATGGAGGGGCAGAGTTCCATAAATGGCCACAGAGGGTCTGGGTTCTAGAGGTCGGGTTGCCAAGGGCCTACAAATGTTCAAAATGGCCATGGAGGGGTAGAGTACCAAAAAAAGCCACAGAGGGGCTAGTTTCCAAAGGCTGAGTCACTGGGGGTTGGAAGATGTTCAAAACAGCCATAGAGGGGTGAAGTCGTAGAAATGGCCACGGAGGGGCTAGGTTCCAGAAGTCAGTTCACCAAGGATCGACAAATATTCAAAATGACCACATAGGGGTGGAGTCCTGAAAACATCCATAGAGGGGTCAATTCTGGAGGCCAGGTAGCTAGGGGCTGACAGATGTTCAAAATAGTCATGGAGGGGTGGAGTCTCAGAAACGGCCATGGAGGGGCCGGGTCACCAGGGGCTAGCGGATGTTCAAAACGGCCATGGAGGGGTTGAGTTCCAAAATGAAAATTTTGCAACTTCCTAAAACTTAACGAAACCTTGGCAGTTCACTTAGGCACCACAAAAACATCCCAAATCCATAGGAAACTTGTCCCCAAAGTCAAAAATGAAGGAAAAAGTGAATCGAGTGAGCACAGAAATCTAGCCAAGGAAATCCAGTAGAGAGGACCCGGAGGACCCAAAGAACTTAGAAAATTTGTGGGGTGAAACATGGTTGACTTGAAATGATACTATGAGGTTCACTAACCATTTTAGACACCAAAATCAGGGGCACACAAAATGAGGCAATGATACAAAACAACTCAACAAGGCAATAGGAAGAGAGGGACCCCATTCCAAGCAGGGTGTGTGTGCAAAACATGCACAACAATTACTTTGAGACTTGACTTCAACAAAATAGGCTTTATACACCTTTTAGGCCTCAAATTAGGCCTCTTTTGCAAAGAAACCATTCATAAATCCTTTCCTAAAATAATAAACTCAATTGGGAAGTAGTACATATGTGTCAAAACCAAAGAATTCACAATCATTTGTTAGAAATTCATTCACCAAAGCATATAATCCCAAAACCCTCTTTTTAAGCCAAGAAACTAGGGTTTTCATGGAAATCACATTTCCAGACCTCAAAAAAACTAGCCACCACCTCAAAAAAGTCCAAAAACCTCTACATATTCTTAATCAAACCATAAACAATGTTTCCCCAACACAATTTACACTTTAGCATATCAAAACTTCATAATTTCAAGAGAAAAACATATTTTTTATCATTAGGGCATCATGCCCAACTCAATACTCAGCCTCCCTTGCACTCACAAAGCTTGAAAACATCTAATCCTACACAATCAATCCCATTTCACCTAGTTACAGTGATCACAGAAAGGTGGAATGGGTTTTAATTCATTGTATTGTCTTCAAACCCTTAACTATGTTTTACATAGGAAAATTTAGGAAATATACTCAATCTTCCTTCAAACTAAATGATAGACCCTCAAACCTGTTACAAAAAAAAATTGTTTGAAAACACAAGTTAATTTAAGAAAGTTCTTGAGAAATTAGTTATTGTACGGGCTATACAAATATGAACAAGATGGAAAAACATAGAAAATCTAGAAAAAGCAGTGTTATTTCAATTGTTTAATTGTTCCAAATCATCAAAAATCAAACTCCATCAATGCTTTTACATCACATATATAATTTTTCCCTCTAAACTAACTGTTCTAACTTCTACAAACTACCTTTTGAACTCTTGTGACCGGCGGTCTTCTAAAACTACCTTTTTACAACTTTTCAAAATTGCAATTTTGCACATTTTGCAACTTTTCAACATTTGTACAATTTGAAAGCCCAACCACCTAGACACCTAAATATGACTCAAATATGACTTATTTAGCATCAAAATGGTCATAGTGACCTTATTTAAACAAAAGATACCCAAAACCTAAAGCCTACTCATGATCAACATTGATGGACAACTTTTGACCAAAGGTACTCCTACACCAAAGGGTTTGGATCTTGCTTGATATATTTGTTTGAATGCATGAATGCTTGAAGAACTATAATAATGTTACCCTTCACAAAACATGAACATGAACAGACATAGAATTTGACATGATGTTGGAACTTGAATTGTTGTAATAAACTCTGATAATGTTGCTCTTGACTTTCTCAATAATGTTCTTAATGATAATTTTTTCTCTTGAATGCTAGATAGTGTGTTAGATTTCAAATGATAAAATAACTAGGTATTTATATGTGATTGTTCTAATTTCCCACAAAATAGATTCCAAAATCCAATACTTCATATTTGAATTTTGGATGTTAAAATGTTGCTAATAACATATGTGAATTTGAGTCATGGCTAAGAAGAGGGACCCAATCACCCATGGGAAAATGGGTCTTGGCCTAAATTTCTAGGACACTCAAAGTCAGAGACAATTTAATGATTGGGTACATTTTTTTAATGCTTGTGCTTTGAAACATGATAAAAATTAGGCTTTTGAATGCATAATTTGGAAAATTAGGAGCTTAAGTCTAATAAATTAGGGGGACAAAACATAATGTGAAAATGTTAAGGTATACAATTTTCTACACTACAATAAATAAAATAAATGATTTTATTTATTTTAGATAATGTTTCAAAGATAAATAGATTAATTAAATAATTAAAATAATTATTTAATTTTGGAGGTGGGAAATAGATAATTAATTAAATAATAAATTATTTAATTAACTTTGGAATAGAAGAATAATTAGTAAATTAATTAAATAATGTTAATTATTTAAATAATATAGATGAAGTGGTGAAACAGATAATTTAATTAAATAATTTTGAATTATTTAATTATAGTGGAACTAAGAGAAAACTCCAAATTAAAAATAATTAAATAATTATAAAAATCATTTAATTATCATGATGAATTGAAAATGATTGTTAATTTAATTAGATAATAAAATTATTTAATTAAATATTGAAGATAGATTAGTTAGGTCAAATGATGGAAAATGATTATGTTTTCAAAGAAATATGTTAGTTAGATTTAGGTGTCTACATCGTGCCCCTCTTTGAGACAAGGTACCTACTACATTATTTCAAAGACATGATGTTGATTGGAAAATTTTGAAAAAAAATGATGCCCCGCTGGGTCCCAACAGATGAAGGAATGAGGGTAGGTTGCCCCCTTAAGAGTTCGGTTAGAAAAAATAATTTTTAGGTTGGACTCGCAATAGGATTCAATGGGATAGGTTTAGTGAAGAGGAAGAAAAAATAGGTGTTAGGAGACCAAGAAACTAATCTGGAAAGATGGCAAAGATGAGAAATAGAATGCAGGGGAGGGATGAAAACCTAGGGTTTTGGGGACTATATATATGAATTTGGGGTCATTTTCAATTCATTTGCACCTTGACAGTTTAGGATTTATAGAGCTTAGAGCTAATTTTGTTCACATAAACCTTGTCGAGATGGCTCACATTCCATGTGCCCCACACCACGTTGATGTGATTTGACAGTTCCAATGGCTTGTCGGGTTAGACCCTTAGTACATACCCAAGCTTTGTACCTTTTCACATAGTTTTAGGCACATTAAATGATATCTAAAGGTAGGACATCAAAAAAAATTAGTTAGACTCGATGCTTCTAAAACTTGACACGATGCAGTTGAACACCAACACAATGCTAATGATTTTAGTGTGACACTTTTGCATAGGTGAGTCAATTAATACTTTTAGTTTTCTTTTCACTGTTGTAAATCGATGCTATTAAAAATGGTTTTTCTTTTGAAATTTGAAATTTGATGCTTTTGAGAAAAGGATCACTTGTGATTGTGATAAAGTGACACTTTTGAAAAAAAATAACTTTTAACTTATGGGTTGGTAGACTTAGTTTTTTTTTCTTCTACAAATTGACATTGTGAGCGCTATGCTTGTAGGTGATACTCAATCCCATCTTGTTGCAAGAGTGATGACCTAGGGTGCTAGATCAAATGGCACATTTGACTAAGATTGACGTTGAGTTCCTCAACACTATTGGGATCTATCACATTGCTTACATGCCTGAGATCAGGGCACACCAAGCATTTATGACTTCTATAGTAGAGAGATGACATTCAAAAACATATTCATTCAAAATCCCCATAGGAGAGGTGACTATTACCTTGGATGATGTGTGATACATATTGAGAGTTCTGATCCATGGAGCGCGGGTTTCATACGAGCTAGAATTTGGTGTCGAGGAATTGGAAAGTGTTTTAGGATGATGAGCTAGAGATCAATAATGATCAAATTGACTTGAGATAGTGTGTTGGCATCATTGATGATATTATCATTGTTGTGGCAGGTCTTATCTATGGACATATCATGCCTAATAGAAAATATAGGGTCTTCTCAATCAAATGGGACAGAGTCTTAGTGCAAATGATCAAGGATGCTAGATTTTACACATGGGGTACATGCATCTTGACAAACTTATATCACAATATACACCAGGTTGTATATCAACAGGCCACCAATTTTTTTTGCAAGTACTACATTGCTCCATATTTGGGTATGAGTACATATGGTAGTGACTCGACCTCTTGGAGATGCCATCCAAGAAACAAGCAAGACATTTGTGTATAGATATGACACCTTCCTTACACAACACAAACTAGGAGATCTAGATTACTAGTGTCATATTATAAATAATGTTTAGAAGTTCAGGTGGTGACCATCAATACATTGTGAGGTATGGGATGATGATGTTGTCCCCTTGCCTTTCTATAAATAGACTCAATGGTTGATTGAGAGGAACCCACAAATTCTTGAGAGATATCTTCTAGATAGGGTTTTTTGAAAATTCGAGGAGACTCAGGATGTCCCCATAGTTGATTATCAAGCACTATTTTCCTAGACACAATGGGAGATAGCAGATTGAGGAACCATGCCAATCTTGTAGATAGTCATGAAATAGATTTTATAGTTAGCACTAGTGAAATAGTTATGGGTTGATGGGGTAGAGGACCTGGGGGTGATAGTGGACTATGATGCCTAGAGGATTCTATAGAGATCTCTCAGATTCACACATCTTGATGGTACAACGATGGGAGCCCAAAGGAGGAGGAGGGAGGTTGAGATAGGTAGAGCTGGTTGACAATGGTAGAGGGCAGAGGCTAAGATCCCAATGATAAAGAATAGGGGATAACAATAGGTTGGGTTGCTAGTAGTGGTACTTGTGAGAAAGGGGGAGAAAAGAGGAGATGAGAGAGAGATTCCCCAAGGGGTAGGCCTTGATGATGTCACACTTTAGGTTACCCTTAGGGAGAGACCACAGGCTAGATGAGAGAGAGAGACTAGGCTAAGAGGGATGGCCTAACCATATAGTTGATCCAGGGGACAACTAAGAGGGATCAGAGGATGAGGGAGAGGGATGGAAATATTTCCCAAAGGCAACATGTAGAGGCTCAATTAGCCTAGATCACAATAGAGTGAGACATTGAGAGGGTTAGGAGGCAATAGCTAGAGGCTATGGGATATGAGGGAGGTTAGGTTTCTTGAGTGAGAGACTACATATTATAGGACCCTGTATGAGGTGGCCATACTTCCTAGGAGGAGACAACTGATATTCTCAACCAGGAGTGACCTGACAACCTCAAGCAAATCAGATGGAGGTTCAATGGGTCATCCCTCATAGGTGCAACAATTTTCCAATAGCCATAGGGGATAACAAGGTAGGGATCCCGAGAATAGGTACTATGGGTACAATAGCCTCTAGCATAATAGGAACCTCCTCCTAGTTAGGAGGAGAGGGGAAGTTCCATGTAGATCATGCCTTTGTATATATTATGTATAGATACACTTTGATGTAGACACATATTTTTGATGTATATACGTGTTATTGGCTCTTGATAGCCCTTTGTACACATATTATTTGTAAATACTTGTATCATGGCATACATTAGTTTTTGATAAATGAGATATTGGTTTTAAGAAACTATGATTATGACTTATGTGATGTTATAGATGATTATGGATATATGTGATTCTATATTATATGAATCATGATTTGATGTATACATTTGATGGTTCTATTTTGTGATGATGTATGATGTATGGATGTAATGATGTATGTGATGATGTCATGTTGATACTAATGATATGTGGATATAGGATGTATGATGCTATGTTATGATGATTATTTTTTTTATTTTTTGATGTTATATATGTGATGGTGAATATTTCTGAGTGCATGTATGGTTCCTAACATGTGTGTATGCATGATGTATGGATTATGTGGATGTACTATGCAGTTGTGTCATGATACATGCATGGATGAAAGTTAGTATAGTATAAGATTGATGAGGAAATGGTGATTATTTTATTGGTGTTACTTAATATCATATATGATGATTGAATTAAAGTAGATAGAAATGAGATAGATGGATAGATATAGATTGATTTAGATGTGATATGAAAAATGATGGATATTGTGATATTTTTATTATCATAGAGTGTTTATTATGTGGCAAGTAGATGTATGCACACCAAGACATAACAAACCATGGTGACATTTGTATCCTTTTGCCTAAGGTTTTAAGTATGAGAATAGTGGGTATATACACACCAACTTGAGATAAAACTTGGTGACTGCAATATCCATGTTCTTAAATGTACTAGACCTAATGGAACCTTGTCAGAATATGTAAGAGAGCATAAATTCACATCATAATAACCCTAATGTATAAATATATTTGTCGACATTATATACATAGGGCATTTTGTTCATGCTTGAATATAGTCTAATGCACACAAATATCATGCATGTCATAGTAACACTTAAAAACACTCCACAAACATGAGATCTTAAAGCAATGACCTTGCCCCATTCTTGCTCCTATAATCATTTTGAGATATCCTTGAGGAAAAATGGAATAATAAAATAAGATAAATAAATTAACAAAAATACTCAAGGACCAAACAAATCAACAACTATCAGATTTTAATGCCAAAAAATATTTTCGCATTAGTTAATAACGTCCATTGTAGGAAAGATGTATCCATTAGGACATGATTTGTTCGATAAGATATTTAAAGTGGATTTGGAAATTGATCAGTAGGTTCTAGATAGCTTAGCAAGAATCTCCTATTTTTTATTGTTTCATGAATGCTCAATGTGTTAAGATGTTGCATAGTTTGTATTTGCATCAATCTTTTGCCTAGGAAATGTACAATTTATTGGTGCTATGGTGAGTGAGTGTGATGCAAATTTATTATAAAATGTTATGAATTGGTTTTTTTGTTATGTATGGCATGAAATGATGTTATGGAATGTTGTGAAATAATTGTCCTCTAAGATTCACTTCAAGGAAATACCCATAGTTAGGAATAGGAATTTTTATTAATGAAATGTGTGTCATGGACTTATTATGAGTTGGTGACCTAAACTAGGATGAATGATCTTATAATGGACCACTATCAAGCCATGATAGGGGGTGGTAGATATATGAAAAATATTATATTATGGATGAGGTGGATGGCAACACTAATACATGGTGGATATTAGTTTCTACACATGGCACCTATAAACAGGTTTTCACCATGGTACTACCCAATGCGCCATTGAAGTGGTTTTCACCATAGGGCTAATTATTTCTCTTTACTTTTTTCTATTTTTCTCTTTTTTTTGTATTTTTCAATAAGATACTCCAAGGATAAAGTATAGAACTTCTTCAAGTGGCCATTGTTCATAGGCTCTTCTAAGAGTTCTCCTTCAGGTTTGGTGAGTTGGTATGCTCCTAATCCATAAGTTGCTATGATGATAAAAGGTCCTAGATAGTAGGGCTCAAATTTCCCTTTCTTCTCATGTTCTTGTTGATTCTTTTGATTCTCCTTTAGTACCAAGTCTCCTATCTCAAAATTTTGTGAGATGACCTTCTTATTGTAACTACAATGGCAACTATTTTGATAGACTTGTAGGTGATTGAGTGCATTGAGATGTTTGTATAGAAATTCCAAGTCATATAATTTAGAGATTTTGTATTCTTCATCAATAATGAGATTCTATAGAGAAACTTTGAGTGATGGGAGCTAGAAATCAAGAGGTAATATTTCTTCAGCTCTAAAGACTAAGGAGTATAGGGTGGTACCCATGGGTGTGTGAATACTAGTTCGATAAGCCCACAGTGAAGGGTTAAGGTGAATGTGCCAACCACAACCAGCATAATTGATAGTTTTCTTAAGGATTTTTAATATTTTTTTATTTGGTGCCTCTGCTTGACCATTAATTTATTGATAATAGGGGTGGAAAAGTGGTGGTTGATGTGAAATTTATTTCAGATCTCATAGATATCTTGGTTCTTGAATGAGTGACCATTATCAATGACAATGGTTGAGGAATACCATATCAACAAAAGATATAATTTAGGATAAACTTGGAAAAAAAGAATTCCAATGATATCGTTTAAAGGAATTCCTTCCAACCATTTGGTAAAGTATTATGTGGTAGTGATTATGAAGTTATGTCCATTAGTTGATGGGGAATGGATTTTTCCAACGAGGTTGAGCCCCCATTATGAGAAGGGTCAGAATGTGGTAGTTGCTTGAATCTCCCAATCTGGTGCATGTATAAGATCTATGTGTTGCTCACACTTCTGACATGTTCAAGAAAACTTGTGGGCATCGTGTTCTCATGTTGGCCAATAATACCCAGTTCTCATGAGTTTTTTTAACTAGGTTTGGAACACTAGAGTGTGACCCACAAATACCATCATGTACCTCTTGTAGGGTAGTTTGTGCCTCTTTTGATTTAAGAAACCTAAGGAGAGTGTCGTCAAAGCTCCTTTGATAAAGTGTATCACCTAGAATGAAGAAGCAACATGAATTTTGAATAAAAGACTTTCTCTAGTTATTAGATAAGTTGGGTGGAAGGATTTGTTGATGGAGATAATCATATATGTCTTGGTACTAGGGGAATTGGGACCAAAAATTTCACACACAAGTTCATGCACTAGGACATCAAATGTAGGGATTAATATTTGTTCCACTAAGTATTCACACTATTTAGTATTGTACGACATATCTAAGAGAGGTTTAATGGTAGCCATGGTATTGTTGCTTTTTTGTTTACCCTAGGGATTTGTTCAAAAGTGATGTCATTGAAAAAAAAATTAAAACTATCTACCATTTTTTATAAGGTAGAAGTTTCTCATCCTTGGTTCAGTACTCATCATTCAATTTCTTTATAACCAATTGAGAATCCCCATACACTTGTATTTGATTGAGTTGCAACTGCATTGTTGTCCTAAGTCCTATGATTAATACTCTGTACTCTGCTAGATTGTTTATACATGGGAATGCCAAATGATATGATTTAGGTATACAATCAGCTTGGGGTGATAAATAATATACCCACTCATAATCCATGTTGGGTGTGCGATCTATCAAAATGCAATTTCTATATCTGAGCTAGGGTTATTATGGATATACCCTCATCCAAAAAATATGGCACTATAGCATAATTAGTTGTAATAGGGGCATCTGCTAATTGATCTATGATCACTTTCCCTTTGATCGCCTTCTTGTCTACATATTCAATATTGAATTCACTAAGGATCTTGTCCCATTTAGCTAGTCACCCTATGAGTGTGGCCTTATTCAAAAAATACTTAAGAGGATCAATTTTTGTAATAATTTTATTCTAATGGTTGAGCATATTTAATGTCTCAACTTTTGTGAAGAAAATAAAACCACTAAACATGCATGTTCAATTTGGGTGTAATTGAGTTCATATCCTACTAGAGTACGATTGATGTAATAGAACACCCTTTCTCTACCTCTGTCATCATATTGTGCAAGGAGTGCACCTAGTGTTGTTGTGTGGAAAATATATACAATAGGAAAGGCTTACCCTGGACTAGTGGCATCAAGACTAGAGCAGATACAAGATAGTCTTTTAGTTGTTGGAATGCATTTTTAGAATTTTTGTCCCACTTAAAAGTAACACCTTTATGCAAAAGGTTTATAAAAAGGAGGCATTTATTAGCTAGCTGTGAAATGAAGTGATGAATGGATTAGAGCTTTCCTAGTAGACTTCATAATTTATTTGAGAGTGGTGGGAGGAGGTATGTTGATTATTGCTTTTACCTTTGTTGGGTTGAACTTGATGCATGTTCTAGATATAGTGTATCCCAATAATTTTCTAGATGTCACCCCAAAAAAAATTTCTTAGGATTTAGTCGAAGGTTACACTTCTCCATTATATCAAAAAATTTAGCCAGTACATTCAAATGGCCTTCCCTGGTGAGTTATTTTACTAGCAGATCATCAACATAGTGTTCCATAAAGATATGTATCATGCTATGGAATATAGTTGTCATATCCCATTGATAGGTAGCTCTATTGTTTTTTAGACTGAAGGGCGTGACATTCCAACAAAAAGTCCCCATGGACAAGTGAATGTTGTTTTATGTTGGTCCTTAGGGGAAATGTGGATTTGATTATAACTTAAGAATCCATCCATTAAGGATAACATTTTGTGCCCCTTTGTTAAATCTAAAATCATATTTATGTTAAGTAAAGGAAAGTCATCTTTTGGACATGCCTTGTTTAGATCTCTGAAGTTCATGTATATTTGGATGCCCCCAGTGGGTTTAGTGATAGGGACCAAGTTAGATATCCACTCAGGATAATCAATTGGTTGAGTGAAACCCACATATAACAAATTTTGGAGCTTTTCTTTAACCAACAATGCTATTTGGGCATGCATTTTGTGTAGCTTTTGTTTCACTAGTTTTACCCTTGATTTTACTATCAGATGATGCAATACTAGATTAGGGTCTAATCTAGGCATGCCTGAATAGGACCATGTGAAGTTAACTTGTCTATTTTAGAATAATGTGATGAAATTAATTCTTCCTTGTTCAGATAGTGAAGTTGCAAAGTATGTGATCCTCATATTGTCTATGGTACCAATGTCTGCCTCTTTTTATTTTTCAATAAGAACTAGAGATCTCTTTTAATCTAGGGGGATATTGTTAAACCTTCCATCGTTGGGTGCCTTAGAAATGTTTTCACCCTTGGATACATCCTTTATTTTTACTATTTTATGATATGAATGTGTCACATGGTAGTTTTCACTAGGGGGTCTATTTATGAATTTTATGTTTTTACAACTAAAAGGTTTGGCCTCCTCCCCAAAGTATGTCATTGTGTCAAGTAATATGATAAAACCAACTATATGGTCCCATAGGGGTATTGCATCTCAAAGTCCCAAGAACTTAGCTATGGCTTCATCATTTTGGAATATGTCTATACTATGTGGATCTCATTGGTCCAAATCGATGAGTTGGGGGTAAATAAGCGAGAGCCTATTGTTGGAAGGTGAAGGATCGAAAGAAAAATATGATATGGTGCAAATGTTATGATCTTGGAATAGTTCAATGATACACTCAAGAGAGTCATTGTTAGTATCCTTATTATATGACTTATCATCAGAAGGATTATTATCTACATCTACATGTGTTATTTTGATATTTGAAGACAATATCTAGTGTCCCAAATCCTAGCCCTTGAAAGCATGGTATGAAAGCGACTAAGATAGGTTCTTTCATTCCTTATTTTTGTAGACCCAATCCACTATAACTGGCATACCCCATCTATTCTATAATGTGATATCCTTCTGTGTACTTAGGTGATGGTAGTATAACAATATCTACTTTTTCCTTGTAAATCCACGTTGATATATCTTCTTCCAAAGATTCTTTGTCAAGGTCACCCCATTTGAAAAATATTATTGGACTACATTTGATCATCATGGTGGATACTTCTTTGGATTTGACTAGTTTTCCATGTCATTTGGTTGATGACAAAATTTAACCAACACAAAAAGACTGTGTCATGTTATATTCCACACAACCCTTTTCCTTGACTTGAATCTTGACTTTGAGAACAACTATGGACTTAGTGGATGTCTTTGTGAGTGTCAATGGGTCAATGTAAGGTTTTAAAGATGGTGCTTTAGTATTGTTGGGTACATGAAGTGTTGTGTATCCTCTCAAGCTTCTATAGTGTAGGAAATTATTTGGATCTATTAGAATGGTGATTTCATTGCCATTATGGTAAAACTTTAGACATTTGTGAAAATTTGATGGTACAGACTACATGACAGTATCCATACCAAGAAGTACATTGTATGGGAGTTCTAGATCCAACACTTGTTATATTTGTATCTTTGGTCACTAATCCCACTCTAATTGGAAGGGTAATGGTTCCTTTGGAGGGCCATTCAACATCATTATAAAATCTTATCAGTATCTTCTTAGTTGGATCTATAACATCCTTAGATTATCCTAGTGTTTTCAACAATTTTAAGCTACAGAAGTTCAAACTAGCACCACCACTTATTAGGAATCATTTTATGTAGCGCTTATGGAAAAATATTTCTAGGTGAAGGGCATAATTGTGAGTAGGTGAATGGGATGCCATATCTTTTTTAGAAAAGATCAGATGATGGTTGCAAGCAATATGACTAACCATAGCTTGAAACTGGTCCACATTTAGATTTGTTGGTACTGATGATTCCTTAAGAGCTTTGTCTAATATCTCTTTATGAATCGGTGATATGTGTAAGATTTATAGGATAGATATTTGCACTAGTTTTTTACTCAATTGATCAATAAGATTATATTGTGGGGTAGTAGGGTTTCTTGATGTAGCTCCTTGTAAAGTATTTTTTCCTCTTCAGGTTGTAACATTACATTTTGTATTTGTGTTCTTTATGGTAATAGTGATACATGGTTGTCAACTTCCTAGATATGGTTAACTATATACTCATAGTTGATAGTTGTATAATTGGCATTGTTGCTTGAGGTATTGTTGTGCATTTTTTTGCACACACACCCCGCTGGAGGCAGGGACCCTCTTTCGCTTAGGTTTTGGTTTCTTGGCCCTTTCTTTTGAGGTTTTTTCTAATTTAGGCATGTGCTTAAATGTGTTTCTTTTGATTGCCTAAGTGTCTTCCCTGGGTAATTCATTGAAAATCCTAAATTCTAGATAAATTTTGGGTTTTTACTTAGATTCAGGATTTTCCACCTTGGTCGGATTTTCCCGAATCCTGCTTGGACTCCGGCCAGACCCTATTGTTTGGGGATTTTTGGTATTTGGGGATTTCTGCATGGGTTAGATTTTCCTGGATTCCACCCTATCGTCAGTTTTTTGGGTTTCCTAACTATTCTATTGATTGCATTAATGGCTTCGTGCATTCTTTGAAGGATGTATTTAACTTGATTTTGAGGTCTTTTATGCTATCATGCTTATCATTTGCCATTGTTTGAGCTGAGGAGTGCTTTCTTATGATTGATTGACTTCACTTTGGGGCGTTTGAGTTTGAATTAATCAATTTAGTGGTGATTTCTAGTGCATTCCTGCATTTATTCTTTGTGGATGCCTTTCGGCTCTGTATTTGCTGCTTCTAAGATCAATTTCCACATTATAATGGTATGTTTTATTGCCCTGCCTGTGACTGAGAATTATGAATGGCATGTTGATGTTCTGAGAGATTCTGGGACTTAAGTTCCTGAATATTTGATTGTTTCATGCTAGGGTTGTTTAGTACTGTGTTATTTGTTATCTCCTAGATGAGTCTTGAGCTCTTTTGTCTATCTAAATTTTGATGAATCTTGCCTGAGAATAATTAGTAAACCCTAGTGACAACTTAGCAGTTGAAACAACTAAATTTTGAGCTCACCTATGCAATAATGGTGGATGAATAGGGTTTCAAACCTAGGGCAGTACCATGTCAGGTTATTTCATCTTAAAATTGACCTAGAATGCAAAGAAAATCTATGAAAGGTTCATCCCTGACTTGTCCTGAGATAAACTATTGAAATTTATGATTGATTTGGTGTTTGGGTAAAATCGTAACTCAGCATCGCAGTCTGGGATAATCATCCCTTCCAAATTTTATTTGTTGTGACCTTTCAAAGTTGGTGAGATGAGGGGGATTCGTCGAGACCTCACCCCGAAAGAAATTCTCTCATCAACATACATTTTTATGCGCTTTCGGCAAGACAAGCCCTAGCCAGCAAGAGGTCATAGTGGGCTCCTTTAGTTATATCAATATTCATTTGCTTTGTTGAGACATTCATGCTTCGTTGAGACCTTTCAGTGAGATAACTGACTCTTGCCAAGACCTGCGCTTTCAGTGTGACTACTGGTGATCACCAAGACCTCACGGCAAGGCTTTCCTTTCTTGGTGAGCTCTTTCAGTGAGACCTCTGGCTAAATTCAAAAACCTATCGCTAGTCGGCAAGACATCGCAACTTCGCTATGACCTCATATCGAAGAACTTTAGTATGGCTGAAGTGTTTGTTTGGACCCCAAAAGTCAGTGAGACACGAAGGATTTTCCAAGACCTTACCCCGACTACCCTTTGGTCATATCGGTACATTTGATATATCCCAATTGGTGAGACATTACACCAAAACCACCAAGTCTTGGTGAAACCTCTTCGATGACATCTTTCGGCATGACCCAACAGAAGTCGCCAAGACTTCTCAGCAAGTTAACTGACTCTTGCCAAAACCTTCATTCCCAGAATTTGCATTGGTTTGGAATACTGCTTTATCCATGGATTTCTATCAAGCTAAAATTTCTCTGAAATCCAGTGCCTCTCTGATTTTTCAAAGTCTGCACTCTGGCTCATTCTTCGTGGAAATCCGTCCCTCACAAATTTTCCTGAAATCTGATGAAATGTAAAGGAATATGGAATAGCATGATATGTTAGTGATTTTCAATGCATTTTATGATTTATTCATGTTATCTTGTGATCTCTTGTGTGATCTCTTGATTGAAGATGATCAATTTTAATGGCTAAGTAGGTGTTTCCTAGTTATTCTATTGGAATCTGATCGGTCTAGAATTTCTCGAAATTCCTCTCTGACTCAGATTCTGCAGATGGTCTTGAAACCCAAAGTTTGTTGTGGTCATTTTATATGAGTTTTGATAACACTCTAATTGTATGAGATTTATTCTAATAGTTTTTTGATGGATTAACCTTCCCTTTCTGGTGGTTTTTACTATGATTTCCATGCTGAGTGTAGGCTGAATCTAGCAAGGTAGCAGCGGGTTCCTCAATGTCTGATGCAGAGAGGATCAAAATGGACATTAAGAGCAGGGTCCCTAAGAGTAAAATCACTTATGTTTGGCTAGAGGTGACTGATACAAACTCTGGCCTCTAGGATTATGAAGAGTTTAAAGAAACAATGGTGGCTAAGGATTCTCCTTTAGTGGCTAGAAGGATGATGGAATTAGGATTGTCACATTTTGTTGGTTTCCATTCCATGGTGCAGTGTTATGAGCTGGTCCTTGAGTGCACTAGGCACTATGATTAGGACACACAAAGAATTATTGGTCCTCAAGGAAGAGTGGTTGCAAATCTCAACCCTGTCTCCATTTCCCAAACCTTTGATATGCCGGACAGGTCTCATGTGGTGGGATTCACCATTGAGGTAGCTCAAGAGTTCTATAATGAACAGACTATGAAATCACAACAACTTATCAATTCCTGGCTGGAGAAACCCAAGTCTCACTATTCCAAATTTCCCAAGCAGCTATTTAGAGAAAAATTCAAGGAGTACTATGATGCCATCACATTTCTTAGTAGGGTAGTGGGATTGAAGAGTGCTGGAATGTTTGAGAACTGGATGTGCCATGTGATTGTGAGGATGGAGCAAGAGAAGACTAGCTACCATTGGGCAAGAATCATTAGCCAAGTAATCCACAAGTAGTTGTCCAATGTGTTGCAAATGAAGACCTTCACAATGACCTCATATTTGGTCTATGCACTTGCAAGATTCCACCCCTACAAGGGATTGGATACAAAGGGAATTTTTGGACAAGATGTTATTTATGAAGTTTTCCCTCAATTGCATTTAGGAGGTTCAAACTATAGGAGGGAAAATGATGCATTTACCATGTATATCACCAGAATGCTTTAGGAGGTAGAGCATGTTAGGATTTCAGATCAAGCCAAAGAACTCATCAAGAAATATGGGGCATGGTTTATTCAATTCCCAACTTTCTCCTACATTCGGATTGATGGTTGCTAGAGAGCCCCATACAGACTTCTAAGGTATCCCACTAATCACATTATATTGTTGGAAGTAACTAGGAAAATATGTGACTTTGATGCCATTATCAAGAGAGACAAGCATAAAACTAGTTTTGGTAGAGATTTCCCACTATGGATTAGCACTGGAGAGGTTTGTCCTTCCATTGGTTCTGCCCAAGCTTCAGAGGAAGAAATGACTACCCTCAGTCTATCTCTCCATTCCAAGAGATCCAGGTTTGATATCATAGGAGAAGCTCAAAAGAAGGCTAGCAAAGAGTATATCCATAAGGTGAATTTGGAGGATTACTGGGCCAACTGTAGTGATGAATTTGAAGTCAGAAAGAAGAAATTCTCCCAACTTCCAGTTGAGTTAGTCCGATTATACAACATAAAGGCAGTTCTTGATCAATTGGACGATGATGGGAACTTGATCTAGGATCATGCTTATGAGGCCATAAAAGACAGAACAATTGGTGATGTGGATTGGTTAGAGGAGGAAAAGACAGAGTTGAAACAACTAGTGGATCCAGTCATCAAATTTACTAGGATGTGGCTAAGGCATAAGCTGTGGGAGCTGGGAAATAATGGTGTGCAGTGCACCTATGCACTAATGGGAGATTTGGATCCCCACTCCACCTCTGAAGAATCTACCGAGCAAGATCCTAAGGGCAAGGGTAAGTTGGATTCTCCTCTCAAAAATCAAGATTAAAGGAGTCCAAGAAATAGAGGCCAAGGAAGCAGAAAAATAGAGAAAGCCAAAGGCCAAGAAGAGGACAAGGACTAAGAAATCTGAGCAGAAAGGGACTAAAAATTGGGGTCTTGAGGTTGATGTGCCAGTGCCCAAGAGGAGGAGAATCATAAAATTGTCAAAGAGGGCAAGCTCCAAGGTACGGGAGGAAGAAGTTACCCCTCCGGTGATAAATATTGAAAGTTCAGAGAGAAGGCCAAGGTGTATGCAAGGAGGTCTAGGACTCTTTCTCCCAAGGGTAGTGTGCCTGAGAAAGACCTCCCTCCGGTGGTTTCTCATGAAGAACAACATGGTGATGTGCCTTCCACTCATAGAGCTCAAGGAAAGCCTAGTGAGTCAGAAGATGTTGAGGATCATTTGGATACTAAGGGGAGGAATTTCATGAAGGTGATCTCCACAATGCAGAGGCAGAAATTGAAAAGATAATACAATCCCCTATGGTTGCATATGTGGATTCCCCTATCAAAACTGAAGAAGTCCCTCCAAAAGAAGAGGAAACAGTGAAGGTTCCCTCATCTATACATGAGGATGAGTGTGCCGAAGAAAAGGAAAGTAAGACAAATGAGACTCTTGATAAATGGAATTTGAGTAAGGAAGCACCTAAGGGTCAAAAAGAAGAGGAAAAATAGGCTGAGTTGCAATTGGAATCCACTATCCCTGGTTGGCTAGACAAAGAGATAAAGAGAAAACAAGTTGTTGTGGAAGATAGTCCACCGAATTTGGATGCACTACTAGCCAAAATTAGAAAAGATAAATGTAAGAAGAAGGCTAGGGTGATCTCGAGGATTGAAAGAGATGAAGCTCATGATAGAGTTGTTCACATTGCCACCCCTACTCCAGATAAAAATAGAGATGATGTGGTTGGAGAGGATTGCAATATTCAGACTTTCAATCTTGGACCTCCATCTATCGAGCAGGACATTGAGGATTATGAGGGATCTAGTGCAGTTATCGTGGGAAGATTGAGGAAGGAAATAAAGACCAAGCAGGAATTAAAGAAAGAGAATGAAAATCTTAGGAAATGCTTGGAGGAATTAATGAAGCCCCTGAAATCCATTAACCCTTTGATCTTTGATGCGAACCCTCTACCTCAGGATACCATCACCGAGCTAGAAAAGATGAAAGCTTTCACTGTTGCCACCATAAATTGGTTGAAAGGGGTGAAAATAGGGGGTGATGAAGCTATTAAAGAGATTCTATTGACTGGGAAGAATACTATCATGGCAACTGAGTGGTTGAAGGCTATGTTGGCACAAGATAAGGAAGATACGGATCTCCTTCTGCAGAAAACTAGAACTATCATGGAGTACACCCGAGACAGGTTGGTAAGTGAGGGAATTCTTCCTTCCTCTAGAGCTGTTGAACCATGGGAATGGTATGAGGCATTGTAGATTAGGCAGAAGGTACTGAAGAAGATTTATAAACAAAGAAGACAGATTGATGATACCCTGGCTGCCATTTACAATAGATCCATTGCCTTTTTTGAAATTATGACAGGAAGAAGGAAGATCATGCTCAAATATTTGAATCTGGAATAGTTGGGGAATTGGTGGTAGGATGTTTACACACCACTTGATGATGGTTTTGTTTCTAAGCACCAGTTGGATGATGCGGCCACATACCTTGTAGTTATTGACAAATATCTAATGTATAAGGTGGATTGGGATAGGTCAGTCAAGCGGTCAAGAGAAGAGATTACATCCATTGAGAATCGACTTAGGGTTTTACCTCTACCACTAGTGGCTGACTTGGATGGGACGCTTCTATGAATTCATGAAGAGCCAGATCAGAATCGGGATAATAGGGAAGGGAGCTAATGATAGGCTGCGGCGCGATTTGTGCTTCCCTATTATCTTCCCACACATTGGTCTAAACTGCATTGCGTATTCCAGGCCGACTTGGATGGAACATGCATTCAATGCTTATTTGACCGACCATGGGTTTCTCTTGACCGAGTTGTTGTTCCATTAATGGCGCAAGCTCTTGTTGGGCTGACGAGTTTTCTTTGGAATTCTATATATTTGGCATTTGGCCTAATTTGTAAGGGTTGTTGGAAAATAATCAGAAAGGGTTAGATAGTTAGAAAATAGTTAGATGTAAGTAGAGCAAGTTAGCAAGTAGTCACTCTCAAGCAAATATTGTAACAAAAAGCTGGAATTGTTGTTGTAGTGGACAATTTGAATGCAAGAAATGACATTGTGATTTAGTGCCATACTTGTTTTCTTTTGCTTTGCATGGTCCCTGTTGTTCTATCTTTAAAATTTCTTTGAGGAGGTTAACATTTAGATTATATTTGATTTAATAATGTTTGTGATTTGATACTTGAATGTTGCAACAATCCTTCAGTCCATACTTTTCGCAACCAACTGATTGTTAGTTGCTTTACAAAGTTAGATTGGACTTCATATTCTGTGTGCTTAGTTCAATTGTGAGGATTTGTTCATTTCAACTACAAAAGGGGTTGTTGAATGAATGTTCATGATTTGAAAATCTTAACACCTCAGAAGATTGCACTATTTTTTGTAAGATTGCAAATTTATTTGGGTCGAGTAGAAATCAGTTTTGAGGGATTGGTCCATTTCGAGTGTTGGTTACTTTCATTGTTACTCTTAGGAGTAGTATTACTTTTAGAAATCTCTTTAAAACCCTTATTTTTTTCTATTTCTTTGATTATTGGGTTAGATCTAGGATTGAAGCATCATCAGATTGTTAGATTTGATAAAATTGATTCAATATTTTGCTTGTAGTAAGATACCATTGTGATTACCAATATTTTCACATTTTATCACTTAGTTGTTTATGCATTGTCAAGACTTGACATTAGAGACCTTGGGTTATCTATTGAGGGTTTCTGATAGAGATTTACCTTTCAAGAGAGAGAGGATAATATATTTTGGCTGAGTTGTTGTTGTGCAAAAAACACCATCAACAGGTATTACCCTAATTAGGGACATTTCCTTTTTTCTGGTTGTGTAATGGATCCTTGAAGATCATGTGGTCATTGGTTGAGGAATTATTTTGGTTTTCTATACTAATATCTCCCTTATCTATCAATTCTTGGATAAGGTTCTTCAATTTGAAACAATTGGGACTATTGTGTCCTTTTACCCTATGGTAATCACAAAAATCGATCATGTGGGTTTGACCTATGGTTCATATTGTTTGATATCTTGTAGCGTAACTATATTTTCTTGTATTAACTTGCAAAGCACAAATTCAATACACTCTCTAGGGGATTATACTTTCGTCATGAAATGATATTTTTCCCAGGAGGTGCTCTTTGTGCATTGCCTTTGTATAAACCTAAAAATGGTCTAGAGAATATAATTAATTAAATATGATTTGTTTGATTAATTAACCTTTATTTCATCTACTATTAAATAAATAGAAATATTTATTTATAGTTCATCTTAAATTCTTCAATCTTTATTATATTATTTTCATCTTAATTAAATAAACAAATCTCACTTTGTTTTATTTAATTATCATAATTAAATTACTCTACTATTAAATAAATAGAAATATTTATTTATAGTTCATTCTCCTATTCTTCAATTTTAAATTAAATATACAACTTCAATAGTTTGTGTTATTTAATTATCACATCATTCAAATATTAATTAATTAAACAAGGTTAAATACTTTGTTGTTAAATTATCATATCCCTTCTATATATTTATTTAATAAACAAATTCTATAGTTCGTTTTATTAAATTATTGATCCCCTTTTACTAATTTTAATAAAAAACATAAATTATTCAAATAAAGGCATAAAGGGAAATTCCTCTATCCACTCACCTACCAAATTAAATTTTTCAAATCCAATTTAATTCAACTAGTATTCATGGGAAAGCTTCGAGGACAAACTTGTAGGCAATCCTCTCAATCTCATTCCTCTAATTCTTCCTATCATCTGGCCTAATGTTTTCATGGGGAGGGACCATTCCCATGATCATCTCAAGCTTCTCAATCTCTCACCACTCAATTCTCCAAATTGAATCCAAGCCTTTGTTGTGTTGCCTCCTCACATTGTGCTACCGTGAAATCTATATATACAGCCTTTCTCCACAGGAAATGTATCCAAAAAAATCCCAATTTGTGCAAACTTACTCTGTAGGAATACAATCAAGCAATCAAGCAGCCAAGCAATCATAGCATTAGCAAATAGTAATAGCATCATTTAGCAATCATAGCATCAATAGAATTCATATCATGTTTGTATCTTAGTTTTACTGTATCTTTCATCATAGTTTCATGCCAGCATAGATTACAGTAGCATCAATATCATTTAGGATCATTATCAATCATTAGATCATTTCATTTAGGATCATTCCATTCTCTAGATAGGCATTTCAACAGTTACAGTGCTTACCGAATCTGAGAGCCCTATGTAATTTGACAAATCTTCAGAGATAGGAGACAATGAGACACTTTCAAATTTTATGTGCTTTTAATTAGTTAATTTGTTGTTAAATCTTGATATAATGTTTCATTAAGAAGTGTTTTAGTTTTACTTATTTATTTATTCACACTTACAATTTGGTGCCCACCGTGGGGCTCAACCCCATGTTTTTAACATTTTTTTTTAAAAGTGTTCATACAGGATATCGGCAAGTTTTCTTTTAGCGTAATCAGAAGATTCTGTAGCACATTTGACCCAAACTATAGCACTTCTGACTATTTTAACACTTCTGACTATTTTAGTGCTTCGACCAATAGCTTCCAGCACAAACTGACAATTCATGTTTGATACTATTTTAGCGCATCTTCCAAATTCTATAGTTCTTTTGTTGAATTCTACAATGCTTTTGCTAAATTCTACAGCGCTTATACCAAATTCTACAATGCACCTAAGCATTTCTATAGTGCTTCTAACCTCTATTATAGCGCTTTTATAACTATTATCTGGATCCAATGTGACTATGGCCGATAAATTCTTTTTTCAATTGGATTTAAAATGAATCAATCCTAGGATAGTCACTTAAGTTAAAATATATCAATCTAGGGTAGTCACCAAACATTTCAATTTGGGATTAAAAATGAACACCATCTCTTTTTGTGAAGCAATATCTTCACATAGATAACAAATTATTGTTTGGGTTCTAAAATTGAACAATTGATTACTGTGGTTGTGTGGTGATAGGCATATGCTCTCCCATTAACTAGGTGATCAAAAATGTCAGACTCATCCTTTATTTTTATGCAAATTTCAAGCCTTATTAAAACATTTAGAACGCCTGTAATAGTGGGAAAAAGTACTCACCCTACAAGAACGACCTAAGTGGGAACAACCAAAGCTAGGTTTTCCAACCCACTATAAAATAAAAGTAAATCTGGAAAAATCCTCATTTACCAAAAGTGTGCAAAATAACCATTCCCAAAAAAAAATTTCTAAAGATTGGGAGATCTCCTGAGGGAGTTTATTATTGCCACTCTGAACGGGAACCCTATCTACGAACCATAGTGTAGTATCCAACTTGTCAATTTCTAAACATTGTAATACTCAGCAGTGTCGAGGAAGGGAAGAATCTACCCCCAAGACACTCACCATATAATTTCCAAGGACCATTTGCTCAAGGGATCAAGAAATCTAACCTTGAGTATGCACCTGGAAAAGACAAAAAAAGGGCACCTTCTAGGGGGTGACATGGTTGTGTGAGTCAACACAATTTTAAGTTGTGGGTTGATTGAGTATAATGATGACCTACTTGTCCTTAAGAGTGAGTCTATTTGAAGTGTCTTTTTGTCAATAAACCTGTGGAAATCAAGAAGGATCTATTTGATCCTTGAACATACACTCACTGTTTAGATCTTAGGACTTAAAAACACTTGTTCTACAATTTCTTATTGTGTCTTTAAATCATTAAATCAGATAAGGATCATCCAAAAAGAATGCAAAAGGTTGACAAGTCAATCCATGAAAACTTATGATTAGGGATTGGAAAACCACAAAATTTGTCAAGAAATCCCTTGTGAAAAGAGTAAAAATACCAAATAAAAAACTCAGTTACAAGAAACTGTTGGAAGAAGAAAATTTGTATATCAAAGTAGGAAAGTACTACTTCAACATAGAACTTTTATCCATAGGTTTCATGATTTTTCTAGGGGATACACAGATGATTATGCCTTAGAGCCATTGTATTCACAAGCCTGCTTTCAAAGAAGAGCTCTGTCATAGGAACCTAATCATAGTCAACCTATTCATCCATCTTCCATTCCACAACTAGTGATAGAGTATTTTAACAAGCTAGATCAATTCATACAATAGAGGAAACATTTGAAACATTAGGCTTGTTATCAAAATTAGGAAATTTACCAACAAAAATACTCTATTAAAATACCTCAGATTTTGTCCAAAAATCAATCCATTCATTGAGAAAAACTAGACAAAACACTGATAAATCCTGAAATAGTGCATCCGTAGTCTATTTTAGCACTTTTTCCTATTGTTTTAGTGCATCTACAGTTTGTCATAAACATCCATCAGTGTTAAAAATACTAGAAACTATAGCGCATCTACTGTCTATCTTAGCACATACACCTTGTCTGTTAGGGCATACAATGTATGTTTTAGCGCTTCCATTGTCTGTTTCAACACATCTGACAAAAATCATAGTGCATCCACATTTTTTAAAACAAAATTTTACCAGTAATAGAAATTAGAAACTCTAGTGCTTCTACCCACTGTTTTGGCACATCTGCACTATTTGACAATGCTTTTACCAAAAAATTTAGTGCATATAGTGTTTGTTTTAGTGCTTCTACCTTCTGTAATAGTGCATCCACAAAACTAGAAAATAGAGAGCTATTAGAAACATTGTTAGACTACAGACATCAGAAACTCGGGTCTTTACTAGTCAGAAACATTTTCCACAGTCCCAATAGAGTCTTAAACCTAAATCAAATAGGGTCACACAAATCAAGCTTTTTCAAATTGAACATAGATCTTACAAACTCTAAAGTGTCCACAAATCAAACACAAAGTCTTGGTTATTAGGTTAAGTTTCTTCATCAGGATATTATCATCCTACCATCACGAAACTAAACATAATAATCAGATTGTTAACCTAGTCTCATCAATAGGATATATCATCCTATTTGACTTTGTTAAAATCTATTTAACACTTATCCAAACTCAGAAGATCAAAGTTTAGGGAGAAAAATTAACATTTGTATGCCAATTTTGACAAGGTTACAAAGTCAAAAACTTAGAGAAAAAGACATCGAAATACCAAACATAATGGCTAAAGAAAACCCCTTTTCCCAATTTCATCAAAATGATACCAATGAGATAACCCAAGATGTTAACACAACACAACAAGATCCAAATTTCCACAAATTCATGGAAAAGGTTTTGGAACAAGCTACGGAGAAATGTCTTTTGATGCTAGCTAAATTAGGTACCAAACTACCAAAATACTTTGGCATCAATCGATTGAAGGAAACACCTAAATCATCTGAAACTGAACCAAACAACATGCAAAACACTAACCAAGTAGTTTCCTTAACATGTCAAATGCAGAACTTACAACAACTCCAAGACATTTAAAAGGGAACCACAAAGAAGTACTTATTATAGGACATTTTTCCTTACCCTTTTCATCCATGTGTAGACATGATACCACTTACAAGGCATTGTGAATTTCCCAAATATGACAAGTACAATGGAAAATCAGATCCAATTGACCATGTGAGTGAATTCAAAGCAATGAGTTTAGAGTTTTCACAAGACATTTACCTAATGAGGTTGTTTCCTAGAAGTTTAGGAGCACACTCTATGGAATGGTTCTCCAAATTACAATTGGGGATTCTATCCTTTGAAGAACTGGTCAACAGATTTATCACATAGTTCTCCTTCAACATTCAACATGGCATAACCTTAAAAGATCTGTACAACCTAAAACAAAAGAAGGGAGAGACATTCCTATCATTGCTACAAAGTCTGCAAAATTTGTTCGCTAGATATCCTTGATCTATTCCTCAAGAGGAAAAGATTGAATTATTTATCGACAACTTAAATGATGACATGAGTTATAGACTAGACTTGCAATGTCCCCTGACATTTGAAAAGGTGATTGAGAATGGACTTAAAATTGAAGAAGCCTAGTAAAAAGAGGAGTGATTAAACATTACAATGACACATAAAACAATGATAGTTCCTCAAACCACCATGGAAACAACTACAAGCCTAAATTTTGGAAAAAAAATAGAAATACTAGAAATAACGATGTTACAACTGACATGTAAAATACAAAACTAGTATTCAATTTAACATCAACCATTGTGAAAACAAATCAAAATGACATCCAGAACCATGATCAAGGTACCACTCAAAGAAATAACATAAATAATGGAGAATCTCGACCACCACCCTATCAAAGACAATCCAATCAATGGAGATTTACACCATTAGGAAAAAATTTGGAATCAGCAATGAGAGAGCTTATTGTGAATAGACTTATTACTCTACCTGAAGCAAGATATTGGGAGCTGAAAGTGAAACCCTCTTGGTGGAACGATGTAGACTATTGCAACTTTCATAAGAATAAAGGACATAAAAAAAATGATTGTATGTAATTAAAACATCTGCTACAAGACTTGATTGAAGAAAAGAAGGTGTTTGTCGAAGGAAATCAAACAAACAACGATCACAGTGCTTTTACAAATCCTTTACCCAATTATGAAAAAGGAGAATCTTCTTCAAACAATAAAGGAAAAAGTATAAACTACATCTATGACACCACCATTCTTTACATTTCTGAGGTAGAGAAAAATAATGGCATTGATAATCAAACATATAACATAGACATCAATGACACTGTATTTCTGAATGTGATACCAAACATAAACACATCTGACAACCAAATCAATGTTCTAAAAATCAAGGAAACACAAGACAATCAACCAGTCAATGTAATGACAAGGGGGTACTCCAAGGTGATACTAAAAGAAATTTCATCTAAAAGCACTACTCCATCATCACATCAATACACCATTGTGGATCAACTACAAAAGATACCTACATAGATATCCATACTAGAAATTCTTAAAATTTCACCATCACATAAAGAGGTTCTAGAACAAGCTCTGGTAGCCACTACGATACCCAATAATTTGGATGTCTATCAATTTCAAGCTATGGTGGCACATTTGACTACACCTCATTGTCTGCCATTCTCCGAAGAAGACGATGTGTCACTAAATCACCCACACAATGCAGCGTTGCATATAGAGGTTCTAATCCATAAACACCATGTCAAGCATGTCTTAATAGATGGTGGAGCTAGATTAAATATTTGTACTTTAAAACTAATTCTAGCACTAGGATATTCCAACAATGCCATTGATGTCAGGAGAAAGATAACAATAAAAGCATATGATGAAGAGGAAAGGTCTTCTAAGGGGTTGATTGTACTAAAAATTCAAGTGGGACTGAGCATCAAAAATATTGTTTGCCAAGTGTTAGACAAGGAGCTAACATATAACATACTCTTGGGATGTCCATGGATCCATGAAATGTAAGCGGTACCTTTGACATATCATCAATGTTTGAAATTTCTAGTCAATGGACAAGAGGTCACAATTTTAGCTGACAATAATAATCCCCAGACTTGCAACATAATTAAGGAAAATCAAGACACTTTGATACCATACAATAGAGAAGCTAGCACATCTACCTCATCCAGTGGTGAAAAAAAACTCAATTTTATATCCAAATGGGTTGAGAAGAAGGACCAGGCAAAGGAAACAACTGTTGCTAACTCATTTATATCAAATAATGAAAGAACCCTCAACACTCTGTCACAACAATTTACAAAAAAGATCCAGTTAAAACACAGAGGTTTGGGAGAATTTTCCATTGAGTAATCTTTGTGTCTGTCACAATTTATCCCATCTCTGAAATCATATGGACAACCTACAATCAACAAACAACAATCATCACAACCCCTCACAGTTCTAGATAGAAGATTTGTAAAAGCAAGAACTCTAGAAGATGAATCAGAGGAAAAAGTCATTCTCAATTAGTTGTATAAAGACGAAGAAGCTTCAACATCAGCCAATATCAACATATGGATAGATCAGTATGGGAAAGGAAAGGCTATCTTAGAGAAAGTAGGCTATGAAGGGAAAGGACCAATTGGAAAGAGAAAAGATGGTATTATATAACCTATTCAACCTCTAACACTTCAACCTAAAGACAAAACATGATTAGACTACACAAGGGAATCAAAAGAAGAAGTAACTCAGAAAGTGGTAGAAAGGATTTTGCAAATGAGGGATGGGTCTGACTTAGATTCCAATGAATATGGATGGGATCATTTATCTGCAACATCATACACTGACAAAAAAATTGATAAAATTAAAGCATATGCACCCTAACAAGAGGAGGGACAAAGTTTAGGAACTAGACCACTTGTTTTGGGATCAAAAAATATCAATGACTCAAGTGAGGATGAACAAACATCGAGTGAGCTAGACGAATCAAAAGAGGGTAACATCATAGACCTCGACCTTACCACTAACACCTTTGACCACATGGCTATTGGAACACTCATAGCTATCGACCTTGCTCAACCTGATGAATTATTATCCTTGATACATCTCGAGCTTATTGACTGGGAACCCACCGAACCTATTAATATACCAATCTTTTCAAACGATGATGAAATCATAAATTTCCTTTGCAGTGACACACCTGATACAATTTTTACCCATAACACTCATAACGATACTTTAGATTAGGAGGGTGTCAAATGTTCCAGTTGCAAATTTGACAAAAGGAAAAATGGATCTAATGGTGAAAACCTTTCTGAGGCAGCATTAGATTTTGAAAAAAATAAAATAAAGAACGTATCTAACATTGAAAACCTTTCTAAGGTAGTAAAATATGGAAGATTTGACACCCTTCCAGAGCATTACCATGATAGATCATCAGTATTGGTAGAACCAACACAATCCATAAATCTTGGCACAACTAAAAAGGAAAATGTTTTACATCTGGTAGCGTCTATGACAGAACAGGAGAAGCCCGCATTCACAAAATTCTTTGAAGAGCAACAAATAAATTTTTCTTGGTCTTATTCTGATATGCCAAGATTAGATCCAGATCTCTTGGTGCATCATCTGTCTTTACCATCTGGAATCAAACCAATAAAGGAAAAATTGAGAAAAATGCATCCACACATCACCCTGATGGTAAAAGTTGAGCTAAAGAAGTTGTTGGATGTAGGGTTCATCAGGTCCATCGATTATGCTAAGTGGATCTCCAATATTGTGCATGTATCTAAACTGGATAATAGCATTAGGATATGCATAGATTTCAAAGATCTAAATAAGTTGTGCCCAAAAGATGATTTTCCTCTACCAAGCATTGACATCATTGTGGATCTAATGGCAAGCCATGCCATTTTTTCATTAATGGATGGTTTCTCAGGGTACAACCACATAAAGATAGCACCTAAAGATCAAGAAAAGATGGAATTCACTTGTCCATAGGGTACATTTTGTTGGAAATTCATGCCCTTTGGGTTGAAAAATTTAGGTGCAACATATCAACGGGCTATGACCACTATTTTTCATGATATGATGCATACTTTCATGGAAGATTATGTGGATGAAATCTTAGCAAAACCATACACTAGAGAAGGACATCTGGAGATCCTTGACAAAATCTTTGCTAGACTGGAAAAGTTCAATGTCAGACTGAACCCAAAGAAATGTGTGTTTGGGGTAACATCAACAAAACTCCTTGGATACATAGTGTCAAAAAAGGTATCAAGGTGGATTCGGCTAAGGTCAAAGCAATAATGGAGATGTCGCCACCTAAAAATATTAGTCAATTATGGTCCCTACAAGGCAGACTACAATCCATTAGGAGATTTATCTCCCAATTGTCAGACAAAATCTATCCATTCAATCATCTACTCCATAAGAATGTTTCATTCAAATGGGATCATGACTATGAAAAAAAAATGAACAGATAAAACAATATTTGACATCGCCTCTAATACTCATGCCACCTGCAACAGAGAGACTCTTTTTACTATATATCACAACAACTAACATTTCTTTGGGAGCTCTCTTAGCACAAGAAGATTCTAAAGGAAAAGAATAAGCTATTTACTACATCAGTAGGACTCTCAATGGTTATGAAACAAATTACACATTCATAGAAAAGGCTTGTTTGGCAATGGTATTTGCAACCCAATAGTTGCGGCACTACATGTTAACTCATATAGTCAGAATCATCGCAAAAATAGATCCTTTAAAATATCTACTCAGCAAAGCTACTCTAACGGGGAGACTAGCAAAATAGGTCACGATCTTAAGTGAGTTTGATATCCAGTATGTAGACCAGAAATCCATCAAAGGATAGGTAATAGCTGATCAATTAGTTAAAGCTCTGTTACAGGATAATCATCCAATGAACATTGAATTTCCAAATGTAGACATACTGAATATTACCACACAACAATGGAGATTGTATTTTGATGGATCATACACACAAAGAGGGTCTGGTGTGGGAATTCTATTTGTTACACCTTAGGGACACACAATTCTGAGGTCCTTTAGACTAATGTTTCTATGTACCAATAATTTGGCTAAGTATGAGGCATTGATTATCAGCATAAAAGTAGCTATTGAATGGAACATCATAGAAATGCAAGTGTATGGGGACTCACAACTTGTCATCTATTAGGTAAATGAAAAGTATCAGACAAAGGATGAAAAACTCATGCCATATAAGAAAATGATAGATGATCTTAAAAAGTACTTTGTGGAGATCAATTTTGAACAGATACCAAGGGCTGAGAACAAAGTTGTGGATTCCATGGCGACAATTGCTTCTCTCTTGCAATTACTAGAAAAACAAGGTCGTTATGAGTTTATGGTAGAACACGTATCCAACCCTGCTTACAACAATCCTAAATCACAAACCATATTCCAAATAACTGATGTTCAAACCTCATTCTATGAAGAGATCTATGCGTACCTCAAGGATAATATCCTTCCTCCTAATCTTTCTAGAAACTGCAAATGTAGTTTCATTCGCCAATCCACACAACACACCCTAATCACTGACATCCTTTACCGTCGAGGTCTAGATGGTACTCTTCTACGGTGTGTAGAACATCACGAATCTGAAACAACATTATGTGAGGTCCATGAAGGTATTTATGGAACCCATTCAAGTGGGCTAACCCTAGAAAAGAAACTCCTCTGTTTAGGGTATTACTGGTTGAAAATGGAGATGGAGTCCTTCATTTGTAGATATGGCATACCTTAGTCCATTGTCACAAACAATGGTACCTTTTAAGAACCAGGATGTGAAAGAATTATGTGAAAATTTTCACATCCAACATCATTTCTCAACACTATATTATCCTCAAGGAAATGGCCAAGTAGAGGCCTTAAACAAAACAATTCTAAAATTCTAAAGAAAATGATTAACAATGTTGGACGTGATTGGCATGTTCAATTGAATCCTGCACTATGGGCATACAAAACCAATATCAGAACGCCAACAAGAGCTACACCATATGCCTTGGTATATGGATCAGAGGCTATTCTACCCATTGAGGTGGATATTCCATCACTTCATGTGTCACTGAGGGGTATCATTCCAAATGAGGATTATAGGGTTTCTAGACTTCAGGAGCTAGAACTATTAGATGAATGTCATCAACAAGTTGTGAATCATTTGATGACATATCAACAAAGGATGTCAAGGAGCTACAATCATAGGGTGAAGTCAAGATTTTTTTCAGGTTGGTGACTTGATCCTAAAGGAAAACCCTATAAATTAGTAGGACAAGGAAAAGAAAGGGAAGTTTGACCCTAACTGGATAGGTCCCTTTATCATCATATCAGTTTATGGAACATGAGCATAACAATTGTCTACACTTGAAGGGGATCTATTCAATGAACCTATCAATAATATCCATCTCAGAAAATTCTATACCTGAATCACCTAGTGCACGGATTAGTTTCTAAAAATGGTTACCTTGATGAAAACCGGGCAAACAGGTGTCTTGGTAACAAAAAATACAAAAAAAAACAATCAAAAATACTAAAAAAGTGCAATAAAAACATGTAGTGAAAACCTAGTAATAGGCGCTACTTGTGATTTGAACCAAATTTTCCATCTATTGCATGTGGTCGAGTCCCACCATAGCTTGGGGGAAAAATCCTAAACTCACTGGGGGCAATAAACATTAAGCTTAACAAAACAGACAAACAATAGCATGTCAAAAATAGTGAGAACATTGATCGAAACACAACCCAACATGAAGTACAATCACCACTAGCAAAACATCAAAACATCCATATCAGGTCAAAATCCAAAAACATCCATATCATGTCAAAATCCAAAAACATCCATATCATATTGGAAAACCCAAAAACAAGTCAAAAAGTCAGTCTCAAGAAAGTCAAAAATAGAATATGTGTCAATAAAACTACGTGGTCTATGCGTGTATAATGTAGGCAAGGCTAATCTTTGATTAGCCCCTGAGACCCCTACAATAGGTCTTTAGGTTAGATTTGATCCAAAATCATAGAAAATCATAAAACATTTGAAAATCAAGATGGATGATCTAATCTGAATAATGGATGAAATACATTAAGGGTTGAATATATTGTACTTTGATCATTGTTATCATTTCTTTGGAGCAACTCGATGATGTATTGAACTAGAGAAGCTAGGAAGAAGAATTGTATTTTCTTTATTTGTTGTCTATAAATTAGTCATTATTATTGTGTGAATTGTCGCAAGATGTAATATACAAAGTATCACTGATGACATTCCAATTCATATAAGAAAATGTTTTGTTCTTGTTTGTTTATACAAGAAAGGCTTAGGACATCTTGGTTTAATTATACCTCAATGCTTGTGTTCACTTGCAATATCAAAAATCATGAAAGTAATACTCGATTCATCATTGGTTTACATTATACCATTGATGCTTGTACTCACTTTCAAAATTTTAAAAACCCCATGATGATACAAAGCACAATAAAAGGACTGTTAAAATTTCAATGTTTGCATGTAGTTTTGCATGGTCAAATAGATTGCATTCATGTTAGAGTTACAATCTGCAGAGTATTTTGTTACAAAATTGGTGAATCATTCAATGACAATGGTATCTTTTCCCATTAATAGATTGAGTATACTTGATGTTGAAAAAAACATCATCATGATTATGTAGTTGCATCATCATTTTCATTGCATACATTAGAAAGCATTTTATTATCATTCATGCATTTGAATCAAATAATTTTTCATTGATCATATCATATTTTTCATATCACATAAATTTGCATAAAAATAAAATAAAATAAAATAAATCCATATCATTGCATTTTCATTCATCCCTCAATTATATCATATATCATAGTCCATTTAGCATATCATTTATCATACATCATTTTCATCCATTTTATACATCATATATTTGCATTTATACCAAAAAAAAGTAAACACATCCCATTTAAAATTGTGTATCATATATCATTTAACCATGTATATAGATACATCATCATATATAATTACACATCATCATGCATATACATCATACATCCATACATCATCATTATGCACATAATTAATATAACATCAAACATTATCATGCATATCATCATGATATTAAACTACATCCATAACATCATAAAATATAAGGATCATCACATAGCATATAGAACATATAAAGTAAATGCATCCATCATAAAATCATATCGAACACATCATAGATCGATAAAATTTGTTGCATATCATCAAAGTCATAAATGTCAAGTATACAATGATGTCTAAAGTGAAGAAAGCTATATCATCAAAAAATGGTTGTAATTAAAGTATACATAACATCTCAAAATACAACAGAGGGTACAATCATCAAACTATGTATTGTTGGCTCCTAACAGTGTCGGTATCTCAGGACTAGTACCTCATCCACCACCTGATGTACCAGGATCTCTAGGATCTCTCGGGTCTCTATGAAGAGGCTGAGTCACACCTGTACTGACAGTCCTCGTACGAGTCCTTCCTAAATGAGACAACGCGTAGCTGACTCTCTGCTTGGATGGAATTGCATCATAATATCTCCCTCTATAATACTCTATCTCCTCACTCATGCAGACAACTTCTCACATGTAATCTACTAAAGTGGAACCATCTACCAAACTCTTTAGTCTCTCAGCAGTCGTCTAAGCCTACTCTACAGGTCGTCTGGCAGTGTCCCTCTCAGCTGTCAATGTTGTGATTTGTGCCTACGTTGCAGCCAACTAAGCCTATACTGATGCAAAATCCTATGCGTGTGACTGGGCTTGAGCCTACATTTGAGCCTGAGTCTATGCTAATAAACCCTGGGGCTGAACAAGTTGAGCCTGTACAGTCTCTAACTCCACCTGAAGGCTCACACTCTGCAACTGCTCTAAAACATCTCCCACTACTTTCCTCTTATGAGGCATTGTATGCTCATGAAAATCTAAGATAGGACCCAACCCACCTGCAACATCTCCACTGTAAAAATCATAATCATCCCCATTTGTTAAGAAATAACTTGCACAATAGAAGAATATGATATGAAATATGCTGCAAATACTTGATAATAACTGAGAATAACAAGCCACTTCGAGGGGGCAAACCTCCAAATATCTCTAATGAGAACACACTTCACAACTTGATGATGAAATAAGACTCACAACCTCCTATATATACCTATTTATGCCAAGGATATCACCTAGGCCGACTTAGACAACCTATATAAGACTTAGGCTGACCTACAACTAAATAACAACATACTAATGATAATATGACTTAATATAGAGTTAAGATAGCCACAAGCCGACTATTCATAACCCAATGTACCATAATATTAAGGGTGTAGCATGCCCCCCTTCTTCAAAGAAGCATTGTCCTCAATGCTAATCAAGTTTGGAAACTTTTGAATGAACTCCTCGTCTTCCCATGTGGCATCTTCAACTGGTAAATTCTTCCATTGGATGAGATACTTAGTGATAGTTCTATTCCTCAGCTTCTTTGTGCGTGTTTGAAAATGCACTCTGGTTCCAAAATGATTCTTCCTTCTTCATCTAGCTTAGGAAGTGTTGTTTGAGTGGGAATATTATGCCCAATTACCTTTTCAAATAGGAAACATGAAAAACTGGATGTATCTTTGTTGTTGGTGGCAACTCAAGCTTGTAGGAAACACTACCGATCTTCTGCATGATTTGGTATGGACCATAATACTTTGGAGACAACTTATTATTCTTTCTTTGCTGCTTTAGTGAGATTTTCTTATAACGTTGCAATCGCAAGAAGACCAATCCCCAACTTCAAAACTTCTTTCACTACGATGTTGGTTTGCCTGTTGTTTCATTCGATTTTGTGCCATGGCTGAATTCTCCTTGAGTCCTAAAAGTACTTGTTGTTGATGAAGCAAGTGGTCTTCTACTGCCTGAACTCTTGGGGACACCTTAATTGATGATGTGATGGAAGGAGGATGATATCCATAAAGTGCCAAAAATGGAGACATTTTTGATGAGATATGAAAAGAAGTATTGTACCACCATTCTGCAAGTGGTAGCCAATCTACCCACTGAGACTGTTTCTCTGAAGTGAAGCAACATAGATATCCTTCCAAACACTTATTAACAACCTCTATTTGCCCATCTGATTGAGGGTGGTATGAAGAGCTAAGAGCCAATTGAGTACTCAAACATGAGAATAAATCTTTCCAAAAGTGACTAGTGAAGATAGAATCGCGATCACTAACAATAACTTTAGGTGTACCATGTAGCTTTTGGATATTCTCCAAAAAATCTTTAGCCACTGCACTTGCTGTAAAAGGATGTGCTAATGCAATGAAATGTGCATATTTAGTGAGTCGATCAACTACCACCATGATGACATTATGACCTTTAGATTTGGGAAGCCCTGTGATGAAGTCCATGGATACCTCTTCCCAACGCTGGCTAGGAATAGATAAGGGTTGCAAGAGACCTAGTGTCTTAATTGTCTCCCCTTTATGCCTTTGACACACCAAAAATTCAGCCACAAATTTTTAAAAATCACCCTTTAGCCCTTCCCAAAAGAAATCTTGCTTGACTCGATGATGTCTTAAAAAATCCTAAATGACCACCCACTAGAGACTCATGCAACTCTGTGAGAATCTTGATTTTAAGGTTGGAATTCTTGCAAAGATACAAATGCTCTTTATACCAAAGAGTATCTCCCTTCCAACAAAACTTATCTAAACTACTAGGATCACTTTTTAATTGCTTGATGAGATTACTTGTCACAACATCATTTTTCCACTCTTCTTTGGCTTTCTCCACCCAATTTGCTTGTAATATTGAAAGGGCACACAATAAGGCTTCATCTTTCTCATCCTTCCTTGACAGTGCATCTGCGACAATATTTTCTTTCCCTTTCTTATATACAATCTCAAAGTCATATCCTAACATCTTAGTGACCCATTTTTGTTGCTCTTCAGAAGATAGTCATTGTTCCAAAAGATATTTTAGGCTATCATGATCTGTCTTAACCTTGAAATTTCTACCCAATAGATAAGGCCACCATTGTTTCACTGCATGGAGTATTACTAGCATTTCCTTCTCATAAATAGGCTTTAGTTGATTCTTACCTTTTAATTGACGACTCTCAAAAGCAATTGGTCGACCTTCTTGCATGAGCACTACTCCTATCCCATTTATAGAAGCATCACATTCCACAATGAATTCCTTGGTGAAGTTAGGAGTGGCAAGTACTGGAGTTGTACACATAGCCTCCTTCAATCTCTCAAATGTTGTATTGGCAGACTCGTTCCAATGAAAAGAATCCTTCTTCAATAGAGTGGTGAGAGGTGTTGCTATACTACCAAAATTCTTCACAAATATTCTATAGTACCCTGTCAATCCCAAGAATCCTCTCAGATTCTTAATGGTTTTTGGAATAAGCCATTCCATGATAGCCTTAATTTTGTTAGGGTCCACCTTTACTCCTTCATGTGAAACTATGTGTCCCAAATACTCCACCTCTGTAAGAACAAAAGCACACTTGGATGGCTTAGCATAGAGTTTATGATCTTCAATTATTTGTAATGCTTGGTCCACATGTTACAAATTTTCTTCCCAAGTCTTGCTATAAATCAAGATATCATCAAAGAATACTAGAACAAACTTTCGCAAGAACTTCTTAAAAATGGAATTCATCAAACTTTGGAATGTAGATGGTGCATTGGTAAGACCAAATGGCATCACCAAAAATTCATAATGACCCTCATGAGTCTGAAATGCTGTCTTACAAATATCTTCCTCCTTAATCCTAATTTGGTGATAACCAGATCTAAGATCTAGCTTGGTAAAAAACATAGCTCCATTTAATTCATCTAGAAAATCATCAATGGCTAGAATTGGAAACTTATCTTTAATGGTGTACATGTTGAGCACTCTATAATTTGGACACATGCGCCAAGTATCATCCTTCTTACGTACCATCACCATAGGTGAGGAGTAATCACTTTGGCTATGCCTGATGATTCCTGCCTCTAGCATCTCTTCAACATTTTTTTCTATCTCACTCTTTTGTATGTGTGGATACCTGTAAGGCCTGATGTTCAGTGGTTGGATCCCTGGGACTAACTATATGGCATGATCATGATCCCTCTTAGGAGGAAGTCCTTTAGGCATATATCCAAGAACAACTCAGTGACGATCAATTATTGCTTGCAAATCTGGATGAGTAGGAGTATTAGATTGAGAGACTTCTAATGAACATAGTTGGGCCACAAATCCATCCACTCCTTTCTTAAGCAACTTTTGCATTTGATGAGAGCTTACCATTTGTGGAGATTTTGCTTTCAACCCTCTTAGCTCTACTAGCCTTCCTTTTGATTGAAATCTCATGAATAGTTCTTGGAAGTTCATCTCAATTGTTCCTAATGTAGTAAGCCATTGTACTCCCAAAACAATATCTACTGCACCCATGGATATCGCATACATTGGGGTATCAAGTTGATAATCTCCCATGGATAATTTAATGCTATGACACTTCCTGAACAACTAAGCTATACCACCATCTGCAATCAAAACTTGAAACTCTAGAGCTGGATATATGAAACAATTTAGACAGTAGCTAACTTTTGTTGATGAAATTATGAGTACTACCTAAGTCGATCAACACTTGTTACCATTCTTTAGGAACCCCACCACCTTGAGAGTTTGTGAACCTTGAAACGAGAGTGCATGACAAGAAATGATTGGTTGAGAATCATGTGATTCCTCATTTGACTCCCTTTCATCTTCTAGTATGGGTTCCTCCTCTTCTTCCTCATTGGGACCTTCAATATAAAATAATTTCTTTTCACTACATTTATGTCCTCGACTATATTTTGCTATCACAATTGAAACACAATCCTTTTTCTATTTTCTCCTCAATTTGTTGTGGAGTCAACTTAGTAGGTTGTGTTGAATATCCTTTTTCTCTTGTCACATTAGCCCCTTGCTTCTTAGGAATCAAATACTTCTCCTCTACCCTGTGTGCTAAGATAAAAGACTCATTTATGGAACTAGGGCTAAACATGTGTACCTAATGTTGAATATGATCCTTGAGACCCCCAAGAATAAGTCATTCAAGTTTTCCTCCGTAATTGAATCCACCCTTAAGGATAGATTTTGGAATTGCTAAATATAATCCTTAACTGATCCTGTTTGTTGAAGTTTAGCTAGCTGGCTGAAGAAGTTGTCTATGATGCTATTGCTATATTGTGCTTGGATTTCCTCTGTAAAAATTGACCATGAGACGGTGAGCCCCTTTTTCCTTCGATGAGTGCAAAGCCAATGATACCAAATGAATTGATCTGGTTCTAAATATAGGGAAGCCATCGTGACCTTTTGTCCATTTGGGATTTGGTGTACTTCAAAAAAATTCTCCATTTGGTTTATCCATGTGAGAGGATCCTTACCATCGAACTTGTGCATATCCACCTTTGGAAATAAATTCCTTGATCCCATAGGAGTACTAAAGCTTGTGTCCATGGTAGCTGACCTAGAATTTTCACCTTGGGCGCTTGAGAAATCCTTTCTTGGTTTAGCCATGTAGGTGCTTAACATGTTTCGTATGTTTGATATATCTCCTCTTAGGTCACACATATCCATCTTCATTGAGGAAATTTATTCCTTGACCTTATTTATTTCCTCATTATGAGTAACATCCTCAATTGTTTCACCGTCCTTGTCAGGAGTCTTCCCCGGAGTGACAACATTCTTTTTACCCCTTGTTCTAGGCCCCGACATGATGGAAACCACTAATGTTGAAATAAATCACACAAATGAAACTTAAATTCTCTAAAAAATTTATTGTAATATCCTTTGGTATGTCTTCAAAAACACAATAAAAATCAAACTTTAATTCAACAAGATGTGCGAGATATGTAGATTCCAAAAAAAATAGTGTAGAAACCCTAATTCTATAATAATTCACTTAGTTCTACTCCAATTCTTCTGAAATATATATTGTAGCTTCTTGAATATGTTCTTCAAAAACCCTTTAAAAATCAGAAAAAAATTCACCAAAATCTAAAAGATATACTCTTCCCAAAATCACCTCCAAAATTGAGAAAAACCTTGCCTCTATGGTGCCAAGATCATGCTCTGATACCACTTGTTAAGAAATAATTTGCACAATATAAGAATATGATATGAAATATGCTACAAATACTTGATAATAACTGAGAATAACAAGCCACTTCAAGGGGGAAAATCTCCAAATATCTCTAATGAGAACACACTTCACAACTTGATGATGAAATAAGACTCACAACCTCCTATATATACCTATTTATGCCAAGGATATCACCTAGGCCGACTTAGAAACACCTATATAAGACTTAGGCTGACCTAAACAACTAAATAACAACATACTAATGATAATATGACTTAATAGAGAGTTAAGATAGCCACAAGCTGACTATTCATAACCCGATGTACCATAATATTAAGGGCGTAGCACCATTGCTCTCATCTCCACTATCCCTCTCATCTCCACTATCCTCCTCATCTCCACTACCCTTCTCACCAATATCCTCTCACCAACCTCAACCTCCACATCTTCAACCTCAACCTCCTCCCTCCTCTTCCTACAACCATGTGCAACAACAACATCCTCCTCTGTAGGTAAAGGGGCAGGCTCATTGGGAATGGTAATACGTGGGAAAGGATGCAAAGCCAGATACTTGGCATAATCTATTGTCATAGGTGGCTCAACTATGTCAAGATGGATATCCCACTCAAACAACTGCAAAGACTAATACTCCTAAACAACAACATCATATGACAAATCAGGCCCCCAATCTGTAGAATCTGACTGACGATGGGAGTAATGAGCAACACCCTGGGGCATGCCTTGCACCAAACCATATTGTCTATGTACTCATCTGATCAAGAATCTCTCTAACACCCAACGAGTTTGACCAATCAATAACATCAACTAAAAAATAAAAGGCATCTGAATATCATCCTCATCCCAATGGTCACAATCTAGGTAGAGATGCCATGTCACAGACTCTATATCATCAATCACTCTCCTCTCATGCTCGAACTTACTCATTATGGACTGAGTAAGGTGGCCTGCATATCTATACACATATGGTCTCATAGATGGTCTTTGTCTCACTGGCACTAACCGCATGATAACTATGTGCTCCCACGCCCACACCTATAGTAAAGTAGCTCCAAATGATCAACTACGACCTCGAAGGTAAACTGTTGAATGCAAGTCATGATACAAATGGGAAAGCATACACATGCCCCAAGCATATCTCATCCTGTGTAAGATCATGCTCTCAAGTACATGGCCCCAACCAATAGAAAGTCCCTTTGACTTGCAATCAGGACAAAGGAACCCTCCAATGAATCCAGCCAAAACTACAGGAAGGGTGGCATAAGCATCCACTATCTCATGCCATGGAATCCAATACCTAGAAATACTATCATCCTAAAACACTTTCTGAAGAGAATCGGTCCCGCCTTGCTCTGAAGAATCATAGACAACAACCTCTCCAATAATGAGAATCTACAAAATCCACCAGACATCCTCAGGGGTGACTATCATCTCACCGCTGGGAAGGTGGAAAGTGTTGTGATCGCTATGCCATCTCTCGTCTAACACTATCAGGAGACCCCAATTAATCCTAATTTGGGCCATGAATAATAGAGAATCCAATCCACATTGCAAAATGACTGTCATGTCAGCTGGCGCTAGTTGTGGAATCAAATCAAATGTCCATGGGAAATGCTCTCAAACTTGGAGGTTTGTCAAAGCCTCCTATCATCATGAAAGAATCAAAGTCAATACTCTTTATCAAATCATCAAACATCAACTATCCTATTAAATCTAATCAGCTCTTGGTGATAATTTTGATCAAATATCATGAGAAAACATCATTGAACCTCACCTATCACAAGGTCAATCATCAACCTTAAAATTGAACCTCACCTATCATGAGGTCAATCATCAATCTTAAAATTGTACCTCGCCTATCATGAGGTCAATCATCAATACATCAAATCAACTTCACTTATCATGAGGTACATCAATCAAACTATAATTATTCCTCACCTATCATGAGGATAATTATCATCAATCAAACATCAGACCTCGCCTATCATGAGGTCGAACATCATTTACTTAATCAGGATCATCAATCATATCAAGCCAATGGCTGACATGATCAAACATCAACAAAATCAAGGACTAATTTGACAAAATTTATAAATCTACCTTGGACGCACCAAAATAGGAATTCAAAGTGCTAAATCATGACATGCGCCATTTCATCAGTCAAAAATGCTAAAACAGTCAGTCAAAGCACCATTTGACAATAAGTGCTATTCTATTGAGTCAATGTGCTAAAACTTTGGGTCAAAGCGCTAAACTATTCAAAGCACTAAATTTTCAATCCTAAGCACTAAAACTTTGGAAACACTAATTTATCCTACCTAAGCACTAAAATAGTTGACCTAAGTGCTAAAACAGACGACCTAAGTGCTAAAGTTTTCTAAGCACTAAAACAACAGTCCTAAGTGCTAGAACGAAATGCGAAAGCGCTAAAAGAAAGAAAAAATTTACAAACCCGGAAAAGCATGAAAAATAAGAAATGCATGAAAAACAAGGGAAGTCAAGGGTACATA
>VDFB02058242.1:512131458-512274200 GCA_007258455.2 Sequoia sempervirens | reverse complement strand
TTTTTTCACTAGGTGAGCACCCATAACCATACCAAGAGTTATACTCTTCGATAACCTTGATAAGGTGCTACAAAATGACCAAAAATACTATGGAAATGCTACACTAAGTTCAACGCCTGTGAACAAAGTGAAGAAAAAGAAAATACCAAATGTCAATAGTGAAGCAAAAATAATGCCAATGTATTCCCACACTTTAAAGAAATTGCAAAACACCACGTTATGAGAAATTACTTTAAAGTAAAAAATGATAAATTTCATGTGATGAAAAGACCATGAGAGCCTATTTGGAAATCTCTATGCCAATTATATGTTTCCAAATAAAGTTACATCATGATAAGGGGTTTCCCCTAAAATGTAATACAAAAAACAACATAGAAAGGAACACTGAGTGATTCACAGTTTTGGTGTCAGTATACATCTTTGCTACAATGACATAATAAAGCACAAAATTGACATCATTCTCCAAATACTCATGGAACAAAAAACACACAGGAGGAATGAAACATAGAGAGAGAAGAAAAAAAAAAGATTTTGGGTCAACATGAAAGAGACCTAAATTTCTCAACACCTCACATCATCCCCAAAAGGAAAATGCAAGACAAAAAGAGAAAACTAAGTTTATGACATATAGAAGAATTAAGATACAAATAGAAGAATGTTACGATAGGTTCATTTCCTTTGTATCATAGCACCAACAGAGCAACAAGGGTCATCCAAAGAAAACTCACAAACACTAAGAAATACCAAGTGACATGACACATAAGATCACATCGTGTGCAAGAAAACGTAAAGAACACATTAAACAAACATAATGTGAGCCAACCTAAATAAGATCATCTGCATCCCAATCTTCCTCATCATATAGGGAAGGTAGACAACTAGCTAAAGAGACTACAACAAGTTTCATACTAGGAGCATATCTAAGTGCAACGTGTGTGACACTCTCATCAAGAGGATCATCATTATTTCCCCCATCTAAATTCATTTGTTTTCAAAATAAAAAAATTAAGCTCATTATGCACCTCTTCATCAATTTTAGCAATTTCATCATCATCATCCATGTTAATCACAATGGAAGGTTTTATGACATCAGTAGTCTAATCTTCTTGTTTCATTTCTTGTTTTGATTCCATGTCTTGTTTTGGTGAAAGTTGTATTACTCTTTGAGTTGCTTCCATAGGTGTTGGATTATCATACACTATTTTATTATTTCTTCCAATTGACAAGCAATAGCACGACATCTATGCCTACACTCTTTAGTATTTTGATTTCTTCTTGCATGATTTTTAATTTGTGATGGGGTAGTAATGGGTTTCACAACCATTAGTTTCTTTTCTTCCCTCAGTAGAGGAATTGAAGGAACCATCGAGGGTTGAGAACCCATTGTCTCTTTAGGTCTATGCACTTGTTTTATCTTTGGAGGCACAAAAGGAATCATTTTATTATCTCTTTTTCTTTTATAGGAGATGGGTGGAGGAGCTAAAATATATGTTACTTGGAAGGGTCTTGACTTGGGTCATAGGTTCATCCATGATGGGTGGGGGAAGAGGAAGAACCATGAACCTATCATCTTCAAGAATATTGCTAAGAGATAACTTTGTTATGCGCTTTGCCTTAAAAATTTTGTATGACTAGAAAAATAAGTCTTCACAAGGCTTTATAGGTTCCATAGGTTGAGGCCAAAAGAAATCTAATGAAAATTTTCCACGGGAAGACAAAGGTTTAAACCCACTATGATGCATTATAAATATCTCATTTTCAAAGGGGAAATTTATGCACTTGTGAATAACAAATGGGACGACATTCATGGAGCATATCCATGGGTAGATTAGCTTCACACGAATTTTTTTTGATATTAGGATGATAGATAATGGGACATCTAATTTTTTTGGTCCAACTTTAAAGGAAGAGTGATGGAACCTATTGTAGGGTGAGCAAAAACATCAAGAGTTTTTATCCATGCTTTCAATTGTCCATCAAAATCTTGATAAATCTCTTGCACAAACAAGAATTACTTAGTGATCACATTCTCTACACACACAAGATCAATGAGTATTCCTTGTACAATTTTTTCATTGATGTGGTCGGCAATGTAGAGAGGACCATCAGATGGATATCTAGGTGCATCACTATTGGTGAAAGCAATGCCAGGTAACTTAGGGGTTTGGCCCTTGCGATGTTGAACATCTATTAGACCAACCATGCGATCTACTTCCTTCTCTTCATTATTGTCATTGCTCATATAATCAATCTTATCAATATTCATCTCATCATTCTTAACATCGCAAGCTTGTACAAATTTGGATGAATGGTTGGGAATAAGATTCATAAGAAATCACAAATTTTGATTGGTTGGAGCAACAAACTTATTCCCTTGGTCATTAACACCACCCAACTAGATGTGATTAGTATCAATGAGGTCTTAAACTTGATGTTTGAGATGCATGCATCATTTTGTGTCATGTCCACTTGTTCAATGATATTGACAAAATGCATTTGGATTGAAGTTTGGAGGCAAAGTTTTGGTTGTGTCCATAGGTTTAACAGGAAGCAATCAGATTAGGTTTTTACTCAAGAGTTGAAACATGATCGAATGAATAGTGCCAGGTGACTAGGTGAAGTTCCTATCTTTTGGTCTAAATTGGTATGAGTTTGGACTTATGGCAGCAACTTGAGGTTTAATGTGGTTGGTTGTTTGAGGTGTATGTAACTTGATAAAAAAAATGTTTTTTCTTTTTGAATGGTTTATAGTTTTTTTAAGGTATGGATTCGAATTTCTCTGTATGAATTGATGAACATACTTCTTCATGCTAACTAATCAAATTCTGATAATCACGAAGCATCATATACAAATGGATGAAGAATGGAAATTTCATTAATAAGATATTATCCCTTAAGTTAGTTTGTAAGTTTTTAATGAACACTCTTTAGATATCCACATCCAGAAGAGTTAGATTGATTTATGATAAAAGCAACTAATAGTGGCTTATGAAATCTGTGACCTTTTCGCCTCTCTTTTGTTTGCATCACATTAAATCAGCTATGTTAATCTTAGGACCAATGTTTACTTGGAAATGATTGATGAAAACATCAAAAATCTCATTAAATGACTAGATTGAATTATTCAACAATGAGCAAAACTATTCCAAAGCCATGTCTTTCAATGACTTAAGGAAGAGTTTAGCAAAGAGTTTATCTTCAAATATGAAGTCACTACACAAGGCTATATATGCCAATATATGATTGCTAGGGTCCCCTTTACCATTGTACTTGTCAAATTGGGGTATCTCTATGTTTTGTGGCATTTTTTCTTTCAAGATTTCAAATGACAGTGTGCTCCTTTTGACATATTATGATAGTTGTCCATTTTGGTTTTGGTTCAAAGTTGAGATTTTTTGTTGAAGTGAGGTTAAATTTTGAAAAATTTGGTTGATGATGGAATAATTGGTTGACATGTTTTGGGAATGTGGTGAATATGGTGGAAGTGTGTATGTGCTTTGTGGGCTACTATGTTGAAAGTTTATGAGTGGGGTTGAAACTTGAGGTCTGACATGTGAAGATCCAAAACCATAAGGATTTTTAGTGGAAAGGCCTATTATTAGAGTTACACTAATGTTTTATTGTGTTTTTGAAGCTACAATTGGATTTGTGTATGTAGGAATAGAGGTTATAGTTGTAGGGAGGGAGACTTGACTTCCTCCTTGAATTTGAGTGTATCCAAAAGATTGAGCGCAACTAGCCATTATAGGTACATTATCATAAACTATATGGGCTAGGCTACACAAAACTTCTAATCCATGATCATCATTAATTAGTTTCCTCATGTTGTCGATCATAGGAAACATTGTACTGGTGAAGTATTCAATACTCAAAAATTCTTGAAGTTTTCATAAGTCCTTGTCTAATTGTTTTAGTTTGTCTTCGAGAACATCGACAACCATAATCTCAACATCTATAAAGATAGGTGTTTAAAAGGTTGTCATTGGTATGGTGAAATCAAGAATAAAGTCCAAAATGGGTTGAGTATTGACAACACTTGTCATGAAAGAGTTAGAAGACTCATGATCCACAGTAGATGTAAAGCCAACATGGGATGCCATAAGTCTAGAACTATGTCTAACTGAAGTATAGGTAATAGGACACCAAGTCATGAAACTCATACAAGTTCCAAAACACTAAAGTGTACTGAAGAACACTAAATCGACAAAAAGACACAACAAAAGAACCAAAAATAGAAATAAGAGACCAGAAACCAACAAAAAAGATAGAGAAAAATATCTGATAGAAATATGAGCCAGAAAAGGCAAGACAATGGTGTGCAAGGCACCTATGTCCTAGGAAAGCTTTTGCAAAATTAAAAGTTTTACTATCAATTATAATGTTTAAGGTTTTTTTGTTTATGTGCAAATAACTCTAATAGTGAATTATTTTCTAGGTTTTGCTCAATTTTAGGATTGTGAACTTAAGAATATAAACATGCAACAATGTTGAAAATAAATAGAAACTTTGAAATGCAGAAGAAAAATTCAAATAGTGAAATTCAAGAGGGAATACAAAAATTGAAAGATAATTCAAATTTAAGCAACAAAATGCAGGACAGAGGCACCCAGGGTGCCTATGTCCTAGATAGGGTGACTAGAAATTCAAAGTGTGAGTGTGTTTGTTACTATTTAGTGTTCCCAATTTTGTATGCAGATAGATTTAGTAGTGAATATTTTTTAAGATTTTACTAATTTTATGACTATGTAAATGGACAAGTATGCCAATGTGTGAATAATGAATGATAAATTTTGAATACAATTTTCAGATGCAAGATGCAAAGTTGTAGAAATGGTGATTTTATGCAATTTTGACACAAAACTATGTAATTTTTCACTTTTTTTCCCTAAATAAAAGATTCCTAAATGCATGCAATACACGATTTAAAAATTTTATGACCTAATGAATGTAATTTAAATGTAGATCTGAAATAAATGATCGAAATAAACCCTATTAATGTTGGGAATAAGATGCCATTTAACTGCAATCCTAAACATATTTCACGTATCTCCGAAGTCCTTGGAAAGTGTTCCCAAACACTAGGATTAGAAAGAGATTAAATTCAAATGAAATGAACATGTAAATTGACATTTGTGATTATTCCTAAATGATACGAACATATGGGGACGCCCAAGAAGATCTCCTACAAAATATGAGCACACGGGGCACCCACATGGAAGGTGGAGCCCACCTTGCTTAAGTTAACTATTTGGAGGATATATAACACTTCAGTCATGCATGTAAAGATCCTACAAGTTAGGGATTTGTTGATGGTGTTTTTTGCACAACAACAACTCAAAGAAGATACAAGTATCCTATCTCTCTTGAAAGTTAAATCTCTATCAGCAAGCCTTAAGAGATAACCCCAAGGTTTCTAATGTCAGGTCTTGACAATGCATAAACAACTCAGTGATAAATGTGAAAATGTTGGTAATCACAAAGGGACCTTACTACAAGAAAATACTGAATTCAAATTTATCATATCTAGCAATATGGTGATACTTCAAATCCTAAATCTAACCCAAACGATAAAAGAAATAGAAAAAGAGATAAAGGTTTTAGAGAAATTTATAAGATTAATTATAATCCTAAAATTAACAATGCAAATGATAAAACACTTGAAATGGACCAATCCCTCAAAAACTGATTCCTGCTTGACCCAGGTGAATCTACAATCTTATAGAAATAGTGCAATCTTCTAAGGCACTAAAGATTTTCATATTATAAACATTCATCCAAAACAACCCTATTGCAGTTGAAATGAAAAAATATCCACAATTGAACTAAGCACACTAAATATAAAAGTCCAGGCTAACTTTGGAAAGCAACTAACAGTCGGCTAGCTGCAAAAAGTATGGACTAGAGACTGTTGCAAACACTTCAAGCATAAAACTATAAACACCATCAAGTCATCTAACACTAAACCTATCATGCATCAAATAAAATTAAGCAACTTCAAAAGGTAGAATCACAGGAACCATGCCAGATAAAATTCAACACAAGAAAGGCACCAAATCACAATGTCTTTACTTGCATTAAATCACCCAGAGTAGCAACAATTCAAGCCTTTTGTTACAACACTTGCTTGAAAATAAGAATAAATCCTAACTCTAGCTCTTGCTATACTGCTTAATTCACTCCAAAGTAAAACTATCTAGCCTTTACAAATGAGGCAGAATGCCATATTTATAGAAACCCCTAAGATATGTTGGCCCGGTTAGGTTTACAATAATAAACAGCCACAAAAAAAGTTAGCCAAGAGGAACTCAAAATGAAGTAAAGTGTGCATTAAATGCATGTACTCCATCCAAGTCAGCCTAGGATCTCCAACATAGCTGGGTCCAATGCATGTGAAGGAGGAAGAAAAATAATGGGGAAGCACAAATTCTAATGAGGCATTTTATTAAATGCCCTCCCCTTTGTCCTTATCTTGCTCCATCCTATCCTGCACCATAAAAAATATATTGTCCAATTCAGCTATAGGTGGCATAGCTAAAACTTTAATTCTCCTTTCAATGGACTTAATGTTCTCTCTTGACTGTTCTACAACTTTATCCCAATCCACCTTATTGGTTTTATATTTATCCATTACTGCAATGTAGGTAGTTGCATCATCTAACTGATGTTCAGTGACTAAGTATTCATTGATTGGAGCATATATATCATGCCACCATTTTCTCAATTGTTCCAAGCTTAGATGCTTTGGTGCAAACCTTTTTCTTCTAGTCATAACCTTAAACAAGGAGATGCATTTGTTATAGATCTCAGTCAAAGAGTCCTCAATTTGTTTCCCTTGATTATGCACCTTCTTCAAAACCATTTTTCCTTATTTGCAAAACTCCAAACCATTCACAAGGTTTTGCAACTTTGGGAGAAGCAAGAATTCCATCATTTACCAGTTTATCTTCAGTGTATCCCATGATGGTTTTGGTCTTCTGCAACAGGAGATCCACATTCTCCTTATCCTAGGCTAGTACATTCGTTAACCAATCTATTGACCTCATAGCATCCCAACTGGTTGAAAGGATTTCCTTAATAGCATTATCTCCTTTAGCTTGCACTCCCTGCAACCAACTCGTTATGGAATGAGTAGTAGCTTTCATCTTCTCCAACTTAGTTATTGTTTCTTGTGGTAGGAAACTTGTAGCAGATGATGAGGAGCTGATGGATTACAAGGGTTTCATCAAGTCCTACAAATATCTTTTAAGTTTATCATTCTCCTTCTTTAATTCTTGCTTGGTTTGCACCTCTTTCCTCAATCTACCCAAGATTATAGCACTAGAGCCCTCATATTCTTCAATCTCATGTTCCATGGAAGTAGGCCCTAAGTTGATAGTCTGCACACTGTAGTCACTACCAGTCACATCATCTTTATTATTAGTAGGAGTAGGAGTAGCAATGTGGACAACCTTATTATTTGCTTCATCTCTTTCGATCCTGGAGATAACCCTAGCTTTCTTCTTTGCTTTTCCTTTTCCTATGTTTTCTAGCAATTCATCCTAGTTGGGAGGAGTATCATCTACCACAATTTTCTTACTCTTTAACTCTTTGTTCAACCAACTTAGAACTATGGAATCTGATTGTACACTACCTTTCCCAACCGTATCAACTTGAACCTGGGGTACATCTTCATTCAAATCTTATTTTTTAGAAACTTCTTCAACCTTATCTTCTTTTCCCTTATCATGCTCTTCTTTTTCATGCACTAGTGAAGGAATATTAATCAGTATTTCCTCTCTCTAAGGAGGCCTATCCTCTTCACTTATTGCAGGTGAATCCTCATAAGTCACCAAAGGAGACTACAATACCTTCTCTATTTCTGCTTCAACACTGTAAAGTTCACCCTCTTGGAATTCTTCTCCTTCTTGATCTTGGTAATACTCAGCATCCTTGGGTTCACTTGGTACATTGTGAGCCTCATGAGAAGGAGGTATATTATCACGCTCAGTGGTAGGAACACTTGTGGGAGTACCTTTCTTTGGTACACCATCTTTAGGAGATGGATTTTTTGTTCTTATGTACACCTATGTCTTCTCTCCTGAAATTTCCACATTTACTACTAGTGGGTCAACTTCGTCTCCTTCCTTAGAAGTTTCCTTCTCCTTCTATGACAATCTTACCATTCTTCTTCTCTTAGTCATAGAACAATAGCCTCTTTTTCTTCCTTTTCAGTTTCATCCTTTGCAACTTTCTTCATCTTTGAATTGTGTTTCCTTTTCTTATAAATGGGCTTTCTTTCCTTCTCTGCCTCTTCTACCTCCTAAACATCTTTCATCTTTATCTTGAAAGGGGATCTCACCTTAGTCTTACCCTTAGGATCCTATTTAGTTGATTCCTTAGAAGTGGAATGAGACTCCAAGTCTCCCATTAGATCATAGGTGCAATGCACACCCTCACTTTCTAACTCCCACATCTTGTGCTTGAGCCACAGCTTAGTGTACTTGATCACTGGAGTCATGATTTGTTCCAATTTTGTCTTCTCTTCCTCCAACCAATCTATTTCTCCAACTGGTTTATCCTTCACAGCTTCATAGTCATGGCCCTGAATCAAATCTCCATCATCTTCAACCTGATCTAGAATGGCCTTTATGTTGTATAGTCAGACTAAGTTCACTGGTAGCCTAGAGAACTTCTTCTTTCTAATTTCAAATTCATCATTGTTGTTGGCCCAATAATCCTCTATATCATCCTTATGATTGAATTCTCTATTGGCCTTCTTTTTTGCTTCACCATTCCTATCAAATTTAGATCTCTTAGAATGGAAAGATAGACCTAGAGTACTCATTTCTTCTTCAGAAGCATGGGCCGAATTAATAAAGGGGCATGCCTCACTATTGCCTATCCTCAAAGGAAAATCACCACCAAACCCAGTTGTATGTTTATCCTTCTTAACAATTGCATCAAAATCACAGATCTTCCTTGTAACCTCCAGAAGTATAATACGATCTATGGGATATCTAGGGAGTCTATATGGAGCTCTCTAAAAACCATCTATTCTGATATATGAAAAGGTTGGAAACTGGATAAACCTAGCTCCAAACCTCTTGATTAATTCCTTAGCATTATTTGAGATTTGAACATGCTTTGCACCTTGTAATAGCCTGGTGATGTACATGGTGAATGCATCATTCACCCTCCTATAACTTGAGCTACCCAGGTGTAGCTGTAGATAAACCTCATAAATTACATCCTACCCAAACACAACCCTTGTGCTTAGTTCTTTGTAGGGATAGAACCTTGCAAGTGCATAAACCAAGTAGGAGGTCATTGTGAAGGTCTTTGTCAACAGGACATTGCACATTTGTTCATGTATCATTGCACTTATAATGCCTACCCAATGATAGTCAATATTTTGTTCCATCGTTACAATAACACAGAACATCCAGTTTTCAAACACTCCTGCACTCTTCAATCCCACCACCCTACTGAGAAGTGTGATAGCATCATAGTACTCCTTCCTAAACTTAGCTCTGAATAGTTGCTTGGGTAACTTGGAGAAGTGGGATTTAGGCTTCTCTAGCCAAGAATTGATGACCTGTTGTGACTTGATGGTGTCTTCATCATAGTACTTCTTCACTACATCCATATCCAAGCCCACTACATGAGGCCTATCAGGCATGTCAAAGGTCTGGGATATAGACACAGGATTAAGATTTTCCACAATTCTCCCTTGGGGACCAACTATCCTATGTGTACCCCTATCATAGTTTCTAGCACATTTGAGCACCAACTCGTAACATTGAACTGTAGGAGGAAATCCAGCTACATGTTCCAACCCTAATTCCAATATCCTTTTGGCCAACAAAGGGAGGTTTTGTGTTGCCATCCTTTTCTTAAATTCTTCATAATCCCACAATTAAACATTTGTATCAGTTACCTCTAACTAGATAGAAGTCAACTTTCTCTCTGTGATTTTGCTCCTTATATCCATTTTAATCCCTTCTACTTTGGAAATAGCAGACCCTTCAGTACTTGGATCCATTATTTTTCCTTTGGCCTTGCCAGCAATAGCTTGACTTGATTCTACCTTCATTCAATAAAGAAACCATAGTAAGGATCCATCAGAGCATGAAATTCAAGCTAATCCATTAAAAATGATATATCCATCCTTAAAACAAATCCCATGATGAAAAAAATCCCCAAAATATCATAAGAATAACTCATTTCAAAGTATGGGTTTTTAGTCCTCTCACAGAATTCGGGCCAGAGGGGAATTTTGGGAAATTCCAAACCAGATGGAATCCAGTGAAACAAGCATAAAGAAACTTTTGACAACCATTTAATCAACCATCATTAACTAAGAGATAGCATGACACATCTTAAAATAACTCAAATCGATCATATAATCCATAATCACCAACTAATAGATCATGTTATCTCGCAATTCTTCATTTTCAACAAGATTTCAGGGAATTTTGCTAGGGACAGAAATCCACGAAAAATGGCAATAGTTTGCGAACTCCAAGAAAATGAAGGGACGGAGAAATTTTGGTAAAATCCCAAAGAGACGGAAATTCGCGAAGTCAATGTAATTTTCACATTTTAAGCATATTTTCAGGAACTTGATAAAGCGATAGAAAAATTAGGGAAGTCCTAAAGTAAAGGAAATTCGTGAGGTGTTCAAAAACCTGAAATCTTTGACTTCATCAAGATTTCGCTCAGATTGATCAAACGATTAGGAAGTTTGGGATTTTGCTTGGCATTTAGTTCTTTCAAAGCACAAGATGAACAATCAATGTTTCAAATTGATCTAAATGAGATCCAATCAACATGAGGAATGATTTCAACAAGGTAAACCCTAGGAAATCGTCATGATAGCACAACTTGGATCCCAACTCATCATTTTTATTTCCATTATTCTTCATACGAATTCTCCCATGACCCAACTAAGATAGGGTGATTATCAAATCAAACAATGAGCAACAAGCTTCACTTCGCCCAAGACGTGATTTCATCAAAGGTCGAGGATTTCTAGGTTACACTAGAGCTCAACATAAGAAAGCATGAAATCAAACTAAGAATCAAGAAAAACAATGGTTAACCTCATTGAATCATAGTCATGCAAAAGGAAAAGCGGCGTGAGCTACAGGGAAGAGCACTGAACTCAAAACCAAAAACCCTAGCCCTACTACCATACTCTACCACATTCAAATCCTGACTCAAAGCATACACACATGCAAACCCTGAAACAAACTCAGTTCATTAATTAAAAAGGGAAGGAAGCATGTACATACCATGAGAGCAAAGAAATTGAAATAGCAACAGCCGACGAAGCCCTGAAGCCCAAGCAGAATGCAAGCAGTCACTAGAAAACCCTACTGCAATGATTGATCACAATCTCAAATGCACAATCCAACAATAGCAACTCAAAACTAGCCCCTCAAATCTCACAACAAGGAAAATGACACAAAAGTATCCTCATAAATTACAATTAAATCCAATAAAAGCAAACTGCAAGATTGTACAAGAGACATAAATGCGTCAAAAAGACAATGGGCTTGAGAATCTGAAGGCACGACGAAGTTTCGAGAAAATCCAATCCAGACATAATTCTATGAAGTCCTATAATTTCTATAAATAAAGTAAAGCATCCTCTGTTAGGTTCTCAAGGTGCTTGGGGAATTCCACCTAAGGGGAATTTTCTCGAAAAATAGAGAAAAACCCAAAATGAGTCCCAGAACATAATATTTTCAAAGTGTTTCCTCAAAAGGGGCATTTTCATGAGTAAGATAATCATTTGGGAACATGTAGAGGCAACCAAATCCTCAAAATAAAAGGGCCAAAACACCAAGGATGAAAGAAAAAGAGGGTCTATGCTTTCAGTGGGGCATGTGTGCTAAAACTACACAACAGGATTGATATTTACAAGAGTGGAGTTCAGTTCAGTTCAGTTCAGTTTAGTTTAGTTTAGTTCAGTTCAGTTTAGTATCGATTCAGTTCAATTATCTTTAGTTGCATGTAGTTAGTTTCAGTTGAATGCTAGTTGACTTCAGTTGACTTGAGTTGCATTACTGATGACTTCAATTGCATGATAGATAATAGGTAGATGCATTCAGTTAAGTGGGGATGATCAATCATGCATAATTTTTGCATGAATTGATGGAGAGATATGTTTCAGTTAAAAAAGATTGACTTGGACCTACCTTGGGCGCCCAAGTTGGCATCTTTGAGTTAACACCTTTTGCATGAGAATGTATTTACAAGGCTGAGTTAAGTGGGCCCATTCTTGAGAACCAACTTTGAGGAGAAGCTTAGAAGATATTTTATTGACCAACAATCAGTTAAGTGTTCAGTTTGGGGCCCCTAAATTGAGGAGACTTTGGTTTTGACTTCATATTACAAGATGGAACTCTACTTACAAAATCTAGGCATAGGTTTTTGAGAGGAGATTTGTGCTCTTGTAATTGACAACTCTTTGGAGTTTACAACGCTCATAATAGTCTATTAATTTTAGCAAGTTGAAGAGAGTTTTATCATAGTTTATTGCAGGTTGTGAAGAAGAATTGTTGAAGGCAAAAGAAGCATATCAATCAAGGATTGATACAGTGTTATTGTAATCTTGTTCTAAGGTTAAATAATACAAGCATTATTGATTCTGGTTGTGGGGTTTTTTCCCAAAAGGGTTTCTCCACATATATGTTGTGTCACTTCTATCTTCTTCTCTCATTCTTCTACAATCTTCTATCTACTTTCTACAATTGGTAAAAATTGATCTAAACAGATAATCATACACAAAGAATTTGTAACAAAGAACACTTAATTATATCTATAGTCACATAGTTTTACAAGTTATAAGCTACATAATTACCTCCATTGTTTCAACATTTGGTATCAGAGCTAACAGTTGGGGTAGAGTTTGAGATGCCTTTCTCTTAAAATTTTGAAGGTTTTTTGGTTGTAGTGGGAGATTTTACTATTGTGTTATTGCTGATTTGTAAAATAAGTGTGTTACAAAGTTCTACTTCTCGTTTAGATATTGAAAGACTCAATGGATATACTTATGACATGTGGAAACTAAAAATGGAGGATCTCCTTGAAGAGAGAGATCAGTGGTTAGTTGTTTGTAATGAGACAAAGTCACCTGCAATGATGTCAGATGAGGGTTGGGCTAAGCTTGATAAGAAGGAAAGAGGGACCATAAGATTATGTCTTTCTGGTGTTGTTCTCTTGAATGTTTCAGATGAAACTACCACATATAAACTATGGAAGAGGATAGGTGATATCTATCAAACCAAAATTCTTATTAATAAGTTGTATTTGAAAAGACAATTGTATTCTTTAAAGAGAAAGATGGTGATTCTATTGCACATCATTTAAATCCTTTTAATTTGATTCTAAGTCAGTTAGCATATGTAGATGTAAAGCTAGAAGATAAAGATAAATGCATTTTGTTACTTTTTTCTTTACCAAAGTCTTGGGAAAATCTAATTGTTGCTATCAGTGGTAGTGGTGCAGATCCTAAGATGGACAATATAATTCCTACTCTCCTATCAGAGGAGACAAGGAGGAAGCCTAAAATTGGTTCCCAAGATGCCTTGTTTGTAAGAGGTAGGCCTAAGGGAGACAAGAAAGGAAAGGGTAAGTCCAAAGGATGGTCTAAAACCCCTGGTAAGAGTAAGGTAAAGTGTTGGAATTGTGGGAAACCTAGACATGTAAAGAAGGATTGTAAGAATAAGAAAAAGAGTTTTGATGCTTCTATAGAGAAATCATAAGGTGACAGTAATGATGCATTGGTCATTTCATCTAATAATATTTGTGATAACTCTTGGCTTATTGATTCAAGTTGCTCCTATCATATGACCCCTAACAAGGAGTGGTTCACTAAGTATACTGCATATGATGGAAGGAATGTCTTCTTTGGAGATAATAGCACAACAAAGGTTGTTAGAAAAGGAGATGTAAAGTTGTGTTTCAGTGATGGTAGGGTTAAGACCCTTCATGATGGTTTACATATTCCAAAACTTGCTAGAAATCTACTTTATGTATCTAAGTTCAATGATTATGGAATGCATGTGACATTTGATAAGGTGGTTGCAGATTGGTGAAAGGGAATATGGTGGTTGCTAAAGGATCTCGGATAGGGACTTTTTTTAATCTTAATACCTCCAATTTGAATAAATCAGCCAATGTAACTAAATCTGAAAATACATGTATGTTGTGGCAACATAGATTGGGCCACATTGGTGAAAAAGGTCTCAGGACCATTCTTAATAAGAAATTGGTTGACGATATTCCTAATTATAATATTGGAGAAAATGACTTTTGTGAACATTGTGTGTTTGGAAAGTAATCTAGATCTTCATTTCCTAATGGAACAAATAAAGCTAAAATATTATTAGAGTATTCATTCAGATGTAATGGGCCCTATGGATATTGACTCTATTGGAAAATCTAGCTATTATGTCACCTTTATTGATGATGTCTCAAGATACACTTGGATCTATTTTATGCATAACAAATCTAGTGTGTTTAATAAGTTTAAATAATTTAAGGCTTTGGTTGAGAAACAATCAAATCATAAGATAAAAGTGTTGACATCAGATAATGGTGGTGAATATTGTTCTAGGGAATTTGATGATTATTGTAAGCATGCAGGAATTGTGAGACAGAAAACTACTCAATATACACCTCAACAAAATGGAGTAGCAAAAAGGATGAACCGAACCTTAATGGAAAGAGCTAGGAGTATGTTAAGTAGTGCTAAGCTAGATCGGTGCCTTTGGGCCAAGGTTGTAAGTATTTTTTGTTATTTAATCAATAGATCACCTAGTTCATCTATTGAAGATAAAACTCCTTGTGAAATGTGGTTAGGTGGGAAAGCTAGTGTTGCACATTTAAGGATCTTTGATTGTGAGGATTTTGTTCATATGCCTAACAAAAAGCAATCTAAGTTGGATCCAAAAGTACAGAAATGCATATTCATAGGTTATGGTGAAAATGTAAAAGGTTACAAGCTTTGGAATCCTCTAACCCGAAAAATTTACTTTATCTAGAGATGTGATTTTCAAGGAATTTAGAATTTATTCAAGAGAAGAACAACCAAAGGAGAAGGATACTTTTCAAATAGTGAATTTTTAGATAAATACTAAGAAGCATGAAGATGCACATGTTGAAGAACAATTGGATGGATTGCATGAGGAGAGTTCACAAAGTTCTTATGAGATATATGCTCATGATGAGCATATTGAGGAACAAGAAGAACCCCCTTTGAGGATATCCACAAGACAATGGAATCTCGTTGATAGGTATAGCCCAACTTATTTCTGTTGTATATTTATTTTGATGAGTACTAATGATGAGCCTAGATCTTATAGGGAAGCTTTGTCTTCATATGAGAACAATCTTTGGTCACAAGCTATGCATGTGGAAATGGAATCCTTGGATACTTGTGACATATGGGATCTTGAGAGTTTTCCCAAAGGAAGAAAGGCCATTGGTTGTAAATGGATCTTTAAAAATAAAATTTGAGCATATGATAATCTTGCAATGTACAAGGCTAGATTGGTAGCCAAGGGCTATGCCCAGAGAGAGGGAGTTGACTTTAATGAAATCTTATCTCTTGTTACAAAATTAACTTCTATTAGATTCTTTTTATGTATTGCTACTACTTATGATTTTGAGATAGAGCAAATGGATGTGAAAACTACTTTTTTGCATGGGAATCTTCATGAGGAGATTTATATGAGGAAACCTGATGGTTTTGTTGTAAAAGGAAAAGAAGAATTGGTTTGTAGGTTAAAGAGATCTTTATATGGATTGAAATAGTCACTGAGAATTTCATACTAGAAGTTTGATGTTTTTGCATTAAAAATTGGTTATGTTAGGAGTGAGGAAGATCATTATGTTTACATAAAAGTTATTGATGATCAGCTTTTAATTATTATCTTGTATGTTGATGACATGTTGTCTATTGGTAACAGCAAGGTAATGATCAAAGAATTGAAAGCACAACTCTCTAGCACATTTGAGAAGAAAGATATAGGGGCTACAAAATATATCCTTGGTATGGAGATCAACAAAGATAGAGGTAACAAAAATCTTTGCTTAAGTCAAAGCAACTATGTTGATACTATTTTGAAACAGTTTAACATGCAAGATAGTAAACCAATTAATATTACATTACCAGTTGGCACAAAGTTAAGTTTAGACATGAGTCCTAAATCTGATTTTGATTATGAGGAAATTTTTTAAATTCCATATGCTAGTGTAGTTGGTAGTTTGATGTATGCAATGGTCTATACAAGACCAGATATAGCCCAAGAAGTGGGAGTTCTAAGTAGGTTTATGTCTAACCCTAGTAAAGAACATTGGACTTATGTTAAGAGGGTGTTTATATATTTACGTGGTACTTCTGATTACTGTTTGGTTTATCATGGTGCTAATGATATTGATATTATGCACAAATCATTGGACATATAGGGTTTTGTTGATTCAGATTGGGCAGGAGACCTAGATAGTCAAAGGTCGACAAGTGGCTACGGATTTACTTTGTTTGGAGCTGCGGTTAGTTGGATGAGTAAGAGGCATCCCACGGTTGCTTTGTCCACCACAGAGGCATACTACATGGCTGCTACACATGAATCTAAAGAGTCAGTCTGGTTACAGAGACTTGGGAAAGGTATTGGTTTTAATTGCAAGAAAACTCAACTTGAATGTGATAGTCAAAGTGCTATTTTTTTAGCCAAAAATCCTATGTATCATACTTGTACTAAGCATGTTGATGTTCAGTATCACTTTGTCGAGAAATGGTTGAGAGTGGGAAGGTATTGATTGAGAAAGTTGACACTTTGATCAATGTTGCAGATTATCTTACGAAACTAGTTCCTACAAATAAATTCTCTTGGTGCAAGAAGGCCATTTGCCATGAGTCCTGTACTTGATTTATAATAATGATTCCTTGTTTAGAATAATTACAATGTATAATGTCAAATGGGAGAATGTTGGGAATAGGATGCCCTTTAATTGCAATCCTAAACATATTTCATGTATCTCCTAAGTCCTTGGAAAGTGTTCCCCAACACTAGGATTAGAAAGAGATTAAATTCGAATGAAATGAACATGTAAATTGAAATTTGTAATTATTCCTAAATGATAGGAACATGTGGGGATGCCCAAGAAGAGCTCCTACAAAATAGGAGCACATGGGTGCCCACATGGAAGGTGGAACCCACCTTGCTTAAGTTAATTGTTTGGAGGATAGATAACACTTCAGTAATGCATGTAAAGATCCTACAAGTTAGGGATTGATATTTACATGAGTGGAGATCAGTTCGGTTCAATTTAGTTTAGTTCAGTTATGATTCAGTTATCTTCAGTTGCATGTAGTTAGTTTTAGTTGAATGCTAGTTGACTTCAGTTGACTTGAGTTGCATTACTAATGACTTTATTTGCATGAAAAATAATAGGTGGATACATTCAATTAAGTGGGGATGATCAATCATGCATAATGTTTACATGAATTGATGGGGAGATATGTTTCAGTTAAGAAAGATTGACTTGGACCCACCTTGGGCACCCAAGTTGGCATCTTTGAGTTAACACCTTTTGCATGAGAAGAGATTTAAAAGGTTGAGTTAAGTGGGCCCATTCTTGGGTGCCAACTTTAAGGAGAATCTTGGAAGATATTTTCTTGGCCAATGATCAGTTAATTGTTCAGTTTGGGGCACCTAAATTGAGGAGACTTTGGTTTTGACTTCATGTTACAAGATGGAACTCTACTTGCACAATCTAGGCACAGGTTTTTGAGAGGATATTTGTGCTCTTGTAATTAACAACTCTTTGGAGTTTACAATGTTCATAATTTTCTATTAATTGCAGCAAGTTGAAGAGAGTTTTATTAGAGTTTATTGCATGTTGTGAAGAAGAATTGTTGAAGGCAAAAGAAGCATATCAATCAGGGATTGATACAGTGTTATTGTAATCTTGTTCTAAGGTTAAATAATACAAGCACTATTGATTCTTGTGGTGGATTTTTTTATAAAAGGGTTTCTCCACATATATGTTGTGTCACTTCTATCTTCTTGTCTCATTCTTCTACAATCTTCTATCTATTTTCTACAATTGGTAAAATTGATCTAAACAGATAATCATACATAGAGAATTTGTAACAAAGAACACTTATTAGATCTACAGTCACATAGTTTTACAAGTTTTAAGCTACATAATTACCCCCATTTTCAACAATTACAACCTATGAATGCAATTTTTTTGTATTTTTATGTATTTTTATGATGCAAAAAAGAAACCCTAAATGATAAATAAAAAGAAATTCAAAGCAAAACCTAGATCTAGGGTGAATTTTTAGAAGGTATATAATGTTAATAGGTTGGCTTTACCAAAATTAAATGTAGGGAAAGGGAACACTTTTAGATTTCACCTCAATGTTTGACAATTTTCCCTAATTTCAATGGATGTGTGGGGGATGTATGGGAATGCAACGATGGAATGAGGGGTTGATGGATTTGGAAAAGGTATGAGATTGAATTACAGCTTGATAGGCGAGTCAACCAACCCTTAACTAAATCTAGAAATGACCTAATAATGAAATGCAATGATCTAATTGCCCTAATGATGCAAATTAGTGGTCTAATACAAATACATAAAATCTGAGATGTTAAAAAGGAAAACAGATAGTAGAAATAGAAAGGGGATGATACTGTGAGATATTTTTTTGCATTCCTCTGATGTCAGATATGCACTTTTATTTCCCATCTGTAATGCAACAATGAATAAAGTGTCTACAAAATTCCTTTGATTTACAACCTAAGATTTACACATTCACAAAGATAGGAAATATTGGGCCATTTAGGGGCTTGCCTCAGTCATACCTTGTGTAAGTGTTTCCACTTCCATAATGTAAATGTCAATGATAAATGGATAAATGCAAGGAAGGAATGATGGAATCACAAAATTTTGTAACCCGCCACCCTTCAATGGCTACCTTGAAGGACTGAAATCATACACATCACTTCAAGGATCTTGGATCTTGCTTGCTTTATTTTCTTGAATGCTTGAATTCTTTGGAGACTTACAATAAAGGTTAGCCTTCACAAAACAATGATAACACATGAACTCACATGCACTTTGACATGATGTTGGATCCTGAATTGTTGCAATAAAACTTTAATGGTTGCTTTTAACTTTCTCTAGAATTCTCTTGATCACAATACTTGCTCTTAATGCTCACTTGTTACTAGATATTCCTTGTTAATGTTTAAATGATGCACTAACTAGGTATTTATAGGAATTTATTCTAATTTATTAAAAATTAAATCATGACAGTTGACTTTAAATATTTTAATTTTAAATAATAAAATGTTGACACCGACATATTTGAATTTGAATCCAGAATAGGGAGACATAGGTTCCCTAGGCACCAATGTCCCAACCCTATTTTTGGGGGTTTTAAAGTGTTGGAACAAATAATTAAATGAGAGTATTTGTTTTATGCTTGCAAATTGTCAGAAAATATTTAAAATAACTTGTGGAATGCATAATTTTGGAAATTAGGAGCTTAATTAGGTCCAATAACTTAAAAGGGAGCAAAAAATAGTGTGAAATTGTCAAGGGTGACAATTTATGATGCTACAAGTCCTATCAAATGGATAGGGGCATATCTCTTCTAGTGTATAGCTCCTTTTTATTGGACCCATGTAGATATTGGAAATTTGTTGTTGCAAACTTTGTATTTGAAGAGCCAAATTTTTGGAATGTGTGGAATGTGGTACATTGATGGAATTGTAACTAAGTGTGGATTGCGGTGATGGATGACCTTGAGGGAAGTTTGATGGTGATGGATTTTGATGAATGTATGGATGGTTTGGGGAATTGTGAGCAGGAGTGAATGCATATTGTTGTTGGCTCATGAAATTTGGATTTTGGTATTGTGGATTAGTGTTTGGATGTAAGTAGTTAGGTGGATTGGTATATTGATGTGAATTTATAGTCTTTTAAGTAGAGTAGATATTTTGATTAATATGATGGCACAATCTCACACAAATACACTCTGATACCAATTCACAAAGAGACAAATAACACTCTTTTTGTTCACATGCACACAACTTGCATAATTTCATTTATCACTAGTTCCATTTGATTTCACACAACACAACCACTCGTTTCATTCATCCAAAAATTTCATTTTTTTAATTTATTTCAATCCAAAATTTCATGATAACCATTTCCTATCTGTCTTCATATAGAGGCAAACATTATTAATCACAATTTTATAGTCATAAACAACACTCTATCTCAAATATTTCAAAATCAACAATAGTTTATTCAAATTCATAGATTCACAATAAAATTGCTTAATTGTCAAAGACTTCAAACTTATTTTTTCCAAATTATTCTCTCACCACTCATCTAAATCAAATCCTCCTTTGTGATAGGTGCGATCTGCATCCTTCCTGCAGAAAAAATTCTTTTCATTTTAACCTTCAATTACTACCTAGTATAGCATGCTACTATAGAGGGTTCAATCTGCATACACTAAATTTCATTTATGACACAGTATGTATACATACTTCTCCTATTAACCACAACTTCAAAAATGGTTCCTCATTGCCTAGAATTCCTTCCCTATGTGGCATGTATTCTCTTGTCTTATGTCAAAAGCATGCAACTACCTATTAAGGATTAGCCCACCTGTGACCTTCACACTCTTCTTTCTACATGACAACCCCATTTTCCCTTACAGCCATCCTTCTACCGAACTAGCTATCCTTTATAATAGTGCGACCTCTAACTGTTGATTAACACCTCTTTTGACTTCATCGACTCTCTCTTCACTCTTCCCATGATAGCCCTCATATAGGTCGATGCTTCTTTTTTTCCTCTCTCTTAATTTTTTACCGTTGAAAGCCACCAGATGATAACTATTTTTTCCTACACCAGAACTCCCTCTTTTCACCCCACACATTGCAATCTATTTTTTATAACTAAATTTGTAACTATCTTTCCTGCATGGGCTGCCAAAGTTTAACTTTTCTTTTACATATTCCAACTACCTCCTTCTTCCATGTGGGTATCAAAGGTTCAAATTTCCTTTGAAAAATAGTTTAAATAAAGTTAAAAAAAATAATGCATCTCCAATCATCATGGCGTATCATCAGGTTACATTCCCTTGAGGTGCTTCTATTAAAGAGTCTATGTTTCCATCAATTATTTCATAACCAATTTGTTTTATGCATATCCAAAATTGTCCTTTGATTCTCCTACATCACTAAACCATATGATCAATTACTTGGAATCACGCAATCACTTAACTAACCATCAATTCCTCTCATCAATCCTAAACCTTTTATCTTCTCAATCTCTCCTCTGATCTCAACTATTGATCGGTGTCACCAAATATCTATAAATCAAACTATCCTATCATTCATTCATCATCGCATATCATTTAAGGAAACTATACTCTAATTTCTACAATGCTTTATTGCTATCGTGCTTACAAAAATCTGAGAGCAAGGATTACTTACATCATTCTCCCATGGTGAATAGAGGAGAAAAATGGAGCTATGCTAGAGAAAATTGTATGGTTTTAGTATGTGAACGATTTGCATTTCATTTGATTCAGTTCCTCTATTTTCTTTATTGATTGTGATTTCATGTTGATTTATTGCTTTATTCCTTCAACTTCATAGTTGAATTTCCAGGTGCTTTACTAATTGTTATAGGAGTGCATCTATTTCTCTACTTTCAAATTTACCCTAACCCTAACGTGTACTTGATATTTTTAGACTAACATATTTATGCAACTATTGCATATGTTGGGAGAAGACAAGAAATAAATAAACTACTAATAGATCTTCTTGCATGGTTTTTTCTTTCAATTTATTTAAAAAGAACCACACATTTCAATTTGGGTTTTAATAAAGAACTTGTTTTCCATGTTTGGTAGGTCCTTTTGTATGTGTGCTCTCTCCTCACACTTAGTGTGAACTTAGAGATCAAAAACGCCTTAGTATATTCAATCTATTTGCTTACCCAAGGATTTGATTATCTTTGTATGCTCTTCCCTCACAACTATTAAGAACGATCTTGGGAATTAGAGCATCATATAACTATTTTATTATAAGTAGGAGGCTTTCTTGGGGATTTCATCACCCCAAGGATGACCTCAATCATGTGTTAGGTGGGGTATAAAACAGGGGGAGAACAAAATTTTTATCCAAAGGTGTGATAAACATCCTATAGGCCAAATCTAAAGAATCTAAAGATCCTCAATTTGTCAAGACTCGTATATGGTAGGAGGAGAGTGGAGACCCCCTCAACTCGAGAATCCCTAGATGAGTCCACTATTCAATGATTTTACTATGAACCCTATTAATTAGAATCCTTTAAGACCATCATAAGTAGGGTTAGTAGAGTGCAAGGTACAATATCATGCCTAAATTTACTCACAATGCACTCTTCTTTTGTTGAGGTGACATAATTTCTTGTTAAGATCTAGTACCTCTAATGAAAGGGGTGGTAAGATGGTGCATGACCTTATCATACCCTAGTTACCCATTCAATTGAAGATATTACACTTCAAAGGGTGAGCCTCTACTAAGTCAACACACCTATATTACTAGCTAGGTTGTGCTTTTTGAAGTGTTTTCATTGTTCAATACTCGTGTTACCAAATAGCATGTTCTTATTGAAGAAGGCTTGTGAAATCATCCTTATTGCCTTGGGTTTAGTCCTATATGGTATTCTTTGTTTTATTTTATCTCTTTCCAAATCAAAAAACTCAAAATTAGTCCCCTAAAATAGTCAACTAAGTCCAAAACCCTAGACAAATTTTAGGTTTTAGTGCAAAATCTTACCTTTGTGTCATAGTGACACTTTTGAAGTATCATAGTGATGATTTTACAATTTTTCCATGCCTTTGATTGCAACTCAATGCTTGTGATTAAGTGACTTGATGTATTTGATTGACACCTCAGTGCTTTTACACAACTCGACGCTTTTGATAAAAACCTACTCTTTGTCATTCTTGGAAACATTAAAACTATAACATAATATTGCTTTTTTGAAATAACTAGTAGCTTTTAATAGGGATAGTATGACACATTTGATAGGTTAAATGATGCTTTTGCAAGCAATTATTTTGACTATCAAATTAAATTTTCCAAAATCTCAAAAATTCTAGATTTAAAAATTCAACAGTAAGTCATTATAGGACCTAAAACTTTTACTAAACAAACCTATAATCTTAAATTTTCATCCAAAAAATAGAAAATAAAACATTTCCATACTTCATACCATCCTTTCACTTTGGACTTCTAGAATCACACACTTGCAGCTTGGACCTAACAACAACCTTATCTACAACAACAACCAACCCATCCATCAACCAACCAATATCAAACGTAGTATTTTTAGATCTCTGATCATATCTTCTAGTTTAGTCATTTTCTTGGAAAACAATCATTTTCAGGTGAATTGTTGAATTAGCATCAATCTTTGTGAGCAAGCTTGCTTAGTAGTCATCATCTACTCTTAAGTTAGTAAACTAATTATCATCTTCATTTGCTTGGAATCATTAGTCTAGGACAAGAAAGGATTATCCTCAGCATCAATCAAAATGAGATCAAATCAAACTTTTTCTTCTAGGGGTTTCATATCCTACACCCATCCAACAAAAAATTAACATCAAATTTTGGTCCAAAAATGTACTTAGTGTGTCTTTTTCCAAGTCCAACTTGAAACAAAATAGTTATCCAAAACACATCATCCAGAATCATGATTTACAAGGTCATAACATCTCTCATATTTCAATGCAAACAAAGTCTCAAGTTAAAAAAGAAAATGCAAACCCTAGATGATAACATGACGAACACAAACATGAATCCTTTTTAGGAAACAATCAATGAACTCCCATTTATGTATGGACCCAAGGGTTTTAAAATTCTTGTTGGTTTGTTTTGTCATTGATTTCAATTGATGTTAGAGTTGCATTTTGTTAGTAAGTGTCAAATTTGATTCAAAGTGAAGGTTTGATGTTGGTGTTGATGCTTTTTCAAAGAAAAGGTTGATGGTGCAGATTGAAGGAGTTTGTTGATTTGATGTTTGACGCATCTTCAGCAAGTTGCTTCATGGTGTTGATCCTCTTTACTCATCCATCATTTATTTTATGGTATTGATCACTTCATGGGATTTGATATGTAAGAGGTATTGTTCATTCAGTCAGAGGTACTTGTTTCATATAAAAATAAGGCTAACCAAGATGATGAGCCACAAGTTTTTTCTATGAAACATACAATTATGTGCAATATATGATGCAAATAAATATCAGAAACCAAACCTAATTGTTACAATAACAATAAGGGAGGTTTTAAGATAATTAAACAATGTGTACCTTGTTGAAAAAGTGTTGTTTTGGGGGTCACTAAGGACTCATTCGCCCAATGGAAAATCGGTCGCTGCTAGGGTTCGAGAAAAGTGGCTTTTGGGTTTTGTTCTTCAATGTTTGCACTCCCATCTACTAGGTGATCAGCTCTCGAAAGTCGAAAATAAATCCTATAGCTTTTTTTTCATGATCTTGCAAGATAGTTGAAAATTTTTGCAACTTTACAACTTTTGCAACTTTTGTTCTTCACTTGATCTTCAATCTAAAACCTGCAATCACACATCAAGAGAGAAGAAAAATTGTTGATTATTAGAGAATAGTGGTTTTCCTTGGTCAAACCTCATTTGGGAAATTAAACCTTGTGATGAAATAATGAAACATGAACATGAAACATGAAATAATGATACCTTGGATGAAGTCTTGGAATGTAAATCAACAATCTAACATGAAGTGGCTATAAAGAATGTAGATCTTTATCTTGAATTGGATGTGAAACAATGCCTGTAAATGGATCTTCAATACTACATCAACACATAAGCTCAACTATATGCATGATGCCCTAAATCTTTGACATGATGATATGATCTTTAATTGCTGCAATAAAACCTTGATAATATGCTCTTGAATTCCCGATAATGCTCTTGTGAAAGTACTCTTGATTGCTTATGAAGATCTAGGATTGCTTACATGAAACTATGTGAATTAGCCTTATATTTATACTTATCATAATATTTAAACCGGAAATTCAAATAACACAAGCCAAAATTAGATCTAGGATTCAAAATTACTAAAATCTTGCCACAAATAAGTTCAAAAAGGGGTGTCCTCGTTAAGCAGGACCCATTCGCCACCTTGGGCGAATGGGTCCTAGCACAGTTTACTAGGACCAAGTTTCAAGGAGGTGAAATATTATGTAAAAAGGGGGTCCTAGGACATGGTGAGGACCCATTTTCCAAGTGGTGAATGGGTCCCAAGTCACTATCCTAGGACTCAAACCTTTCCAAATTAAGTGTTATGCAACATTATTAATGAGTGTCAAGATATATCCTTCAAAAAATGTAGTAAATAAGGCTGGATTTGAATTTAAGGGGCCAATTATGCTCTAATTAACCTCAATTAATTAATTAATCCCTAGATTAGTTTGAAAGTGTAAGAAAACACTTTACAACACCCTAAATAAGGAACAATTAAGTCCATTTTATCATTAATTATTTATTTCCAAACTAAGCGTGAAAAAGGGTTACTTTTTTCGATGCTACATTTTTCCCCCACTTTTTTGAGAGTTTGCCCCCATGTCAAACTCACACTAAAGTAGACATTCAAGACACTTAAGTATTCAACAATGCAAAAGATAACAATAATACCCTATCAAAGACCAAGAAAAAAGGAAAAAATAAATGATCAAGCTTTGATCGTTCCAACACGATGGGGAACATGATTGTTTGAAACAAGGATCAAGCTTCAACAGTCTATCCAACACGATGTGGACTAGGCCTAGGTTGTTTTTCCATAACATGCATGCTCACTCTGGGGTAGTGGAACCTCAGGCCATCCACTTGGTGAGTTTCCTCAAAAAGAGGTGGAAAATGAGAGATTCATATTAGACTCCCATAAAATATCAAAGTTATCCTCCTGACAACTTCGATAAGGCACCACAATGCTATATTTTTTAATGTTTTGTCTATAGGTTTTTGTTTTTGTTCAAAGGGATCTTGTTTCATGTAAGGTATTCTTCTTAGGGAACATCATCCCTAATGTCTCCAAGAGAGGAAAAGTCAAGAATATCAAGTTGCCACTTATGGGATGCCTCATTCGCATCATGCCACTAAGGGAAATCATACGCTTAGAAATATCATACTCTTGGAAGACATCAAACCCAATGATACTACTAAGAAAAGGACACATCACAATAAAAAGAAAACCACACCATGAAATATGCTAAATGTTGAAAGATTTCATCGATGTATGCCTCCACTTTAAAGTGGTTGCTAACACCATTGTTGTGAGAAACTGCTTTAAAGTAGCCAATGTTTTATCCTAAGAAATGAGAGCTTTCTTTAGAAAACTCTATGCCAAGTCATATGTTTCTGAAATAAAGCTACATCATGAAAAAGGAAAGAGGGGTTGCCCCCAGAAATACATAAGGGATCTATGGATTCGAGGTCAATATGTCTTTGTAACAATGTTGTTATAGAGCTCGAAACTGTCATCATTCCCCAAATACTCATAGAACTTGAAGAATGACACAAAGAGAGTGAAAAAAAAGAAAAAGCCTTCGGGTCAACATGGAAGAGACCTAAATTTCTCAACACCTTGCATCATCCCCAAAAGGAAAATGCAAGAAAAATGAAAAGGATAAAGTGTTTATGACATATAGAAGAATGTAGATACATGTAGAGGAATGCACAAAAAGAGAGAGAGACAAATCAAATGAAACATCACAGGGGACCACATTACGCACATGCAATCACATAAAGAAACATAAAACAAAGCAAAATGCTAGTAAGGAACATGCAATTCAACCTATAGCAAGTCATCTGCATCCCAATCTCGGTCAATATAAATAGAAGACAGAGAACTAGCCCGAGGAACAATGACAAGTGCAAAAACTAGGACAAGGCTAACTAACCCATGCCCACACTAAGTGTAGGACAAGGATGAGTCAAGATAGGTGATTATATTCCACTCCTTGCAAAAAGGAAATGACTTGAAATGAATGTAAAATAGCCATAGTGAAGATGTTATGATCCTATTGTTATTGATTAGAATGAGTAGACAAAGTATTAACTTGATGCATATCTAATGAGATATTCCCACATGTAGTATCTATCAATTCAAGATGCACCAAAGTTAAAGTAGGTTTAGAAGAATATTTTGTAAGAGTGTTGGTGTTAAGTGAAGGACTTTTTTATTCTTTTATTTCTTTTGAAGGAAAATAACCAAGACCACTAGTTGTTTCTTGTGTGTTAGGCTCTAGAGGGACACACATACCTTGTTCTCTAGCACCACATCCTTTTCCACTATACCCAAGTTGCTTCATAAGTTCATAAACTCTTCCATAAAGATTTTTCAATTCTTTCATATTCGATGGTTGTTCATAATCAACTTCATCAAAGTTTGTTGTGTAACTTGCTTGATTTTCTAAAGTGGTTGAGGTGGATGCTTTCAAATTTTTTGTTGACATTATCGCTTTTTCTCTTCCCTTTTCAGACTCTTTTGTTATGATCTTGTATTCTCCAATGAATGTAGGTATGAAATCAAAGGAACTCCAAGTATCTTCTAATACATCTTTAATATCTTTTTCTTTTTCTTTCTCGACATGCAAAGAACTTTCAAGTTCACAATTATGTTTCATATAAAAATAGGGTTGATCAAGATGAATTTATCAAGATGATGAGCCACTAGTTTTTCCTATGAAACATACAATTATGTGCAATATATTATGCAAATAAATATCAAAAACCAAAACTAATTGTTATAACAACAATCAAGAAGGTTTTAAGATGCTTAAACAATGTGTACCTTGCTGAAAAAGTGTTGTTTCGGGGGTCATTGAGGACTCATTCGCCCAGTGAAAAATGGGTCCCTACTAGGGTTCTAGAAAAGTGATTTCTAGGTTTCATTCTTTAATGTCTACACTCCTAGTTCCTAGGTGATTAGCTCCTAAAAGTTGGAAATAAATCTTGTAGCTTCATTTGGAAGAAAAAAAATATATTGTTAGAGAATAGGGGTTTGCCTTGGTAAAACCTCATTTGGGTAATTAAACCTTGTGATGAAATAATGAAATATGAAACATTAAACAATGATACCTTGGATGAAGTCTTGGAATGTAAATCAGCAATCTAACATGAAGTGGATATGAAGAATGTAGATCTTGATCTTGAATTGGATGTAAAACAATGCTTGTAAATGGATCTTCAATACTACATCAACACATAAGCTCAACTACATGCATGATGCTCTAAATCATTGACATGATTATATGATCTTTAATTTTTGCAATAAAACCTTGATAATATGCTCTTGAATGTTCTATAATGCTCTTGTGAAAGTACTCTTGATTGCTTATGAAGATCTAGGATTTCTTAGATGAAACTATGCAAATTAGCCTTATAATATTTATACTCATCTTAATATTTAAACTTGAAATTCAAATAACACAAGCCAAAATAAAATCTAGGATTCAAAATTACTAAAATCCCACCACAAATAAGTTCAAAAATGGGTGTCTTAGTTAAGGAGGACCCATTCGTCACCTTGGGCGAATGGGTTCTAGCACAGTTTACTAGGACCAAGTTTCAGGGAGGTAAAATATTATGTAAAAAGGGGATCCTAGGACATAGTGAGGACCCATTCTCCAGGTGGTGAATGGGTCCTAGGTCACTATCCTAGGACTCAAACCTTGCAAAATTAAGTGTTATGCAACATTATTAATGAGTGTTGGGATATATCCTTTAGAAAATATAATAAATAAGGCTTGGATTTGAATTTAAGGGGACAATTAAGCTCTAATTAACCTCAATTAATTAATTAATCCTTAGATTAGCATGAAAGTGTAATAAAACACTTTACAAAACCCTAAATAAGGCACAATTAAGTCTATTTTATCATCAGTTATTCATTTCCAAACTAAGCATGAAAAAGGGTTACTTTTTTTATGCTACAGTACTGAGGTATTTGTCTCTCATTTACTCCTTGATCATTCACTTTATGGTAATGATGCCTCCTTTGATTTATGAAAAGGAATGCACTTTAGTGTTGGTGCCTAATATATTTTGGTATTGATACTCAAAGGCAATGTTCAGGATGTTATTGGCAGAGACATGGTCAGAATCATTGTCATTGAGCATTTTCTTTTAGGCCCCAGAAAGTTGTAGAGTTCATGGTATTGATATTGATGCAAAAGTGTTCAAGGTAGTGGTGTTTATATGTTCATAGGGTTGTTGTTATCTTCACATGATGGTGTTCATAGTATTATCATAGTATTGATGTTCATTGCATCTTTTTAGTCCATGGTGTTTGATTATTGCAATTTATATATCTCATATAACCAAAACATTAAACATATTTAGAAACCTTAAGACTATTGACCTAGGTTTTATAAAGGTTGTTGATTCAAATTCACTTTATGTTATAATTCAAAGGTGAATGAAAGGTTACTTTTCTTATATTTCGAAAGTGACAACATGGAGTGTATTAAACTCGTCAACAACCGACCTCTTAACCGGTCAAGGAAGTTTACAACTTATATTTCACCACCCAAATACAAAATGAATGGATATTATCTGATTAAGACATTGGCGGGAGGAAAAGATCAATGGTTCATTTTTAAACAGGAGAATGAATACTTTACAAGTCTACACTTTGATGGGTGTTTGAAGGTTTTTGCCCTTGTTTCAATTATATACAGTTTGATAATTGTTTGGAGGCAACAATGGATTGAGGGACTTTTCTCATGCATTAGGAGTTGTGAGACTGTGCTATGAATGCTAAAAAATGTGTTGAAGACCTTGTAGTATGTGTGGGTGTCAAGCATATTCATAGAAATGGAGAGTTGAAAATAATGTTTCAATATTTTTCTTATGACTGTTTTGCACAAGTTTAGTGTAATCAAAATGTGATCTCAGGTGTTGAATGTGACTGAAAGAAATGGGCTCTATGAGATTTTTTGGATAGTGTTAATACCATGTCTTTTTTGATAGTATACTTAGGGAGGAAGTTTTTAAATGACAGTATTATATAGTTCTTGCATATATTAGTATCTTTTATTGGGTTTATCATATGTGTTCATTCCTCTCATGATAGAGTGTGTTGAAGTTTATGACACCTTGTCTCTGCAAAGACAATGCACAGAGAAGAAGATTTTATTGGCAGTTCATGAAAAGATTACAAGACTTTGAGTGACAGTATTCTTGAAATGTCTTTCTTCTTTGCATAGTTTCATCATCTGAACAAAATCACAAGTATGTCCAGATTGATTTGATATCAAAGTTATGCGCAATGAGTAAAAATGAATGGCAGTGTTATATAATTTCATTATATCACTGTGTTCATAAAGTTTGTTCGGTATTTTCCCAAGAGTGTGGTCTGATTGATAGCTTTGGTTCTTAAAGTTTGTAAGGACAGTGTGAATAAGGGAGATGGTGTTTGTTGAATTGTTGATGCAAAGATAGAGCAGCAGATTATCTAGAAACAGAGTAACCCTCTAATTTTTTAGATTAATGAAAGTGGTGTATGTTTTTCAGTGATACATATAGTTTTTCCAGTGAAGCATATTGTGTTTCCAATGAAGTGTATAGTTTTTCCAGTGAGGCATATTGTGTTTCCAATGTGGCATATTGTTTTGGCTAGTGAGGCATAAAATTTTATACCAGTGATGTGTTTCCAGTGAGGCATAAAATGTAACCAATGAGGTTTCTGTCTAGAGAGGCATAGAATGTAACCTATGAGGTTTTTGGCCAATGAGGCATAGAATGTAACCAATGAGGTTTTTGGCCAATGAGGCTTAATAAAATTTATTTTTAGAGTGGTTTTTCACCCTTCTATGGTTTTCCACTCATAATAATTGTGTTATGTCTCCTCTTGGTGGTGTGTCATATTGTGTTTAATATGTCATATTTGTTTGAGTATCATGTACTAATTTATATATCTTTGTGAATCACTCAACATTCAATACGTATAATGTTTGAAGTGTTTTCAATAGGTCTCTTTGCATAATACAAGTGAGTTAATTAGTAAAATTTGGTTCTTTATTAGATCACTGATTCACCCCCCCTCTCAGTGATCCATTGATCTATTGTATTCTAACAGTTGGTATCAGAGTAGCAAGTTCCCTGTAGAAGTTTAATCAACTTGGGTCGATCTTGGTAATGGAATATTATGGCTAAAAGTAAAAGAAACAAAGGGAAAAGAAATACCTATTAGAATGCTAAACAACAAGCACCACCTAAACCAAATACAAAGGATGATGAAGAAGTAGTTATAAGAAATGACTTGCAAATTGAAGAAGATACAAGGTTAGAAGATGATTTTGTAGTTGAGAATGTTGACAACGAAGGAGACCACTTTGTGAGTGAATATGAACAAGAGTGTGATAAAGATGAATGTGAAATTGATATTGAAGGTGAACTCATTTGTGCCCTAGATGAGATCAAAAAACTCAAAAAGGAGAACCAAAGAATAAAGTTGCAGCTTCAAGAAGAAAAGGAGTCCCAAGCCAAAACACTTTCAGCCCATGAAGAAGCAAAAAAATTGAAAGTGAAGTGTGAAGAATCTAATCGGATTATTAAGGATCTAAAGTTGCAACTATCAGAGTCTAGAAGAGTTGAAGAAGTCACTAGCATAAACTTGCAAACCAAAATGGAAGATTGTCAAAAGCTAGAGGCTGAAGTGTTGTCTCTAAGAAAACAACTAGAGAAGTTAAATCAAGAGTTGAACATAAGTCTTCAAAATGAGCAGAGCATTGAGTTGTTTGAGAAAATGATTCTACGTCAAAGGTCACTATCAAACAAGTTTTGGTTAGGATATGAAGTACAGAAAATAGTTACAAAGATGTTGCAATGTCCAAGAGGAATGTTGGAAAAGTACCCATGGATTCAAACTCATCAAAAGAGGCAATATATAAATAAGGAGAATCAAGCACTACTCCCAAAAGGCTTGCAGATCAGAATAAAAATGAAGAAGGATACAAAAGAGCTTATAATACCAAGCAAGTACTGAGGAGAAGGTCATCAACAAAACAAGCCAAGCTCACTTCTTATTTTCATGGTTATTGTTATTCTTGTTATAATTTTTGTCATATGGCTAGGGAGTGTAGAACTCACCCAAGAAATAATTTTGAATGGAACAAGAATGAAAGTTCTTGTAGGTTGTTAAAGAAGAATTACAATAATGCATGTAACAAAGTTAATTACAATGAAAGAGATTGTAGGACACGAGGAATAAGTGCCTATGTATTGTTAAGAGACTACAACTCTTTTACTCCTCATGTTGATTACAAGGTCATGTGTTATGAGAAGTAATTTAATGGAACCTTTCAATCATCACAAGAAGATAGGCACTATGAAAGTTTGAAGAAGAAAACAAGAGAAAGAGAAGAAAGAACCTAAGCTTGTGCATAATGCACAAGAGACATCTATGAGTGCATAAAGAGCAACATGAGGTCAGGGGGAGATGATTATAGCTTTATCATTCAAACGCCATAGAAAACAACAAAGAGGTTGTGTCTTTGGAGTGATGAAGAACAATGATGTTTGGCCAATGCTATTTGTCAAAACAATGACCTTGTTTGGTATTTGATCTTTACACTTGGGGCAGTGATCTTGATGATTTGTTTTCATTTTGTATGGAAGTTGTTTAACACTACATAGTGCTCCATTTGTGTGCCATTTTCTTGGCAGTCTTATTGTTTGGGTGTATTGTCAACTCTTTGTATTAGAGGACAATGATTCAACAATCACATGCTTGATATTCTAGTGACAAGGTGATAAGGACAGTCAAGAGTTGATAAGGAGATGACTATCACCAAAACCTAGCATAGTCAAATCAACAATGAAGTGCTCAGGATAAATCAAAGGATAATTCTCATGAATTAACAAATCAGTGGAAGACTTGTTGACAAAAGTAATCATGAGAGCATTAGCAGGTCAAACCAATCAAGATGAAGTAATTTTATCAAAATGCCTAATGGTAAGGGTTTCTCAGTCTTTTGTTCATTTTTAATGGAAAGGGTTTCTTTAGAGAGAAGAAAGAGCATGAATACAAGAAATGAGATCACAAGGCAAATAAATGAGCAGCAACCTAGGCATCAAATGCATGATAGTCCATGGAGGGAAAAGACATGTTCTAGGCAATCAATAGTTCAATGTTAATGATGAGTTGGCAGAATTTGTAGAGGCAATATTTGTAAACAATCCTTAACATTCTTTATGAATATAAACAAACCTTAACTATGATTTATCACTATGACCTAAGGGCATTCACATAACAACCGATTATTTTTGTAGCTTTAATAGTGCTACATGTATATTTTGCACAGTGATGTTTACCTTGCAATGATAGTGATATGTCTTCAGCTGCCATGAGAAATTTTTGTTGCAGGGGTACCATAAGAGGATCTGGGTTTGGTAGCAGTGTCTGTATAATGCTAGACTTTACCAAACTAACAATGTTATTTTTATGACAAGGACTTCTCTATATTTAGACCAATATTGATATGATAGTTAAGAGTGATTAGGGTAATGAAGAATAGGGAAATGATGATCTCAAACTATGCTAGAGTTGTGGAAATACTTTAAAGGATGGTCGTAAATGAAAATAAAATGTTCATGATATTTATTCATACACAATCTCAATGATAGTGATATGTATGCCATAGATGAATCTTACATATGCATAGTGGAGTATGATCTTGCAAAGCACAATGGAGTAGTGGAGTACTTTGCATAATGATCTTGATGATCTTGCAAAATGATCTCTTTGTCCTCTTTTAATGCACAATATGCTCTATTATGTTATAGTGGACAGTGAATTGGTCAATGAGGTTTGGACAATGATAGTGGATAATAATTTGTGTGGTGTATGTTGAAGACATCATTCTACAAAGACAATGACAACGAGTTTGCAAAGTTATAAAATGGACAAAAGATGATTGTCATCTAAGGAGGAAAAAGTATGAAGGAACTATGGTATCAAGAAGTATTATGATATTAAGATAGTCAAGATTCAAGGGACAACCATTACAAGTGTGACAAATGCAAATTACAAAGATGACAGTAATCTTGTTTCACAAATCAAACATCACAGTGGTATCAATGATTTTCTTATGACAGTGGCTTTCATTGGAGGTTTATCTATTTTTCAAAAGAATTTTATCGTTCTTTGTCATTTTTATCAAAGAGGGTGTAGTGCTCTTGTTTTCTTTGATGCAAATCTTAAATAATAATAGCACACTGATAGTATAGTGAAAAAAATGACAGGACGGTGAACAATATTGTTAGTATTAGAGGAGTAATGCTTTACATTGATTCACTTAGAACCTTTTATACAAACCCTATCTTCTTTTGTGGTTTTGATGTCAAGTTTTGGTATGAATCAAGGATTAGATATGTAGATGTTTAAAGTGATTGCAATGCTATTGTGTGTAATGACAGTCTTGATATACATTTTCATTTTGTCCAGCTCTTTCAAGCTCTTTTGATTTTCTTTTAGTCTTACAATGTCAATCGAGATAGTGATTACAACGCTCTAACAATTTTTGCATGATTAAGTGGTTTGTGAGAGTGGTATCAATGTTTTTCTTATTTGATAATGCAAGAATAGTTTCATTCACAAATCTCACAATCAATACATTGAATCAGTGATAGTGATCAGAACATATCTCATTCAATGGTGATAGTGTATTCACCATCTTGACAAATGCTCTGCATAATTTCATATTGCTAGTGATATGTGTGATGCCCTATTAACAGTGCAAGTGTCATAACAGATGTGACATTGGATAAAGTGACTATTTTGACCATATTGACAATGATCTTGAGTATACTCTTGCAAAATATAGTAATCTTCATGGCATCTTATTCCAAGTTTGTTGTGCTATTCTCAGTCAAAGTTTGTCCATGTTGACAAGGGTCTTGAAAAATTGTTAAGTGATATTTTTACAAGGATATAGTGGCAGTGATCTGTATGTTACCACTTTTTAACAGTTCATTCAGTTCACTTGCATTGACTGTGTTATGATGATAGTATTGATATGCCATTGACAGTGTGTAGAAAAGGTGACTGTTGTTTTTCTCTGGAGCTCGTTTGTAGGGGGAGTGATTGTTTTACAACCCAGGGTCCTTTGTCATTTGATTTCAAAGGGGGAGATATTGATTTGACAATCTATGGAATTGCCATTAATGAAAAAGGGGGAGTTTTTTGGTTTGTTTTGTCATTGATGTCAATTGATGTCAAAGTTGCATTTTTTTTAGTGAGTGTCAAAGTTGATTCAAAGTAAAGGTTTGATGTTGGTGTTGATGCTTGTTCAAAGGAAAGGTTGATGGTGCAAATTGATGGAGTTTGTTGATTTGATGCTTGATACATATTCAATGAGTTGCTTCATGGTGTTGATCCTCTTTACTCATCCATCATTCAATTTATGGTATTGATCACTTCATGGTAATTGATATGTTAGAGGTATTGGTCATTCAATCAGAGGTACTGAGGTATTTGTCATTCATATACTCATTGATCATTCACTTTATGATAATGATGCCTCCTTTGATTTATGACAAGGAATGCACTTTAGTGTTGGTACCTAATATATTTTTGTGTTGATACTCAAAGGAAATGTTCAGGATGCTATTGGCACATACATGGTTAGAATCATCGTCATTGACCATTGTCTTTTAGGCCTCAGAAAGTTGCAAAGTTCATGGTATTGATATTGATGCAAAAGTGTTCAAGGTGGTGGTGTTATATTTTCATAGGGTTGTTTTTGTTATCTTCACATGATGGTGTTCATAGTATTATCATAGTATTGATGTTCATTGCATCTTCTCAGTCCATGGTGTTGATTAGTCCAATTTCTATATCTCATAACCAAAACACTAAGCATATTTAGACACCCTAAGACTATTGACCTAGGGTTTATGAAGGTTGTCGATTCAAATTCACTTTATGTTATAATTCAAAGGTGAATGAAAGGTTATTTTTCCTAGATTTCCAAAGTGACAACATGGAGGGTCTTGAACTCATCGGCAACTGGTCTCTTAACCGATCAAGGAGGTTAACAACTTATATTTCACCGCCCAATACAAAATCAATGGATATTATCTAATTAAGACATTGGCGGGAGGCAAAGATCAATGGTTCACTTTTAAACAAGAGAACAAATACTTTACAAGTCTGCACTTTGACAAGTGTTTGAAGGTTTTTTCCCTTGTTTCAGTTATATACGATTTGATAATTGTTTGGAGGCAACGATGGATTGAGGGACTTTTCCCGTGCATTTGGAGTTGTGAGATTGTGATCTGAATGGTAAAAAATGTGTTGAAGACCTTGCAATATGTGTGGCTGTCAAGAATATTCATCGAAAAGAAGAGTTGAAAAATAGTGTTTCAAGATGTTTTTTTATAGCTGTTCTGCACAAGTTTATTGTATTCAAAATGTGATCTCAGGTGTTGAATGTGACCAAAAGAAAGGGGCTCTGAGATTTTTTGGATGGCATCAGTAAAGGAGCTCTGTGAGAGTTTTTGGATGGCATTAGTACCATGTCTTTTGTGATAGTATACTGAGGGAGGAATTTTCTAAATGATAGTATTATTTAGTGTTTGCATATATCAGGATCTTTGATTGGGTTTATGATATGTGTTCATTCCTCTCATGATAGAGTGTGTTGAAGTTTATGAAACCTTGTCTCTGCAGGGACAATGCACAAAGAAGAAGATTTTATTGGCAGTTCATGAAAAGGTTACAAGGCTTTGAGTGATAGAATTCTTGAAATGTCTTTCTTCTTTGCATAGTTTCATCATCTGAACAAAATCACAAGTATAAGCAAATTGATTTGATATCAAATTTATGCATAGTGAGAGAAAATGAATGATAGTGTTATATAATTCCATTATATCATTGTGTTCATAAAGTGTGTTCAGTTTTTGCCCAAGAGTGTGGTCTAATTGAGAGCTTTGGTACTTGAAGTTTGTAAAGACAGTGTGAATAAGGGAGATGGTGTTTGTTGAATTGTTGATGCAGAGATAGAGCAATGGATTGTTTGGAAACAGAGTAACCCTCTAATTTTTGAGATTAATGAAAGTGGTGTATGTTTGTTAATGAGACATAGTTTTTCCAGTGACGCATATTGTGTTACTAGTGAGGCATATAGTTTTTCCAATGAGGCATATTGTGTTTCCAGTGAGGCATATTGTTTTGGCTAGTGAGGCATAGAATTTGATACAAGTGAGGTGTTTCCAATGAGGCATAGAATGTAACCAGTGAGGTTTTTGGCTAGTGAGGCATAGAATGTAATTAGTGAGGTTTTTGGCCAGTGAGGCTTAATAAAATTTGTTTATGTCTCCTCTTAGTGTTTTTTCATATTGTGTTTAATTGGTCATTTTTGTTCAAGTATCATGTACTGATTTATATATCTTTTTGACTCACTCAACATTAAATACCTATAATGTTTGAAGTGTTTGAAGTGAGTTAATTAGTAAAATTTGGTTCTTTATTAGATCACCCATTCACCGCCCCCTCCCCCCACCCCGCCCCGCACCCCGCCCCCCACCCTCCCAAACATAGATGGGTATTTATGGGATATAACACCTGAAGAGTTGGTTGAAGCCCAACAAGAACCAAATTCAATGAAACTATTTGAAACAATCCTAATATCCAACCCCAACCAATACTTCTTGTTGCTTTCCCAACAGGGAGCCAAATTACTCTCCACTTTCGATATAACATGTATACAAGACATCACTAATAACCTTCCATCACTAAACTTGGGGGAAACTGTTCCAATAACACCATAGCACCTTCCCTACAACCAATCACCAACTTGACTATCCAACCTCCAAAAATCCTCCCATTAATTCCTCATAAATTGCTACAAAAATCCCACAAACAACCATTCCTACAAATTTCACATAAGTGAGAGTACCAACCATACATACACAGGCACCTACATTTTCTATGCATATCACCAACCCATTATACAATACAACATCCATTAAAACCATTACACCTACCTCCATGACTAATCCACATACTGCAAACAATAATACGAACACCAACCAAAATTCAAATGTCATTAATAATTCATCACATCAACATAACATGCCACTCAATAATTTGAACATGTCCAATGACCAATCTAATAAAAAACATGCAAGCACACTCATCTAATGTACCACCTAATCAATACATCACCCCTTAGAACTATAACCCCACAACACAAACTCCACAGGCTCCCAAATCCAATCCTAATTACAATATGCACCCAAATAATCTAATGCAGGAGCAGTAGCTAACAATTTTGGATATGCATAAAATAAATTGGTTATGAAATCATTGATGGGAACATAGACTTGGCATGTAGACTCTTTAACAAAAGCGCCTCGAGGGAATGTAACCTGATACACCATGATGATCAGAGATGCATTATTTTTTTTAGCTTTCTTTAAAATGTGTTTCAAAGGCAATTTGAACCTCTGATACTCGTGTGGGAGAAGGAGGCAGTTGGAATATGTAAAAAAAAATTAATATTTGGTAGTCCATGTAGGAAAGACAGTTACAAATTCAGTTACAAAATAGATTGCAATGTGTGGGGTGAAAAGGGGGAGTTTTGCCGCAAGCAAAAATGGTTATCATCTGGTAGCTTTCAGTGGTCAAAAAGTGAGATAGAGGAAAAACAGAAGCATCAACCTCTATGAGGGGGGTATTGTGGGAAGAGTGAAGAGAGAGTCGATGAAGTCAAAAGAGGTGGTAATCGGCAGTTAGAGGCTATACCATTATAAAGGATAGCTAGTTCGGTAGGAGTGGTGTAAGGGAAAAGAGGGTTGTCATGTAGAAAGAAGAGCGTGAAGGTTGAGGTGGGGCTAAGCATTAACATGTAGTTGCATTTTTTAACATAAGACAAGAGAATACATACCATGTAAGGAAGGAATTTGAGGCAATGATAAACTAGTTTTGAAGTTGCGGTTAATAGGTCATATGTATACATATTGTGCCATAAATGAAATTTAGTGTATGCATATTGAACCCTCCGTAGTCTAGCGCACTATACCACGTAGTAATTGAAGGTTAAAATACAAAGAATTGTTTCTAAAGGAAGGATGCATATCACACTTATCACAAAGGAGAATTTGATTAAGATGAGTCATGAAATGATAGTTTGGAAAAAACAAGTTTGAAGTCTAAAATTAAGTAATTTGATTGTGAAACTATGAATTTAAATAAGCTATTTTTTTATTTTTGAAATCTTTGAGACAAAGTGTTGTTTGTATTTGTGAAATTGTGATTAAGAATGTTTTCCTCTATACATGAAGACGGATAGGAAACGGTTATCATGAAAATTTTGATTGATATAAATCAACAAATGCAATTGTCGGATTAATGAAACGAGTGGTTGTGTGGTGTGAAATCAAATGGAACTAGTGATATATGAAAGTATGCAAGTTGTGTGCATGTGAACAGGAATAATTTTATTCATCTCTTCGTCAATTAGTATTGGAGCGTATGTGTGTGAAATTGTGCCATCGTTTGGTATCATAGCCTAAGAGATCTAGGAGAGTCTAAAATATTTGGAAGGAGAAGTAAGTTGTATTATTTTGCATAAGCATGTGGGTGGAAGTTTGATAGGTTAATAAGAACCTGGGTACCAAAATACTGGGTAGAGGAAAAGGAGAGTAGCCCTAGGTGAGGTATCAAAAAGCCAAGAAGAAAGATAAAAAGATGCAACAATATGCCATAAAAGAAAGCCTTAGGAAGCAAGACAAAATGAAAATAACTATGAAGAAGCAAAATTCGGAGTGGGATAAATAAATGGCAGAGTGGAGAAGAGATTTAGAGAAGTGTAAGCAGTGGCTTGAGGAAATAAGCCAAGAATATGGTTGGTGTTGGCCATTGAGAAAGAAGTTGAAGTGGCCTATGAAGATGATTGTTAAGAAAAGAAGAGGATTGAATATGGCTGCTTTGAAAAGGGAAGATGAAAGAGGTTTGGATAGCAGAGAGTTTCCAAGTGAGCAATGTGCACTAAAAGAGGTGAAGAAAGTTTTCAATGAGGAGAACATAAGGAAACATAACTTGAAATAATGGAGAGGAGAAGTAGTGCAAAAAGCAGCACTTGAAAGGAAAAGTAAAGAAAAGAGGAGAATTTCCATGAAGGAGGCACTCATGGAGACATTTTGCTCTCTTGTTTTATTTGTTAATGTTTCATTTGAATATGTGTATGCAGGTATGAGAAACTTCATAGGAGGGGCCATGGATGAAACCTTGGAATTAATGAGAGAAGGGGCAAGCAAAGCACCTGTAGGTGGAGATAAAAGTAAAAGAAAGCAGAAACAAGTTGCAACAGTTTGTGAAGAAGGTATACAATGACAATTTATACTAGTTCATCAAGAAAAGGTACATTGCAAAGTACTTAAACATGAAGATAAGAATGGTGTTGAGATTTTACTGAATTACGATAAAGATGTAGAGGATGCTTTAGAATTTCATGATGCATTAGGAAGCATTGTAGAATAAGGAAAGGAAACCCATGAATGGGAAGAGTTGGAAAGCAAAGAAGTCAAGGATGAAGGAAAATCCAAACAACAAAGTTTTGCACAGGTATATGGAGGTATAAATGTTAATTTTAATTATGCATGTGGAAATACAAATGTAGAAATGTAAGTTAATAGGGAGAAGAGAAATCTGGAGATTTCAAATATTGTCAAGGATCATGGATACAAGGTTCCAAGTTGGCAAAGCAAATCAATTGTTGAGGGGAAACATACAAAGTGTAAGCAATAAGGTGCATATGAGGAAGTTTATGACAACAAACTGTGCAATAATGAAAGTCATGAAAGAGTTCAAGAAGAACCAAGAACATGTGGTAAATTTTCATGAGACGAAGCATAAAGAAAATGTTTTAAGGTAGAAATTAGACCTTAGCTTATGGAGAACAAGTGCATCAATAAACAAACATCAGCCCACAGCTATGGGAAATAAAGTGTTGAAGATTAAGGGTAGGACAATAGAAAAAAAAAAGGTGGTGTTATAAGACATGATGAAGAGGAATACAAGAAACAAGAAGAAGTTGATGTGATAGTAGAACTTGAAGCAAAGAAAAAGAAAATGGAATATGGAAAGGAACATGCTAGTTAGGAACATGCAAGAGAATTTGTCAAGAAGGAAACAAAAGTTGAAGATGAGGAAAAATCAAAGAAGATTGGCACACTTTTTGGAGTAGTTTGGGAAAAATTTGAGGAGACCACATACAAGGTGGAAGGTAAAAAAGTTGATGATTTAAATGCTTTTGAATTTTCAAATGAAATTGTTGAAGACAAAAGGGATGAGGAAATGAATAGTGATGGTAACATGTGTGAACATAAAATGGAGTTTTGGAGGCTTGCAAATTGGAAAAGCATGAGGAGTAGATACAAGAAGAAAAAGGAAAACAAACAAAAGCAACACAAGAAAATCAGAATGCACAAATATAAGAAGGAATTGGATAAGAATAATAGAAAGCAAGAGTGGGCAGCAAAAGCATAGCATGATGAAGACCTAAAAAGTGAAGAGTAAAAAGAATATGAAAATTAAAATGAAGAAGCAAATGTTGGAGCAGCAGTGGCTGAAAGAGATGAAGGAAAAAAGTTACCTAATGAAGTTGTAAAGATGAAATATGAAGTGCAAAAAATAATGACTGTGAGGAAGATTTGTGGGACCATTTTTTAGAAATAGACAAGAAATGGATGGAGAAACTTTCTAGTTCGAATATAGGAAGACAAATGGGACAGCAAAGGATACAAAGATGAGGGTTGCAGCTAATGATCAAGAAGTTATTGCAGCAAAAGAGGAAAGTATGAAATTGTATATGTAAATTTTAATAAAAGTTGTATTGTGAATGATGGAGTCCAAGATGGTTTGATGATGACGATGTTGGCCTACAAAGGAGAGAGGTTGGAACAAATGACTGATGAAGTTGTAGAATGTGACAACAAACATGAAATAGTAAGTGTAGATTTATATAAAGCTATGAAAGGTTTTGATGCAGTTGAAAGATAAATGGATAGGGTGAATGAGTTTAAAGATATGGAAATCTTTAATTTCCATAAAATCGTTTCTATCGATGATTGGAAAAGAAGACCTTGGAGGAGGATGGAAAACAACAGTTGTAAATCCATGAATGTAAAGATGGAAGGCATGCAACGATGTTGAGGAGGATGATACTTGTTCTAGAACAATGTTGGAAGAAGAAGAAGAAAAGAACTGCAAGGAATAATTCTAATTCTAATGATGACCTCATGTGCAGGAGCACATGCTTTCTTTTGTCTCTTGGGGACCCTAATGCAAGAGCATCGACCAAAAATTTTGAATATGAATAAAACAAATTGGTTATGAAATCATTGATGGGAACATAGACTTGCACATAGACTCTTTAATAGAAGCACCTCAAGGGAATGTAACTTGATGATACACAATGATGATCGGAGATGCATTATTTTTTTTAACTTTCTTTAAAATGTGTTTGAAAGGCAATTTGAACCTTTGATATCCGTGTGGGAGAAGTCCGGTAGTTGGAAAATGTAAAAATAAAGTTAAACTTTGGCAGCCTATGTAGGAAAGACAATTACAAATTTAGTCATAAAAACAAATTGCAACGTGTGGGGTGAAAGGGGGAGTTTTGGCGTAGGCAAAAATAGTTATCATCTGGGGGCTTTCAGTGGTCAAAAAGTGAGAGAGAGGAAAAAAAAGAAGCATCGAATTGTATGAGGGGGGTATCGTGGGTAGAGTGAAGAGAGAGTCAATGAATTCAAAAGAGGTAGTAATCAAAAGTTAGAGGTTGTTCCATTATAAAGGATAGCTAGTTTGGTAGAAGGAGTGGTGTAATGTAGAATGGGGTTGTCACGTAGAAAGAAGAGTGTGAAGGTTGTGGGTGAGCTGAGCCTTAACAGGTAGCTGCAGGTTTTAACATAAGACAAGAGAATACATGCTGCGTAGGGAAGGAATTCGAGGCAACAAGGAACTAGTTTTGAAGATGTGGTTAATAGGAGGAGCCAGTATGTATACAACTGCGCCATAAATGAAATTTAGTGTATACAGATTGAACTCTCCGTAGTAGCGCGCTATACCAGGTAGTAATTGAAGGTTAAAATGCAAAGAATTGTTTTTGAAGGAAGGATGCAGATCGTGCCTATCACAAAGGAGGATTTGATTCAGATGAGTCGTGAAAGAATAATTTGGCAAAAACAAGTTTGAAGTCTGAAAATTAAGTAATTTGATTGTGAAACTGTGAATTTGAATAAGCTATTGTTGATTTTTAAAATCTTTGAGACATAGTGTTGTTTCTGACTGTGAAATTGTGATTAAGAATGTTTGCCTCTATATGAAGATGGATAGGAAATGGTTATCATGAAATTTTGGATTGAAATAAATCAACAAATGTAATTGTTAGATTAATGAACAAGTGGTTGTGTGGTGTAAAATCAAATGGAACTAGTGATATATGAAATTATGCAAGTTATGTGCATGTGAACAAGAAGATTTTTATTCGTCTCTACGTCAATTGGTATCAAAGCGTATGTGTGTGAGATTGTGCCATCATTCAATTAAGAGTATTGATTGGATTGAATTGATTTCTTAGTGGACTTGAAGTGAGTGGGAGTGAAATGGATTTGACTAATTAGTGGAATAAGAGTAAGTCTCAATCAATAAGTGAGGTGGAATTTGCATGAGTATTTAATAATTAAATAAATTTAATTATTATTTATATGTGCAAAGTTGAATTTAAAAATAAAATAAATGATTAATTTTGGAGATGGGAAATAGATAATTAATTAAATAATAATTTATTTAATTAACTCTATAATAGAAGAATAATTCTTAAATTAATTAAATAATTAATATAGATGAATAGTGGTGAAATAGATAATTTAATTAAATTATTTAATTAAAGTGGAATTAAGAGGAAATTCCAAAATAAAAATAATTAAATATTATAAAAAATCATTTAAATGTCATGATGAAGTGAAAATGATTGTTAATTTAATCAAATAATAAAATTATTTAATTAAATATTGAAGACAGATTAGTTAGGTCAATTGATGGAAAATGATGATGTTTTAGAAGAAATATGTTAGTCAGATTTAGATGTATGTGATTAACATTGCTAGAGGTTGTATGTTAATAACATGACAGTGTTCAAGAATGCATTTGCCTAATCATCATCATTCATGCATTGATATTTGATTGACAAACAAGATAAGCATGTTTACATTCCTTTTTCTTCAGTACTTTCAACTTTTGAATTTTTTCTGTTGTTTGTTCCCTTTGCTTTTGACATTGACCATAAGAATTGTGAATTCAACAATCCTCTCAACTTTTTTTCCACTCATCTACCTACCTATCTTTATAACAGTTGAGAGAAATTTATTCACATATAATGGTTAACTCACAACTCCTTGAAAAATACTATATGTGTATGTTGTGGGAGTGGTAATAAAACATTCATATGTATATACCAGGATAATCCTCACCTATATATATGAAAAGAAAATCCCTTGCAATCTAAAACATGATAACTTTAATGAACTCTTTGTACTTTCCCTTCTAAATAACAAACATTTATGTCTGAATCACATATAAGATTGATATGTGAAACCATGAGCAAAATTCCTGTTGAATTCTATAATTAAGAAATGGTATCAACTCCTATCTCTGACCAAACTTAATAGTGTAGCAAAACACATTACAAATTACAAGTTGTCTTTATCATTAATACATGTCATGAATTTGGAGATTATTTTAGTACTTATAATCATAAAATGCAAGTTATGATCAACATGTCAATATGTGAATCCATTGATTTAAAAAAATTAAAATGTATCATCTAAAGTGAGGTTTTAGATGTTATAAGTTTTCAACTATAGTTTTCTAGCTACAGATATCAGTTAGGTTGTACGATTGTAGAGAGAATTTCTTGTGCATATGTTAAATCTTCATCTCTAGGAAGCTAGGGGAGAGGGGCCCATAGTGGAGCACCCTAAATTTACCTTTCTCAAAATCCTACGTGGAAATTTCAAATCACTCCCAATTTTTTACAATAGTTTATTTGACAACTCACGTGCTTCTATATTTTGTTTTAGGGCCATATCATCAATATGATGCCACATCAACATGCTTTTTGTTTAGGTATCCAAAAAAGGCCCAAAAAAAAAGTGAGACCCATAGTGGTGCAGTAAGTCATGTTTTATTGGTGCATTGATGTGGCATCACATGATTTGTTAATTTGTGTATTTTATGGATAAAAAGTGTTTTGCAATTGGATATTAAGGTGTTTCACTATGGGACCCATTGAGGACTACTTTTATCCCCACTATTGAACCCCACTCCACTATGGGCCCCTCTCACCTATTACTAATCTTTTATTTGGTATCTTGTCATTATCAAGGAAGTTCCATGTTACCTTGTTTCATTTAATTTTATTTAAAAATAAATATATGTATTTTATGATATTTTGTTGACATGCATATATATAAATATATATGTATGTATGTTTACATGTATAAAGGATTGTATGTAATGCCCATTTGCATTTTGGCTCGTCAGACGTTGGCCCTCCGAAGGCGGGAGCTGGACCAGGTCAGGGTCCAGTGGGATAGATATGATGAGGGTGCAACTACATGGGAGGATGCCTCCTAGTTGAGGGCATTATTCCCTCACCTCTTTGACAACTTCCAGGAGGTAGTTCATTCCTAAGGGGGAGGATGTGAGACCCACCAGTGATACTTGATATTATGCTGCTTTATTATTTTAGATAGATAGTTTCATTTGCGTATTAACTATTAGACATTATGTTTTGATGCAGACAGATGTTTTATGATGCTCTTTTGATATGATGTTTTGACATTAGACCTTGTATTTGAGTTCATATTATGATGATGTGAACATTGGACCTATTATTGGATATTATTATGGATGCTTAAGTAGAATTAATGAAATTTTGAATTTTGAATTATTATTACTGTATGAAAAATTGAATAAATGTTATTAGGGGAATTCAATGATGATGAATTTATGTTACTATTGTAACTGTGAATTGGTTTTCTAATGTGACTTAATTGTGATGGAAATTGTATGATGTGAATATCTATGTTTCATTTGCTTTCACTATAAGATTTCATTGGACATATTAATGTGTGAAATTGAGTGTGCAGGTAAAAATTCCATGGCCAATGGAATTAGATATCTTCAAGGAAACCATTGTGATAAACCCTGTGATTACCGACTATAGTCCATAGGGACTATATTCTTATTGTGATGTAAATTTTGTAAAGTGGTTTGAGACTTGAGTGTTATTTTTATTATATAGTTTTCTTTTATGTTTTTTAAGTTGTATTTTATATGTAAAGTTATATTTGAGGGTATTTTGGGACTTTTTTTTATTTGGCTCAAAAAGGGTTGGAAAAAGGTTATTTTATGTTTTTTTTATGTTTTTTTAAACCCATGGGGTATTAACCCTAGGATTAGGCACTTAATTTGAGTTATATTTTGAACTAAAATCAAGATATGACCTCTCAAAAAGGCTTAGCTTTAAGGGTGACGAATTTGGATTTGAAATGGGTTGTAAATGGATCAATTTTAACAAGATCCTCATTTATCTTTAGTGCTTTAAAGCAAGAGATGTTTTGGAAACAAATTTTGGAGGACTTATATTTATCTCTTTCTTTTTGGATTATTGGGGGGTTGGTTTTTCTTTTGGGATTTGGTAATTTTTTTTTGTTTTGGTTTTGGAAAATTTTTGCTTTGGGGTGAAAAAGAGTCTAGAGGAAAAGCTTGGTCCCTTCCACAATTTTCTTCTGGAAAGCATAAGAGGTTGGTTTCAATCACTTTGTGTTTGTCTTTGGTTGAATGTGTTAGATTTAGAAAAGATTGAGTATTCATTTGAAAAAATTATTGTACTTGTTTTTATGTGTGTTGGGTTGTATCGGGATGGCTCTCTCAAATTTAGAGAGCTTCCCAAGTATGGGGTTGAGGGAGGATGAACCTCCAATAGGGAAAACTCCAACCTTTGAGAAGGTAGAGATTTAGGTTATGAGTACCCATATTATTGGAGTATGGATTTTTTTTTTAGTATGAGTACCTAGGTAATTTTGTGGAGTTGGATGGATGGATATATAGAGAGAAGTTGTGATATTGTACCGGGATCTTTATATATATACATGATTCCCCATTGGGTAGTGGTATCTCCTAAGTCTCCCCCTTGAATCTTTGAGAAGATTCAATGTGAATGTGAATCCCTGGGTTTTTGGTGTTATTGTATTCATTTGTGTGTTTAATGATTGTGCATGTGTGAGAATGTGTGTAACTTGGTTCCTTTGATGGCCTCCAAGCTCGAGGGTGACTGGTTTTCCATTCTAAGGTTGGGTGGTGAGCAGCCCATTGACTTTAGAAGAAACTTGTGCTATGTGTAGATTCTACAAAAAAAAATTGAAGAAGCTCTCATGTTTTTGAAGGAGTGCAAGAAGAAACATATCTTTGTTCCATTGTGAATGTTATTAGATGAAATCATCCCATACTGTAAAAAAAAAAAAAACCTATTGGGGGTTGACTGTAAAAGTCTTGTTGACTATTATGTAGCTTTCTGTGTAAACTTTCTTGAAAAAAAATGGTTGTAAAGGGTGTATTCTTTCTTCCACCTTTCTGATTTGTTGAGTATATATAGTTGCAGTTTTTTTTTAAAAGGTTTTAAGTGAACATTTTTTTATACCATTCCAATGAATGTTATGTAAATAAATGTGGTTGTGAGAATTCTTGTAAATATATAATTGCAAATTTTAGATCTGTCTAAATGTAATTACAATATGTCCAAAATTTCAGACATTATATGTAGAGTATTAATTCTTATAAAAAAATATGAAATGTATTTATGTTGTAATAGAAATGTGAATCCTACTATTGTTGTGAAGTTTGTGTGACAGTTTTGATAAATAGATAATTGGTGCTTACATTATTGCATTTATCTTTAAATAAATTCTCCTCTTTTGAAAGAACTCTGTAATAAAATACAAATTTGTGTTTCAAGCCTCTGCTCTTCATTAATTACTACGAGAAAAGGAAGAAAAATTTGCACATTGGAATTTTATTTCAGAAAATTATACGTATTCTTTTACATTTAAAATCTCTATTTTAGAATTGTGTGATGAGAAATCATAAAAATTACATTTTCTTTCAACAATTAGGAGAACTCTATTTTTACATAGTTGTGTTGTTGAATTATTTTGATGTGGGGCATTACTCAGAGAAAAAATTTTGTGGACCTTTAGCAAAACAAAGCACATAGATACATCATTTAGACTTAGAAAATTATGCAATTTTTAAAAAATTGGATTGTAGAGAAAACATTTATAAACCAAATTAGATTTGGAACCTCAGAAAAAAAACCAAAGAAATATGTAAAATAAATTATTTAGTTGTGGATTATCAAAAAAAAAAAACATATTCAACTATCTGGTATTTTCTTAGAAAAAATTATTATGCACAATAATTTTGTTTTTAAAGATTAAAGCTTTTCTTTCATTTTAAAGTAAATGTTTTCAGAGATTTTGGGGAGGCGTAACCCTCCCCAATCACCACCTCCCTGTCATGAATGGGTGCATCCCTCTATGAGGGCATAGCCTCCCACAGGGCAGGCTGCCCCCATAATAAATATTAAATTTTAGGAAAATACCTAGCATCAAATATTAAACTTCATCTGTAGCAAACTGTATTCTTCAGTGATAGCCATTAACGTGCAACAAGAAAAGAATGGAGAGCATGTGTATAAACCAGCTTAATTTGTTCTTGATGTCGTCTTTGATATCACACTTGCCTTATGTTATAGTCATCGCCCATGCCTTAGACCTGCACAGTAAGTAAATAAAATAATGAATGCAACAAGTGTTCTATGTGAGCTGGAGTCCCTACCTTAAGCAGGTCTAGGTGTAGTGAACACAGTGTTATGAGTATTTTGGAGTTGGTTTTTGATGACTGCTTTTTCTAGTATTTGTTTGCAAGACTCCAAAAGTAACACCAATTTCAGTCATTTAACAATTCATCTGTTGTTAGTTTATTCAAACTCTTAAATAAAGAAAAGAATAATAATGAGAAATCAATTCATATTCCCTTATGTTTAAGATTCATTTGTCCTGTTAACACGTCCTCAGTCTTAATTTAGTTGTTAGTTTATTCAAACTCTTAAATAAAGAAAAGAATAATAATGAGAAATCAATTCATATTCCCTTATGTTTAAGATAAGGCTCGTCATCTTGCACAATTATGTTCTAAATTTCAAGTGGTCTTAAGAATAGGAAATGCAAGTATTGAGACATCAGATACATTTACTTATGTATTTAAGATAATGTGCTTTAATTTGTATGGTTGTGTTCTAAACCGCAAGTCTAGCACTATCTAACTTCAAATTTATCCTTATTGTCAAATTTTTTTGGCATGCCAGGCTCCATCAGTTAATGTAGCAGTCCATGAATTGAGTGAAACATCTGCAGAAGTGAGTCGGATTGTGTTCTTCTTGCTTGGTGCCATGACTATAGTTGAGATAGTTGATGCACATAAAGGATTCAAGCTAGTTATCAATAATATTACCACTCGCAATCCTCATTTTCTCCTTTGGGTGGTAAGTAGTGCGTTCCCTTGTCCATGCCGTTGCGGTTCTCCACTCTATCTAAGATAATATTTTGTAAACAACTATTTTGATTTTTTTTCTTATGTGTACACTTTGGAAGAATCTTTGTAGACGAGTAAAGAAATTGGGAAGTTGGTAGTCCACCATAAAGTATCTATTGATATTTTTTTCTATTGATCTCTCGATGTTCTTTGTTGTTTGTGTCACTTGTTGATTTTGATTTGCTAGTTTTTTGTCAAGATAGAAGTGGTGGAGAGGCAACTTGGTGATTTTTTAAGAATATTTGGACACCTCTAAAAACCTTTATTATAAAACAATTTTTAATAGCAAATGGTCTGGCCTTCGATATAACAGACTTGTGTCTACACCATGGATAAGGACATACTCAATAGGAAGGGGTAGACTAGCAAGAGACCTTTGCACCCCTTACATATTGTTAACCTTTCAGTTGGTTCTATTCATTTCAGCTTAGTTTGGATTGAAGGTATATCAAATAGACATTAGAAGTGCCTTCTTGAATGGAGATTTTGTAGAGGTCTACTTAGTTCAACAAGAAGAATTCCATTGTTTAGGGAAAGAGGATCTGGCTTGCAGATTAAGTACTTGTCTAGAAAAGAAGGCTCCTCAAGCCTGATTTATGAAGACTAACCAACATCTTAAGAGATTTAGGATTCAAGAGAAAATTTTCAAATCCCAATCTCTACAAAAAATATAGTGATGATGCCACAATGATCCTAATTGTCCATGTCTTATGAGCTTTCCATCACTGGTATTTGGTGAACATTGATATTTGTTCTATTTTTTATATGACAAATTTAATCCTATATTATTGTCTAGGTGAAGGATTTTGACAGCTTGATCATGCTATTTTTGTATCACAAGCCCAAGTATGACAAAACTCTTAACTTTTATTGATTTTGTCACTGGTCAAGAACCAGTGTATTCTCAATTGGTGGGAAATCTAATTCATCTTACCGCCACTCGGCCAGACGTATGTTTTATCTTTGCCTATTTATTTCTAAGCCAAAAGAACATTGGCAAGTTGCAAAATGAGTTATTTGATAGCCTAAAGGAACACTTGACTTTGACATTTGATATCAGATATTTGTAGATTTAATACTAAGTCACCAAATATGAATTGGGAATGGGTACTTGGGCATGGTAAAAATCTGTAATGAAATAATGTTGAAATCCATAGTAATTAAATCCTACATTTGCTCATGTTAGAATTGGCTATGGCTGCCACCCAAAATCTATGGACCAAATGGAAAGCACAAGAAAAGAGAGAAAAATTATGACAAGAATAAACTATATTCAATGTCATTAATATGATATGCAATACAATGATTGATTACAAATGAGAAAGACCCCTTGGTTAAATAGCCAAGGTGAGAACATAGAAGGGCATAAGATTATGACAAGTGTCAGAATCTTATGACATGAGACAACTAGGAAAACTTATCACTCCACCAAAGATGGAGAGATAATCACATGATATGTCCATAAAAGGTGGAAATGATGAGATAATGACATGTCAAGTCCACCAAAAGTGGAGATTCTCCAACAACCTCCTATGTGGTCCCTAAGTAAACTTAACTAAGGTGTAATTATGACCTAGGACAAGGTACAAGACATTTAATTACACCAACACCCCCCTTAAGTGCAACTTAGGGAGTAGTGCACAAATGCAAACAATGCAAGATAGGTCCCAGCTACTAGGCCATGTTAGGTACCCATGTACAAACAATGCAATCAATGCAATGAAATCTCTCACAAGCGAGGAAAGGGAGAAAACCTCATGGGACAAAACTCCCCCTCAAAAGAGAGATGAAATACAAAATAGAAATGCTCTCAATGAAGAATGAGAAGGTAAAAACCCCATGTGAGAAAAAAGACCCCCCCATAAGAGAAGTAGAAGAGAAGCAAGGTAGCCCCCCCTCAATGTTGAGTCTCCTGTAAGAATGGTAGAAGCTTGACATTGAATGCTGAAGATGACCCAATCTCGCCGAACAACATTCCTCCCCTTAGGAAGAAACAAAACCAAGGATGTATACAGGATATCATGAAGATGGATGATGGATGATGGTGTCTCTGAAGCATGCTCAAGTGTTTCCATGTCGATGCCGAAAGCTGGACCACTCCAATCAGGCGTTCTAGGCCACACTGCTGAAGAGGAAAACCCAACATCTAGTAGAGAAGAATGTAGAGCACTATCCAAAAACAAAGATATCCCCTCTAAAGACAAAGAAACCTCCCTCAAATACTGTCCAAAAGAATCCACACTCACGCCAAACTGTGAAGAATGATTATGTAGAGAATGAACAACAGGGTCAAGGTTTTCCCTCACAACAACTGAAGAAGGTGCATCTTCATCAAAGAGAAGATAAATGCTATCAAGAGTGTCCTCCAAATCTGTAAGATGTGACTCCACAAACAAGTTTGAAATACCTGTTAGAAAGTCATCCAAAGTAGCCATATCTGGAAGACTATGTATGTCTTGCTGCACTGAATCACTAGGAGCCAAAACTGTAGCAACACAAGCATCATCAAGTACAATAGAAGATGGAGGAAATGAAATGCATGGCTCAAATATTGGATCTGATGTGAGTATGCCCAAATTCAAAAAGCCAAATGTCTCCTCAGAATCATGATGTATGTGATCAACAGTCAAAGGAACATTGTCATCATCAGAAGCAAACTGTGCAAAGGAATACAACCGAGATGAATGATCAACCACCCCAATAGCAATGACATCTCTAGTCTCCAAGTCACGAATGATAACAGAATCAAGAGTGAACTCCACAGTTCTCCCATCTCCACCATGTGTAATCTGATAAATGGAAAGTAGATTGTTCATCAAATGAGGAACACACAAGACATCTTGAAAAGTGTTCTCCCCAATGCTAATAGATCCCTTCCCTATTACACTCATATATGTGTTGTTTCCTATCAAGATAGGAGACATAGAACAAGGCTGAAATGAAGAGAAGATAGTCTGCGAAGATGCCATATGATGTGATGCTCCTAAATCTAGAAGCCATCTTCCTGATCCTAGACTTGAATGAGCACAAAGAGCTTGTCCTTTATATCATGATGCTTGATCTTTGTCCTTTTTAGACTATTTTGAAGTAGAAGGAGAAGAAGATTCAGACATTCTAGAAGGCAAATCAATGTGATTCTTTTTGAGAAGATTTTTCAACTCATCAATATCCTTCTTGTAACAATAGTGTTCTTCATGTCCATATTTCTTGCAATATGCACAAAAAGGTCTCTCCTTCTTAGACGTTGCTCCTTTTGATGATGAGGATTCTGATTCTTTATGTGGCTTGTTCTTTTTCTTCTTTTGCTTCTTATCAAGATTATCTGATTCTTTCTATACCTTAGACTCATTTGCCACCAATGCTTGTGGTTTGGAAGACTTGATTAGACCCATGTTCGTTAACTTAGCTTCCTCTTGGATTAGGAGATTTGCAAAGTCATCAAACTTAGGATTAACATATGATGCTCCCATAGAAAGTCGATGGGTATGAAAGCCAGAAACAAACACTGAATACTCAGGACCAAGCTTGGATAACACATTCAGAATCAACTGCAAATCCTCTTTTTCAATAGTGCATTCTTTCAATTGTGTTCTTAGTTGTTTGATTTTGGAGATGTAGTCTTGGATGTGGTCAAAACTTTTAGGATCAAGATTCATCAAATCATTCTCAATCTGATAGCCTCTAATCTTATCTGTTTTACCATACAATTTCTCAAAAGTCTCCCATGCCTCTTTAGGTGTATTACATGATTCAATATGAAACTGTAAATCAAATGAGACTAATGAACATATGCATCCAAGTTTTTTCTCACGATCAATCTTCCACATTGCCAATTCTTTAGCATCTATAGGTTTTTGAATTGTGTCCTTTAGGTGACCTATTAGACCTTTCATCATGAGATAGTTTGTTACTGATTTTCTCCATGTAGCATAATTACGTGGATTTAGGGGTTCAATTTGAGATCTCCACATTGCAAGAACACAAATCAAGCAAAATAATGCAAACATCACTGCAAGATTACCCCCCAAAATTACTCAATCAAGAAACCCCCCCAAACAATATCTGATTTGGCACTTTATATTTAGTGCGTTTACAGTTGCTAGATGCCAAAAACAGCAAGCTAGACTTGATCTTAGTGCTTACAAATGCCAAAATAGGCCATAGTATCAAATACAATTTTTGGTATAAAATGAGATCAATCTGATCATACCACTGAGAAGTACACGAAAAATCATGCACTTTCAAAAAAAATTGCACTCAAAAATGTTACCGTAGGAGCAAGATATGGGCTCCCAAAGTTTCCAAAATGAGGACGAAGCAGCAACACCTGTGAGAATCTGCAAATTCTAGAAAAACCAGGCACCAAAACCAAAAAATGATTGCACTAGTGCGTAGAGCATGAAATTCTAGCCCAAATAAAAAAAAAATTACTTGAAAAAAGGAGTCAGAATGAGTAAGATATTGAGCTTCAAAGTTAGACTGCAAAAATGAAAACTCAAATGGTGAAGGGGTCAAAAAATTCAAAAGCCTGATGACGTCATCAGTGACATAATGCCGACATCATCATTTCGCACGATTAAATTTGATGGTTTGCTGGCCGTCACCGTCGCCGTTCGCCTGCCAGAATTTTTTTGCCGAAATATTCTTTTTGACCAGAATATGCTTTGGGAATCTACGATGGAATCTTTTGAAGAATATGGACGCCAAATTTATTTTTTTTTGCAGATCGCCGCCGGTAGATTTTGGACGCCGCTGGAGGATGAAACTTCACCGGAATTTTTAAGTGGTGGCCACGGTAGGGATTTGAAAGCTCCACCGGTGGTGAGTGGAGCCCGCGGGTGTGTGGGGGCCGCCACGTGGCGGATGGTGGACCTTCCCGTGGGTACTGTGGGTATAATAAAATAATAATAATATTATTTTATAGTCCACGATACCCGGCAATCTGTTTTTGGGTCTACAGACGGCCTACAGCAATATGGGACTAGGGTACACTGTGTACCCTGTTTCCTGCATACTCCGCAGAAAAAACGTCTGCCCTATTTTTTTTTTTTAATTTTTTTTATTTTTCAAATCAAAAAATTCAAAACGAATTTTTATATAAAAAGTGCGAAATTATTTAATACAAAATTTTGAAAAAATATTTCGCAGAAAATAACAAATTTTTTTTTTTAATAAAATTGTACCGTTGCCATAATGACGCCTGGGGGCCGTACGGCTCTACGGGGAAAAAATTTTTGCCTCACCGGACAACTGCTCCGAATCGGATGATTTGACAGTCGATCTTAGGGTTTTTGGCCCTTTTGGACGTGATGGCAGGGTCGGATTTGACCCAAAATGCTCCAAAATTGCAGCTACCTTCTGGATTTGGCAACCACTCTTCAGCTTCAAACCCTCATAGATTTGGCCTCGTATCTCCGATTTGGACAAAACAAAAGGAAAAATCGACTATCTCAAACCTTCCAGACACAATGGTGAGCTCAGATTTGCACCAGCAAGCTCGGATTTGAACCTGCAACAAAGAGCCACAAACGGAGCCTCTTCAGATCTGGAATCTCTCTTTAGAAAAAGACTCTCCAATGGCTTCAAACACGCTCTGATACCATGTTAGAATTGGCTATGGCTGCCACCCAAGAGCTATGGACCAAATGGAAAACACAAGAAAAGAGAGAAAGATTATGACAAGAATAAATTGTATTCAATGTCATTAATATGATATGCAATACAATGATTGATTACAAATGAGAAAGACCACTTGGTTAAATAGCCAAGGTGAGAACATAGAAGGGCATAAGATTATGACAAGTGTCAGAATCTTATGACATGAGACAACTAGGAAAACTTATCACTCCACCAAAGATGGAGAGATAATCACATGATATGTCCACAAAAGGTAGAAATGATGAGATAATGACATCTCAAGTCCACCAAAAGTGGAAATTCTCCAACAACCTCCTATGTGGTCCCTAAGTAAACTTAACTAAGGTGTAATTATGACCTAGGACAAGGTACAAGACATTTAATTACACCAACAGCTCAAACTAAAAATAAATATAAACATCATTCAATAAAGAATTTGAACTGAATTTCAAAGATCAACCCACAAAAACGATGAGTGGTAACTAATCTTAACTCTACATAATTGTTTGAAAACATGATTCTATGTTTACAAGAACCAATTGTAATTAGAGATTGTTTTCCCAACAAATTGTTTCTTCCAAATCAACCTAAGCCAGGTCATCTTACTGCAAGGAGAAAAAATTTGTAAACAAGGCAATTTCAATGAATATTGATGAAACTTCCACCCAATCTATAAAAATTTAAATCTAGAGAAAAATTATATAACAGCAAGGCCATTGGACACCAATGTGGCATGAAGCATGGTGCAAATGGATTTTAATTTTTTTTATTGCATAGAAAGAAGCAACAACTAGCAGAATATTTTGTGTACTAAGAGAAATATTGTGATTCTAAGCAGCAGCAAAACCCTTCAATCTCAGTATAGAAAAAAGTTGTATCTATATGAGAATTGAGAGTTTGCACTGAATTGAGCAAAAAGATTATAAGCAGAATACAACAAGAGAATTACAAAATAAGGGTTGTAAGAAAATAATAGCAAAAGATATCAAACAGTAACCTGGGTATGTCTACAACCTTGGAAACATGGTAGAAATGTCCAGCTTTTATTCAAATGAACTCCAAGAAGATAAAATCCCCTTTACAAGTGTTATGAGCATATATCCGTGACTATGTGCGAGGGCGAGGGAGCGAGTTTTTGCAGCGGAGCAACTGCGCGGGCAAGGGCGAATGGGGACACAGGCAAGAAGGCACGGAAATATGGGTGCGGAAGTGGGCGAGATTCTTCCCTGGCCATGGCCGGTGGTGTCGGGTGACGTTACCGAGGTCGGGCTCTCACGGGGATGGGGTTTCTGGCGATTCTAAACCTCCTCCTCCCTCATCTACGCATGGTGTTTCTCCTCATCCTGTGCCGACGGAGCCCGATTCGAAATGTTATGAGGCCTGCAAAAACAGCTCGAACCCTTTCCATGCTTGCAGCGATTTCTCTTTGGCCCAGATTCGATTTTCTCGCTGACATCTGCAACAAGCTTCCCACTGAAAACGTAGTCAGAGGAAGTTGATCATCAGCTCTGATATTGCTTGCATTAATCCCATCTCATCTCCTAATCAAAATAGGTATAAATGGCCCTCCAAAAACAAAATCATATCAGCCATTAACCAAAAAAGCCCCTAACCAGAAATTTTGATGTAAACAAAAATCACAGTTTTCCAGAAGAATTACCACAACCACAGCATCTCTAGCAGCCATTTGGATGATATCTGTACAAGAAACAGTTAGTGGGCATGCTCGTTCATATAAATCACAAAACCACTAACCAGATACTTTGATGTAAACAAAAATCACAGTTTTTTTCCAGAAGCATTACCAGAACCACAGCATCTCTAGCAGCCATGTGGATGATATCTGCTCAAGAAATAGTTAGTGGGCGTGCTCGTTCAAACCAAAATTCCGCTCTGAAAAGATTGCAACAGAACAAATGCATCACACCCCAGAACAATTACTACACATTATAAAAACAACGTACCATCTATCTGTCTCTGTGAACAAGATTGAATAAAAGAAAAATATTGCAATTAAATTACATCTACTTGGCACTCTTAGTGATTTGAAGCCTCCGTTCCATGCATAGCTGCAAAATGTGCAAGCATTATGATGTCACGCACCGAGCGCAGATTCATGTGCCCCTGGCTCACATATCATTGGACAGACTTTGGAAAATTATTGCCAAAGAAATAAAACTCCCAGCAAGTTAGGTACGGACCCACCGCAGTAGGGATAAATGCCTTTTTTTTTTTGCAGTAAAACATATGAAAAATACAAAACTTTGGTTTAACACGGTTCCCAAAGCACAAACTAATATGTCGACTGCCCACTCGAAAACATTAGTCTCCTACTATAAACTATACAGGCAAGGACTAACAAGAGGAATTAGGGCTCACGCTTTAATAAATCCACATCATTTATTTAGGCTTATTTTGAGTGTAATATCCTTAAATCCACATCATTTATTTAAGCCTATGTTGAGTGTAATATCCTTTTATTTCTTTATGCATCGATTACTCCCAATTTTTAGGCATGGGATTCTTATCTTATCTTTAGATAAAATATATACATTGCTTCTAGGTTCAAAGAATAATATAAAAAGACAAAAAAATATAAAAAAATATTAAAAAAAATAACAATAATATAAAAGCTTTCAAGTGAGGAAGTTTCATGGTTTAAATCTAGGAAATTTATAAATGGTATGTGTTGTGCTTTTTATTGAAAATCTAATATAAAAATTACTTTTCAGATTTTAAAGTAATTTAATTTATTCTTTAAGACTAGTTAAGTACACTTTCATTTAAAAGCAATTATATTTGCATGAGCTTAATTTTATATATATAGAAGAAACTAATTTCTTTATATATGATTTTCTTTTATTAGTAACTAGCTATTGCACCTTGTGCAATGGGTACGCCGAAGAGGTGTGAAACGTTAATTAGGAAAAATTTGGTTTATTTTTTGCACACATTTGTGTAGTAAATAAGATCAATTGATAGATCATTTAGAAAATGATTTTATTTTCTCCACAAGCCCTGGTTCTGAATAAATAAATGAATGAAAGTCATGACTGAATCTAGAAAATACTAACATAAATAATCACAATGTAGCCATCTAAATATTTATTTACTTCTTAGAGAATATCAAAATAGCAAAAACTTTATATATACATTTATAAAAAAAAATTATAAATAATTTTATAAAATATTATAAGACTTAATTATTTATTTACAATAATTTAATACAACACTCAAACTCACCCTTTACACACCATATTCTCCAAATGAGACCAGAATATTGGCCACCATATTTATTACAACAATTTGCAGTAATTAGGAATGAGATTTGGTAAATAACATTAAATGAACTTTTTTTTAAAATAGAAATGATAAAGAGGCCCATTGAAGACAATAAATTCCAAATAAGTAGGAGGAAGCAGTTTAGAATGCAATAGTACAGAGAACATTAAACTAGAGAGAAGAGATTTAAATATCATTTATGTTTTGAAAATGTAAAACAAGACATAGCTGGCGAATAGTATTTCCAACAGATTTCCAAAGAGGAGCAACGATCATCCGACGATGAAGGTACCTGCACTTCAGTAAGCTCGAAAGCATGAATAACACAGATAAATGCGAAATAATTAAAAAAAAAAGGTACATGGAAGCGAAGTCACTTTGTATGAAAAATAAGAAAATGTAAAGGTACATGTGTAGAAAAGTTTATGGAACTATACGTCCCTGTTGTGAGACACGTTTTAGGCGCATGAATCCCACGTTTCGTTCAACAGATACTCTACGTTGGCTATCGACATGCAGTATTTTGTGTAGAAGCCTTACAGAAATCTTGTGTTTTGTTTTGTGTTCATTATGAATAGAGTGAGGCAGGAGTTGCAAGCAGACTGTTGTGGAATCTCGAGGAGATAAAGCCCGGAGAAAGGCTGAAGAGAGGTCGTAATTCTGCAAGTGATAGTGAGCTTGGGCAGAATATAAGCAGTGATGTGGCGTTTTCAAAAGAGGATGAAGAGAATGAGGAGTCATTACATGATTCTTTTACAGAACAGGAAATGTTTTTGGAGAAAGAATGCGACAAAACGTTGAGAGATTTCGAGGAAGAAGAATTAATGGAGATGTTGATTCTGGCAGTTCCTATTGTTTTTGTTTTGTGACTCCTTATTTAGAAGTTTTTGCTGTAAGTGTTTAAGTGATCATATTTGGTGGCTGGTCATTCTAATTGGGTGGATTTTGTTTCTATCTATATTTTGTTAATTAATATTGTTGTCTGTATTTTCAAGCTTTCACATATGCATTTTTGAATCGATGGATCTGGGTTTTGTATTTGCGGGCCCCCTATATAAGTATTTACTATTTTGTTTTTCTGGAATGTGTGTTATTTTGTCTTCCAGAAGTAGAATATATCATGGAGATTAGTGAGAAAAACTAAACATCGTTTTGAGACTTGCTTGAGAACAGAGGTATAATCTGCATCAGTTTTGGTATCACCATCTATGAAGCTATACAAGGCTCAATTTCCTGATTTTTTAGGTTGAGAATCCATGCCAAGACAGAATATCAAATTCAGACGCAGTAGTTCACACGATTGCAGCAATTACAACGAATCCTAAGCTTTGGAGAGATTATTTGATATTTAAGGTACCTAGTCAATTTCATGGATCTCATTAACGGAATTTGCTTTACAAATGTTAATAACACATATATAGTATGCTCGATAGAGATTCCAACAGATATAGTACGACGGTAGCAGAAGAGGCAGAAGTAGCGGTGCCATCTGAAGATGGAGTTGGGGATTGGGCAGGGGAAGAATTTGTTGTGCGAGCTCCAGCTGAGGACGGAGGGGCAGAGCCCTCTGAAGAAGGTGAAGGGGACTTGGCGACCGGCGAAACAGGTGCAGGGGAGGAGGCCACAGGCGAGGCCTACGGTGCTGGCGATGCCGATGCCGTGGGTGTTTTCGCTGGGGATGGAACCGGCGACTTAGCAAGGAAGAGTTTGGAGGTGCGGAGACCAATAGCGGCGGGGAAACAAATGGCGAAAAATAGCCCGAAAAAATGACGAAAAATGATGCGCGGGAAACAGTGAAAAAAAGCCAAAAAGTGGCGAAAAATGATGGATTGTCAACCATCCCGTGTAATTCCATCTTAACCGTCGAAGGGGAAAATGAGCTTCGAAAGCTCATATAGGACACGCCTTCGGCGTAATAATTATATTTATATAGAGATGAATTAATATTTTAATGATTAATTTAATAGAATAAAATACTCTTTATTTTTATATATACAAAGAATAAATAATTTAAGTAAAAATAATAATATTTATATATAAATATAAATATGAATATATATACATGAACAAAAAAACAAATAATTTTGAGAGTTTATTATCGTCTTAATTAATACAAGATTAATGGCTTTGATAATTGAAATTTAATATTATCAATAATTAATACAAGATTAATGGCTTTGATAATTGAAATTTAATATTATCAATGATGTGATGGTATATATATATATAACAATGAGATTGACAATTAGCAGTGTTATACGTTATTGTTTTTAAAAAAAATTGTTAGTTGAGTTTATGTTTTAGGTGTAATTTCTAGGGCATTACATTGTCCATGTACACAGATATAAATATATATTTGATATGAATTTGAAGATATATCTTGTTGTACTTAGGAATGTATATAGAATGTATATAAAATAGAACATATATATTTATTCGAAAATAAATATGTATTTTTTTTCTTTATAAAACTAAAGGACAAGGATTTATTTTATCAAATGGAGATAGATGCTACATGATTATTGTTTATTATTGTATATATGTAATTCACATATAAATAGACATGCATATATCAATATACCATTACACTTCTTGAATGTAAGTTTTATACTACTAAACTAGCCCAAGAGTTGAATCAAGATAGAATAAATTATGAGCATTTTCTTTACCTATTTTATTTATTTTCTTATAGAAACACATGCATAGTATATTTTTAAGAGGGATTTGTGTTGTTTATTCAATTTTTTAATATATACATATACCTCGTATGTCTCAAATTTAGATAATAATATTTTTTATAATGCAAACTTGATTACAATATATTAAGTCCTTCTGCATATATATAATCCATATATATAGCTAGATTTCTATTGTAAATGTCATTTATTGATAGTACAAGTTAATAAGTTAATTGATAAATTAATTCATTTTACTTAAAATGAAAAATGATTGGTTAGAGATAATAGTGTTGTATTTGGACAAATATATTTTATGTTTAATTTTTTCATTGCATTTTTTATTTTAGTATAATTCATGCAAGTAGTGGGTGATCCCACAATATTGGTTTACAATTTTTGGTCAAATTGCACACTGAAATAATTTTTTTAAACTAAATCTTCACTTTTGGGCACCTATAGCGGCTAAACCATGAGGAATTTGAAGATGATGCAACCTAGAGTTTTGTGAAATTTTGTCTATAGATTTTAAATATATTTTTTCAAAAATTTTGGAATCGATTGCACTTTTTTTCCATCTCCTCGAAAACTAGTTTTTAGAAAACAACATTTAAAAAGTGATGCTCACCATATAACGCATAACTTTTTTTTCCATGAAGGATAAAATTCTATTTTTTCAAATTTAGATTCGAACTTTGATATCTAGTGCTTCCACTTGGTTAGATAGTTTTTATTGAATATTGTTTGTTTAATCAAGTTTTGAATTCAAACCAATTATAATCTAGGACATAGCGATCATAATGCGTAACTTTTTTTGTATGTATCAAAATTCTTTTTTTTTCTTTGTTGGATCAAGGACTTCCTGTTATTTTTAATTTTTTTTTTTATAATCTACTATTTTTCCACATGTGTAGATTAGAGAGCTTGATTTTTGGTGAAAAACCTACATTCACGAGAAATAAAAAATAAATATAATAATAAAATTAAATTTATTTAAAATTATACTTTTTGGGAAGCTTATTATAAGAACTACATACTTGCAAAAAAATAAATTTTAAATGAATTCATTTGGTCCCCCAAAAGGTAAATCAAAAGTGGTTTTTTATCAGCATTTTGATAGGTGTAAAGAAGACTCTCTAATAGGTATGGTTTAAAACTAGTGGGGTTCTATCCAAGGGGGTTTGATTTAAGGTAGTTTGATCAAACCCTATTCAATTGGAATTCTTTAAATGAAACCTTTTAAGGCTTAAAACATTATATTTTCTAAAAATATGTGATTTTAGCAAATATCAGTTCCTCCAAAAAATTGTAAACCACCTTTCTAGGATCACCCTAGTTGAATGGGTGTAATAACATTAGATTTGTTCAAGGGTATTAATAGTAATCAAAACTCTAGTTCATAACCTATGGGAATGAGGATGTGACAAGACGAGACATCTTTTCCTCATCCCAAGGTTAAATTTGTGTCACTCCTCTTAATGGGTCATTAAGAGGGGTCAACTCAAAGCCCTTGACCAAGTTTGGGGTGTTAATGAACCCCATACCCATAGGTACTTACTAACCAAAACCCATGAACACATATTAAAATAAGTTTTTTAAGACCCTCAAAAACCTCATAAATAAAGGCATCCAAAATTTGGCACGTAGGATGCCAACTCACATCTTAGAAATCACATGAAATGAAATAAAAACCACAAACACACATTTTGAATTAACTTTAAAAATTAAAAAAATGACAAACACACACTTATAATCAACATTACAAATTAAACACATCACAAACGAGACTATAGACCCTCCATATAGACTATGGTCTTGGTTTCATAGTTTAATCACATTAGATTCCAAGGAGATCTTTGATTCAATAGGCCAAAGAATTATACCTGCACACTCAATGACACATGTCAATATGTCCAATAATCGTCATAGTTGAAGCAACATAATTAAACAATCTCAAGTAAATATATTCATAACTCAATTCGCATAACCAACTATTCACGATATTACCATCTATCAATCTATCTTATTTCCAATTAAACCTAATTTTCAAGATTCATGGCTTCTCAATTTCACAAGGCGTGTCTCATTTAATTCAAATAAGATGAATAAAAACAACATTACTTAATTCCAAGTAATCATCTAGTTATTCTAGATTATCATTTCATTACACTTTATCTAACACTGCATTCTCAATTTTACCTTTTTGCATGTAAAATTATTCAAGCATATAATGATAAAGCATATATAACTAGTGTACTATATAACCCAAATCAAAATCTGCTAGTAAGTCATATATATATAACATTCATAATTATCAAAACATCATGAGACACATTTCCTTTAATCTTCCTAATATATAACATTAATTAACCCAATTAGTCATATAAATATTCTAGGTTATTCTTCCATTGCAAATTCATCTAATACCACTTTATCAATGTTACCTTTGAACACATGAGATTTTAAGAACATATTCAAATTCTCTACTCCTATCATAAAATCATGATCAATGTTGATTACTAATCAAACATATTAATCATCTTAAGTTCATGCAAAGAATCATCAGTATCAAGTCAATAGAATTCAACTAATGTTAATTTTAGGTCCATACCATAGGGTCTTCATAGGTGTTTTCAAATTCACAATCCATTTTGTCATAATACATGTACGCATAGGTTATCCAATATTTGATCTTCTAAAATTCCATACCTAGTTTATCTTAGGTTTACAAGATGCCCCTTAAATAGTTTAGGGATTCTTCCCTCAATCATTTAAGCTAGGTGACAATATTCAATTATAAAATGTGCACTACGATATAAGATTTATCAATCTCCTATTTATGAAAAATCCCTGATACCTTATTAAACTCCTTTGCTACTTGACCATATATGTGTCTTGGTGTTTAGGTAAAGAGGGATAGTTTTCATTGGGTTTACTTATATAGCCCAAGATATCCCATCTTCATTTATCAATTTCATTCTATTTAGCTATCAATTAATATATTGGACCTTAGAAATTAGGTTTTTATTAGTTGTACACAAGGCAAGGCCTTACAAGAGGAGTTTTTTCTAGTGACATCAACATTTCTTTCAGCATATTCAAAAAAAGGTTTTGAACTTCATCAAAGAGGCTATAGGAACTAAGTGTTCAATAGATCATGGCCCTACTTCTTCTAATGTATAAATTATCAAGCATTTAGATTTGGGTAATTGAATTAGTTCTATTTATCATGGATCTCACATTAAATATTATCATAAATAGAGTGATAAAATGGTCACCTCCCCCTAAATATGTGTTTAAAATCAACATTGATGGTTCTTCTAGGGGTAATCTTGGTGCACCTAGGATTGGTGGTCTTGGACATGATGATACTGGCTTGGTTTACCTTTTTATCTATTGCTACAAGATTTAGTACTAATAATTAAATGGAGGTGCATGACCTTGTTGTAGATTTAGAAAAATCTTGTGAATTGGATTGGGAATGGATTATTTGTGAAAGAGATTCTATTATTCTAATTTCTCTTTTGAACAATAGGAATTCTAATGGATCTTCTTGGCATTTGGCATCTTTGGTTGATCAAATTCATTATTTTTCTCAAAGTTTTGATACCATATTATTTATTCATATTCCTTGAGAATGGAATATTATTATTGATTCTTTAGCTAAATGGGCATCAAAGTCTCCTATCAGATGGAATGTTTTTTTATTGGGACTTAATCCCTTGATCAAACTGCTCAATTTCTTCATCTTCTTAAAATTGATAAAAGTTTATCATAATATCTTTTGCTTGATCTTTATTAAATTTTTGGGTTCTTGATGGTGGATAATTTCTAGGAAACTTCTTTAATTTTTCCTTTTCTTAATTTTTGTAGTAATTATTTTTATTTGGAAATTGTTATATAACTTTTTTTAATTCTTAATTAATATAATTTTATCATTTTTTTTTTCCAAAAATGAAAAATATCCACTAAATAAGTAGAGACCCATTGTAATCTTTGATGTGCTTAGGATGGGTATCTTATATTCCATATTGTTTAAGTGTCATATGTAGTCATCACTATAAAATTGGCTAATACTATTCAATTCTTTCAAAAAAAAAAATGCTTTTTTTCCTAAAAACATTATGCCTTCTAAAGAATAGATAAGAAAATTAGTGTTAGAAATATATATTTAATTTTATAATGATGTGAAGATAAATAGAAAGGAAATGTTACGCAAGTTTATATGGAAGAAAATAAAAAATAAAAAATGTTATTTTTAAAAAAATTGAGTTTATTTAAAAAGTACTTTTTGGTTTATATATATCAAGTCTTATATATTCAAATTTGTCTCTTTTATACGATATGTGAAAGGTTCTAACATACAAAAAATAGTGTTATTCCAACCTTATTTAGATAAGGTAGCAGAGGAGACCCAATCACACACAATTTATGTTGAGGAGACTTAACCATGTTTTTTATGATGTTGAAGCCCACAAATCATTCAATATTAGAGAAAGATCATAATAAATTCACTCTACAAGTACGTATGACTCTAGTTTGAGAAAAAAATCTAAGAAAAATATAAATCATTTTATCAAATTGATATAGAGAAATTAATTTTGTATGTTGAATAACCTAGTCAAGTTACTAACATATTATTGAATAGACCTTCAAAAAAACTATTTGAAAAATATATTAAACATCATGATACAATTTCTAAAACCTAACTATTGTGAATTATACTTACTCATGATGACTTGAAATAACCATTACAATTGTTGGGTGTAATTTTCATTAAAAAGGGGGAAAAGAAAAACATGACTAAAAAAAGATATTCAAAATATCAAGTTTAAGTTCCATTGAAAAAAAGTATCAATTTATTGATAAAATTAGTTCAAAAAGAGTGGTGATGACTTCTATTGTAAATTTAGAAATGTCAAGAAAATAACAAAATTGGCTTAAGCAAAAAGACAATAATAAGATATGTGTATATTTGGAACTATTATCCTCCATGGCTTTGCTTTTGAGTTCTTTGTGAACCATAGTGTTGGATTTTTTTTTTTTCCTTTCTATTGTTTCCTCATTCATTAAGCACTTCTCTGCTCATCGATGAGGTTTTTGGCATGTACATTTAGATGGGAGTTTCTTCTATCATGATGATCATAAATGTTCACAATGATTTTCTAAGATTGGCCACTTTTGTTATGGTGGCCTCTCTTGGCACGGATCCTATTAAGGCACTTCCCCATGGTTTTTATGAGGATAAAACTTCTAATTTTTATTTTTTTTCTATGACTAGGTTGTTGCCTTCTACTGACCATGTGCATAGCTTGAAGCACCTTCCATGTTTGCAATCTTCTCCTATCCTTGCATGTGGACAAGACATGACTGATGATGCTAAACACTTTTCTGCTATTGACTTAATATGTAAATTTAGTCGACTATGGCTCTCTTATTAACTTTTAGCAATGGGTGTTGGAGTCCTAAAGGCTTATCTCAAAGGATATAATCAAAATCTATGTGTGTGATTGGAAAAGAAACTACAAATTTAAATTATGTATCTTAGAAGTCTTGAAGTCTCTTTAAAAGAATTTATAAAATACATCTTAAGTGTTTAAGGTTTACTAGAAGAAAATATAAAGTAGGTGCCTTGGGTCTATTAGAATAAGGCATAAAATATTGACTATATTCATAATTGAATAAATACAACTACCTTAATTTGATCAAGTAAATACACTTCATAACTTAAAAAATTGAGATAGAATTAGTTTAGTTACTTGTAATTAAATATGAGCTAATACTCTACATCCTAAAATGATTAAATAATAATAAATTTATGTTGTTATATATCAACAATAAAATATTAAATATTAAATTATTAAGTTATATTTCAACATAAAATAAATACAAGACAAAATAAACATTCATATCAAATATAAACATAAAATAAGCATGTCATGTAATATTATATTTTATTTTCTTCGATCATTAACTTGACTTTTAGTCAAACAAATCTCGAAATAAGAATTGTAACAACCTAAATATTACACCCAAGAATACCACCATTTTTTTGTTATTATTTCTTCCAAATTATTGAGTGTTCATTAATTTTTACACCCATGTACTTCTATCCATATGGGGTAGGAATTCATCCAATTTGATAAAAGCATCCAACCATATGGGCTAGACATCTGTCCATAAATGATAGGCATACGCTCTTTCCAAAGACTTAGATTTATCCCCTGACCATCTAGATTCTGAGTCACTCTCTAAAGACTACACTCCCCTATTGAGAGTGCATTGAGATCGCTACCTTTATGCCATATGTATATATTATTAATTAGGTTGAATTAAAAAATTGTGTACACTCCCTAAAGCCCATCCTTGAATGCCAACATACTAAGAATATTCGTTGTTCGGGCCTAGATTGCCTACATACACTAATTCCAAACAAAATCAAGGTGTAATAACTATATATATAGTTATCCTTTCTAAGCTAGGTTTAATGTGAGCTATTTAAAAAATAGTGTTTCCCTTTGAACCTATCATGCCCACATTTTAATATGGATCTAACACACAATGCCACAATTTTTTTTGTAAAACCTAGGTTCACAACCTAACTTCTTTCGACTCGACATACCAAGTAATTTGCATATGCTAAAACATGATTCTTCTATGGTTTAATAATATTTAATAATGTATATTGAACAAGGAGCACCTCATAATTTAATTAACTATAGGTTCCTATTGACATACTTCACCATTTAGGTTCCATAGTTGTTTGACTTTAAAATCTTATTCTTACTAATAGCATATGGAGGTAGATTTCTCTTTAACTGATTCTGCTAATTAGCTTATTATTTAACTTGAACCTTTGTCTCTAAATTTTCCTAAGATAACTCAATTGTCTCAACTTGGTCAAATGATCCTAATAAAGTTATTTCGAAATTAATACAAATTTAAAAGTAAGGGTCTTAATACCAACAATTCTCAAAGGTACTTGAAACTATTTTGTTAAATTATCTTGACATAAATTTTAAGTACATGGTATAAAATTCTATGAGAGAATAAGGCTTTTCCATTGCAACTAATGTTGATCTATTAGGAAATTAGATAACAGCTTCTTCACTTAGCATTAATCCATATTTCCTTATCATAACATTGTATTTAAGAAAATTGAAAGAAGGTCAATGTTTCTATAAGAGTAACTTCTATGACAATTTCTAACCTAGAATACAACATATGATTAAGTTTGCATGATGCAAGAGAATCATCCACTTTTTGTTGGCATCTCTATTTTTATTGTTTAGGAGTTTTGTTTTGTTGGAAATTTTGGTTTGGTCTGGTAATGAAAGTATGGATGTTTTGATGGCAATGTGAATCTGGCAAATGGATGGCCTTGCATTCACAAGCGGGAGAAAGCATATTATTTTTTTTTAAGTAAATAAAAAAATAAGAGACTTGTGTAGTTGTGGAGAGGTGTTTGACCATTGCAAAATAAGAAGATAAAACCTTATACCTACTAGCAGCTAGGAAACAATATTGGTTGGAAGTTGGTTAGAAGATTTAGTTGTAAAATTTAGTTTTAAGAACTAACTTTCTAAAAACATATTGCATCGAGAACTTGAGGCAGGCACAAACAGTGAGAAAGAATTAGAGAAAGAAGTTAGCATAGGGATTAAAAGAGGTTGCCCCAAAGTTGAATACCATAGAGAAAGGTGTCATACAAGGTTTCAAATACAAGGAGATGCCACACTTCAAGAGGAGAGTTGAGCATTGGTAGAGTAAAAGGATCAAATAAAATGCAGAGGTCAATTTTGTAAGGAAGCTAAGGTAGCAGAACAACTTCAAGCACTAATCCTAAGAGAAGAATAATGCAAAACTTTTATAGATCTTTAACAGTTACATAAATTTAAATAGAAATAACCATAAATATCATGCATACCATAACACAGTGATTTATGTGGGGAAAACCCTATTGGGAGAAAAACCCCACACTTCAAAAACCATCCAATATATTATTCAAAAATCACAAAGATTACTATATACTTGCAAAGAAAGCTTCTCACAGGAGTATCACCAACTAGAGATCCAAAGGAAACATGACTGCTATCAAACTCTCAGAATACACCACAATACACAAACATAATACAATGCCCTCATAAAATATAGGGTTTCTTTCTAGGGAAAGTCAAGTTAATAAAATATTGGTGGTCAGATCTAAGACCTAATGATGAATGGTCCAGATTTACAATAATAAAATATAAATAAATTTTCCCTTTCGGAGGCATTACCCCCAAACCCATCAGGGGGGGCAATGCCTCCACTCCTCCCTGTCGTCAACGTATTAATAGTACCTTATGTATCAATAGTAATTTATGTAATTGCAAGCTTGAGACACATTATCCCAACATATTTAAATAATGGGGAAGAATGAAAGGTTGTCACACCATATTATCTGGAAGGAGATGCACATTTGAAAGTTAATAAGAACTTGACATCAATGGAGGATCATGAGAAGATAAAGGCAGCCAGGAGGAGAGTGAACTAGTAAAAAAGATGAAATCATGAAATAAGATGATGCAAGAGCATCATTCTTTTCTTGAAGAAAATTTTATTTTCCTTTAATTTTTTGGTGTTTTGATTGTTCAAATTTTGGGGGCGAGAATGTTATTGTAGGCAATGGACTTAACACAAGAGAATATAAACCTTAACATACACAAGGCTAGAAGAGATTAATATATAGGTTGATATATATGCATAATTAACACCTTTGGGGCCTATGTGGAAGGAGGATAAAGTAGATAAAAGTAAATTTATGCTTTCAGTTTTGGGGTGGCAAAATAGATATACAAATTTCAATTATCAAGAGGTAGTTAGAGTATATTTTTCATCGTGAAAGAGAGATTGTTAGTGGGGCATGGATTTTGGGTGCATGAACCAATAGTTACTCACCCAAGTAGTGGAAGTTACCAATTTCAATTTGAAAACGGACTTCTACACACAAAATTAGAGAGTGAAGGCTAGCGGAAGAAAAAAAAATAAGTTGAAGGGTTGCGCTCTAGGGAAGGAAATGCAAGCCATGAGAAAGAAAGAAGGGCACACTTTAATGTAGGTCAAGTGACATGGTAAGGAGGTAGTATGGTATAGATTTTAATTAAACAAAAATGATCAGACAAGAAGTTATGCAGGGATTGTTAGAAGACTCTGTGGAGTGAATTGGGAGTTGAGAGGGAAGTGATGGTAGATCAAAATTAAGTCAAAGAATAGGTAAAGGAATGTGGAGTGAAGTTGTGTTGTGTAATGTTCCATTTAAAACCATAAAATGCATGAGATGACTAAGAAGAGGCTAAAATTGTATGAAAATCTAATGAGCACATAAATATGAAAATTTCATTAGTTGTAGAGTGGAATAATACAAGGGAGAATGTGGTAAGTAGCTAAGCAAGAGAAAGGTCATGCCATTTTAATATGGCATAGTCAATTTACAATAAAATACAGAGGAAGGTTGTGAAGATAAATGTGGGTTGAATGGGAAAGAGGTTGTTGTCCCAAAACTAAGAAGAGGTAGATTGAATGTTCTGAGAAGGTTGACACCATAGAAGGCCAACTATTTGTATTCATGTAATTGAATCAATAAAATCAAGTTTTCTTAAAATCACTATTTTGTTGAATTGTTGAATTTACTTGTGAATTGATTTTTGTGTTTGTGACTGGTTGTTTTTGAGAGGGGTATCCCATCTTCATAAATTGGCATCAAAGCACCATGTGTGTGAATGTGTATCATCATTTTGGTATTAGAGCCTAAAAGGTCTAGGAAGCAGAAGTAATTTATGCTCATAGATTTTGGGAAATTATGTGTGTTAAGTTTTGATAGGTTAACAAGAAGAAATTGGGTATTGAAAGAATAGGAAAGAGGAAAAGGGGAGAAGCTTAGGGGACATATCAAGAAGACAAGAAGAGAAAAATATAGAAAGATCTAACATGCTAAGAAATAAATCCCCTAGAAGAAAGACAAAATAAAAATGAATATAAAGAAGTAAGGTTAAAGGTGGGATAGAGAAATGGAAGAGTTGAGAAGGGATCTAGAGAGGTGTAAGCTCATGATGTAGTGATTAGAGGAAAGAATTCAAGAATATGGTTGGTGTTGGTCATTGAAAAAGAAGTTGAACTGGCATGTGAAGATGATTGTTAAGGAAAGAAGAGGGAAGAATATGGTTGCCTTGAAAAGAGAAACTGATAGAGGCTTGGATAGAAAATATTTTCTAAGTGAGCAACATTACTCTATATAGGTGAAGAAAGTTATCATTTTGGAGAACGTGAGTAAAAATAAGGAAGAATGGAGAGATAAATAAGTGAAAAAAGGACTTGAAGAAGGTAAAGAAGTGAGGAGAGTGTCCACAAAAGAGGCACTCATAGAGACATGTTGGTCAAGCTTGTTTTATTATCTAATTTTATGTTTAAGTATGTGCATGCAAGTATGAGGAACTTTATAAGGAGATTCAAGAACAATATCTTGAAGTTGAAAAGAGAAGGAGCAAGTAGAGTACCCATAGGAAAAGACAAAGGTGAGGAAAAGATGAAACCAGTTGTAGCAGTTTACCAAGAGGATATACAAAAACATTTTGCAGCAATCCACCCAGGAGCAGTACATTACAAATTACCTAAACATGAAGATGAGAATAATGTTGAAGTTTTCTAGTATAAAAATGTACATGTTGAAGATGCCCTAGAATTCCATGATGCCTTAGAAAGTGTTGCAGAAGAATGAAAGAAATCCTACAAAAAGGAAGAGTTGGAAAGAAATGAAGTCAAGGATGAAAGTAAATCCATACAACAGGCCATTGAGTAGATAAATGGGAGTAGAAATGTTGTTTTTGGTTATGTATGTGAAAATAAGAATTTAGATATGCAAGTTAATAGGGAGAAGAGAAAATTGGAGTTCTCAAATCTTGCAAAGAATCATGGATACAAGGTTCCAAGTTGGCTTAATAAACTGGTTGTTGAGGGACAACACACAAAGTGTAAGCAAGAGGTTGCTTACGATGAATTTTTTGGTCACAAATAGGTACAAATCATGAAAGAACTAAAAAAGTTCAAGGGGAACCAAGATCATAGGGCAAGTGGTCAAGAAAGGAAGCAAAAAGGAGGTGTTTTAAGGAAAAAATAGTTTGTGGATTAAGGAGACTAAGTGCAAAAGTGAATAAACATCCGCCCAAAGTTATAAGAAATAAAGTGTGGGTGGTTAAGCATGTAATAGTAGAGAATTAAGGTGGTGTTGTATGATATGGTGATGAGGAAACACTTAAAAGGAGTATAAGATGTGAAGAAAGGGTCAAGTTCAATTAACAAAAAATCATAATTAAGTCAGTAGAAGAAGAAAAGATAACATTGCAGTAGGGTAGTCTAAAGCAACAAGGTTTAAATTATGCATACATCCAAGAAGAGAGAAGAAGCATTACCACACCATGGAGATGACATGGAACTAGAGCCTAAAGAAAAGAAAAACAAAAAGAAGATTGGCATACTTTCAAGAGCAACTTGAAAGAAGCTTGAAGAGAACACATGCAAGGTGAAAGGTAAGCAAGTTGATTTAGATGATTTAAATAATGATGCTTTTGAATCTTTGAATGAAATTGTTGAAGGGAAGAATTTAAAAGAAGAAGATAAAAAGGATGTGGAACCATATAGTGACAATGATATATATGAATGCGAGATGGAGTTTTGGAGGCTTGTAGATGAAAAATATATAAGGAGAAGATACAAAAGAAAAAGGAAAACAAATGAAAGCAGATTGAGAAACTCATGATGAACAAATATAAGTATGAAGTGGATCCAAAGAAGAAGTTGGCCAAGAGAGATGGAAAGAAAGAGTGGGAAGCAAAAGCAAGGTATGATGAAGGATTGAAGAATGAAGACCAAAAAGAAGGTGCAACTGAAAATGAAGAACCAGATGTTAGAGTAGTATTGGAAGGAAAAGAAATGCATGGTGAAGAAATTGCATAGATGGAATTTGAAGAAGATGCAACATGTACAAAATATTTGTGGGCACAATTTTCAGCGATAGAATAGGAGTGGATGGAGAAGCTTGCTAGTGAAAGTATGAAGGTAAATGGGACAACAAAGTATACAAAAATGAAGTTGGTAACTAATGATTAAAAAGTTATTACAATGAAATAGGAAGAGGTAAATTTATTGGTCTTAAATAAGGACATTGTTTCATTTTAATTTTCTATGTTGAATGTTGAGAAGCTTGGGAACAAGTATGGAGGAGTATATGTATATTTTAGTGTTGATGTTGTGGGATGTAATGTGAATGGTTGAAAAAGATGGCTAATGAAGGTGAGAAGTTGAACATTATAGCACAAGATAAAATGGTAAATTTATTTGCAAATGGTGAAGATGATGTTTTATTTCCATTTGAAATGATAAAAGTTTCAAAATGTGTAGAAGAGTATAGGATAGTAAGTGCGGATCTATATAAGAATATGGAAGATTTTGATAAAGTTAAAAGACAAATGTCAAAGCTGAAAGAGTTTGAAGAAGAAAATGTGGAGATCATTAATATCTATATAATTGTTCATATCAATTTGCATGTGTATGTGTGGGAAAGGAAACTTCCATGAAGGAAGATGAAAAGTGAAGAGAAAAAAGGTGCAAAATAATGTTAAAGAAACATGGAAGTTGTTTTAGAACAATGTTGGAAGAAGAGAAAGAAAAAGAATAGTGAGGAATAATTCTAATGATGATCTCATGTATAGGATCACATACTTTCTTTTGTCTCCTAGGGACTCTGATGTAGGAGCATCATTCTTTTCTCAAAAAAAATTTGATTTTCCTTTAATTTTATTTGGTGTTTTGATTTGTTCAAATTTTGGGGGTGAGAATGTTATTGTAGGAAATGAACCTAACACAAGAGAATATAAACCTTAGCATACACAAGGCTGGAAGAGATTAAGGCAAGTGAATATATATACATAATTAACACCTTTGGGGCTCGTTTGGAAAGGAGGATAAAGCAAATAAAATTTAGTTTATGCTTATAGTTGTTGGGTGGAAAATTTGTATACAAATTTCAGTTATCAAGAGGTAGTTAGAGTATATTTTTCATCATGAAAGAGAGACTGTTAGTGGGGAATGGATTTTGGGCACATGAACCAATAGTTACTAGCCCAGGCAATGGAACTTACCAATTTCAATTTGAAAATAGATTTCTACATACAAAATTGGAGAGTGAAAGCTAGCAAAAGAAGAAAAAAAAGTTGAAGGGTTGTGCTTTAGGGAAGGAAACACCAACCATGAGAAATAAATAAGGGCACACTTTAATGTTGTAGAGAAGGGAGATTCTCTACTCATGAGTTCTCTTCATTCAGAGAGCCTCATGGGGTGAACTACCCTAAATGACCTCAAGGAACAATGTGAGAGTTCTAGAATCAAAAAGAGTAGGTCACAAAGATTCTCTAGACAAACTGACAAGCTCTCGGCCAAAGAGCAGAAGTATGGGTTTGGGAAGACAGTGCGGTGCGCTGGCATATGTACAAACCAAAAAGTAAGAATGTTGCAAAAAATAATGAAGTGGCTACTGCTACTCTAATTTCTAAGAAATCTTGAAATGTGAGAAAGCAACATACTATAACATAACTAAAATAAAGTGAATTAGAAATGATAAAGATGAAGAGAATAAGAGATAGAAAATTCTCACAACCACGCAAGTGATGAAGCCTCCAGTAAATGAATTTCTTCAAAACCTGCATTCATAATATCTAGAGAAAGTGTTGGGGCTATATAGGAGTTTGCCTCAGTCAAACCCCCGTTTTGGTGTTCCCACCTCCATGGAAATCCAAATAGATAGAGATAATAGAGTATGCAAGTGCAATGTGATAAAAGAAAACCCTGTTCGAGAAGAAATTGTATCACAAATGTAGGTGATAAAAGCAATCCCCGCTTGAGGAGAACTCGTATCACAAAGTACAGATGCAGTAGATAGGGGATATGGAATCACAAGATGCTTGCAAGTATGAAGTGAAGGAGATAGAGCTACAAGAGCCAAAGGAGTTGCAAAGTGGGAGAGCAAGATAGCTGCAAGAGCCAAGAGTGTTGCAAGGAGTGTTGTAAGAGCTTCAGATATTTGCATAAGAGAGATATCGGGAGAACTTGAAAGTGTTGTAGAAGGCTAATGTAACAAACAAGAGAGTTGTGCAAGCAAAATAAAGAGGGGAGAATGTCAAGATGGAAGCCAAGAAGGAGAAGAACTTAAAAGAACTTAGAAGGAGCAATAGGATTGAAAAGATAGCATTTAAGGAAAAGAAGCTTCCCAGGCCATTACAAGGCATCTCGAGCCATTACCATCGACAAAAGTAGGTGACAAGTGGAAAACATGCATGAGAGAAACTATTTGAGCATTGAAACATAGTAGGATGCTAGCGTGGTGCACAAAAATCCATGTGGCATGCTAGTGTTCGGACACATCACGCTATGAAATGATATGAATGGGAAAAGCACAAAGTTTGATGCAAAGCTAATGTGCAAAGGGTAGTTGTTGAAAGGGGTGTTTAGTATCCTAAGAGAGGAAAGAGGTTGATGCAGGGGATAAAATGATCCTACAGAAGATACTAAGGGAGTGGACACTAAAACAAATACAAGAATGCATGTGAAATTGCAAGGGGTGAAATTTTACGACATTACATTTTCCCCCCTACTTTAGTAGGCATATGAATCTATACTAATATGCACGCTAAAGGAAGTCTACTAAACATAAATAACATAATATTCCAAAAGGATACTGTAGAGGAAGCAAATAACCCTTCGAACCAAAGAAGCATGCCCCCAAGATGAAGACCTACAAAACAAATGCATTAACAAGAAAAACTTGCACCAAATAACAATGTTAGCACACACAAAAAGAAAGGATTTGAGTCAAAAAATTGAAAGATACCTCGATGTAGAAGGTTGTATCAATACTAGATGTGTCATCCCAAAATTAAAAAGCAACACACATAGAAGAATTCTAAAACGAAGAGAGGAAGGGCATATACTCATGATGAAGAAGATGTAGATCTTTGATCTTGTATATACAAAAGAGAAGAGAAGAGAAGAAAAAAGGCTCAAGGAGAGCAAGAAGGAGGAATGAAAATTTCAAGAGAGATGGCTCCACAAGTCCTCAAACCCAAGGAGAGTTTGAACGAAGTGCAGTGAAGGCCCACAGACCAATGATGGAAAAATCTTGTAGGATGAAAGTGTCTCACAGGCTTGCAGACCTACAAGGAGGGATCCCCCAAGATCTCTCACATGAAGGAAGCCTCGTGAAGCAAGAACCTTATAGGCCTATAGACTTGCAAGGAGGAATCCCCCAAGATCTCTCACATGAAGGAAACCCAAATAAGGAGACTCCGCAGAGTCGAATTGGAAAGCGGCTTTATAGGTGCACTTGCAAGGTGACATGTTTACCCATAGATAAAGCATGTCCAAAAATAAAGTGGCCACATTGGCAATCAAGCAAACAATCATGCAGACTGTCAACAAATTGGAAGGCTTTCAAAAGGGTCCCTTAAGAACGTTTCAAAAGAAAAGGCATCCACTCAAGGGACTTTATGTTTGAAAATCTATAAAGAAGAGAGGGGGTCCTTAAGAAGGACACACATCTCCAAAATGAGTTATCACTGCCCCCAACATACAGGGGAGGAGAACCATATAAGATACTTAGAGCATGCAGGATAGAGGTAGACCTCAGTATCACTTGTTATTTGAAGAAGAGGTAGGTGCATCAACAAATAAATGAGTGATGGCATTTGAATCACAAAGTTGTTATATTTTATCCTTCAAGACCTTACATTCACTAGTGGAATGTTTGAGCACTCGATGGTATGCACAAAAAGAATGTTTTTCTTTGTCATGTTCATGATATTTCTTGCATGTAGGAGAAGGAAGAGTAATTGTTGACGTGGTTTTTGCGACCACACCAACATAGAATAAAGTTTCCCAACAGATACCCTATCCTCTCTTGAACAAAGTATTCAGCATGCTAAGATTGCGAGTAAGATCATGCTTTCAACTCCAGGGTTCTGATAATGCGAATAGACTCAGTTGGTTTGATCTGATTTTACTGTTTTCTTACGAGGGGACTTACACAATTGTTTAGGATACTGGAAGTAAACAATAGATATATGCTTTTGAAAGGGATTTTGGTGTGAATGATTTAGCCTTGAAGTGTGAGTTTCCTAAAGCTAACCAAAAGTATACAGAATTGAATGGCTGCAGAGATTTAGAAAATCTAAATTCTAACCTAAATGCAAATGATGTTATGCTTAATTTCAATTAACCTCAACCAAACGATGTCTAGCCTCCTGTTGGATAGCATCAACAAAGTTGGTGCAATCTTCAAAGGATAAAAAGGATGTTCAAATCACGATTCAATAATGCAAGTACCATCACAACGATGCATAGCTACACATGAATCTTGATCAAAGTTAAGTATAAAATATTCTAGTTGACAACGCAGGACAAGCTTACCATCAGTAAGATTGTTAGTGGTATGGATCAAAGAAGCTCACTTACATCAAACATAAGCATCCATATCTAATTATTAGCATGAAATTAAGTCCTACTTGAAGTCAAAGGAAGAAGAAACCTCACAAACTACTCACAACAAAAGTTGAATTCACCATCAATGAAATGCTTTTATTATGATTAGCCTTCATGACAATCTCTTACAAAAATTCTCAAAGGGAGAATTCCCCTTCTTCAAAAAATGCAATGAAAACTACTCTAACTCAAAAATGTCTACTCTTTATTTTGCTCCAATATCCACTAATTGCTGACTATTTCTAATTCTAATGAGATTACAAATGAGGGGGACTCCCCCTTATATAGCTGGCCAAGTCTAACAAACGGTCCAGATTGAATTACAATGGAGGGCTCAAATCGAGCCACCTCAACCGTAGACAAGAATTGCCCTAAAAACTGCCAGAAGGTGGAGAAGTGGTGTCATAAATGATTCCAAAAATAGTAGATTCCTCCTTGAAAACTATGAGCAATTAATTCCCACTACCCTTCTAGAAGATTCTCGTCCATGACTTGGATTCCCTTGCTCTTCTCTCTGACTGTGTATGCTACGAATCGGGCCAGTACCTCATCAACTTCCTCCTTAGAAATTTTTGGAGTAAGATTAAGCTGATATTCCAAGATAGCTACCATCTGTTCATGTCGATCACAAGACTTTCCCCAAGCCTCCATAGAATCCTGTGTACTCTGAATAATTAATGAAAATGTCAAAATTTTCTCAAAGTCCAGTTGAGAGAACATCTTCATCTAGAAGAAGAAAGGTTGCAACCTTGCCTTCAATCCATCAATTTCCACCTCCTTAGGCACCAACCTCTTGGTGAACAATGCATCTAATGTGTTGAGGATGCCCTCATGAATATTCCTCATCACCTTCTTGATCTTGGAGGACTCCATAGCTTCCATGTCGAAGAAGCCCTTTCTAGTGAATGCAGCTGAATGCCACCCATGAAAATCATACCTGTCACCAGCCTGGATCACTCCTTCATTCACCAAAGTTTGTGTGGGCACACGCATCAAAACAACAAGGTGAGGAATAGTTTTGTCCTGGAAAATATGGGTGTCTCCCCAAGCTTGCTCGACACCATCCAAGCATGAAAGAATACCAGATGCACTCTGAAAAGATGAGACAAGATCGGCCATGAATTTCTCTGCCTCAACACGAACGCCGCTTATCCACTTATCTCCCTCTTGTATAGCTCTCTTCATTTCCTCAAGCCCACTGATTAGTTCCCGTGGCAACTCAAGTGGAAGCTCTACTAGTGGGTTCTCTTGAGCAACTAGATGTGCCAGTTGTTGCACATATCTGACCAATACCTTGTTCTCCTTCTTCAATCTTTTATATTTCCCTTCCTTTCGTGCCAACCTGTCCTTCATGCTTGAAAGGAATTCTCAGCTTCTTCAACCACTTGCACTCCAGAAGGACGTCCCAACTCAATTGTGGTGACAATGTAATTTTTCGGCATTGCGTCATTCAAGTCGTGATCCTCTCTGGGAACGGCAATATGGAGGGTGCGTGAACCGGCCTCATTAGTCTCCATTTTCATATACTTCCTTGCCCTCTTTCTTTTTGGTGACTTACTTGTTCTATTTAGAAGATCCTCCATTTCAATTGCCAGGTCAGCATCATCGTCCTGATCTCCTCTTATTGCATGTGAGAGCTAATTACGTTGAATGTCGTAAACAATAAGGGGGTGCTCTTCAGTTGCCTCCACTTCACAAACCTCCTCTCGAGCAGTATTTTGTTGAGGCTCATCTATCTCCATATGTTGACTCCTCTCCTCATGAGCTCCAACTCTTGATTCTATAACATCTTCCTCGAGAGTTGTCTCAAACACATGATCAAAGTGGGTGTCTGTTTCTATTTCCTCCCCTTCATCTAGCTGATTGGCGCCTTCAGGAGCATTAACACTCTGAGTATCCAACTCTCTCGACATTGGCTAGTTAACTTCTCTAACCTCTGGCTCTTCATTCCTTTGAACCCTCTGATCTGCAAACAATGAGACCTCACGCACGCTGGAGGAATGGGTCACCAACTGAGTAGAAGACGTGTCCTCCGATCCCTGAGGTTCCGGTTGAATAGGCTCTTCCCGCTGTGGTTATGGCTCCGGAGGCTGGGCAATTTGCTTCTTTCTCTTTGCCAACACCGGTGGCCTTCTATCACCCATGAGATTATATGAGAGGGCAACCGATCTTCTTTTCAATCTGCGAACGTGCTCCTCTACCCAAGTCCTTGTAAAATTCAAAACGGGAATAGACAAGGTGTCTAAATCCGTAATCTCTGACTCAACCCAATCTGGTGGTGGAATCAGTGTGTTCTTTATAGATTCATAATCTGGGTGAATAAGCCTTGTATCCTCATCAACCTGATCCGGCACTGGGACCATTTCACATTCTCTGATTAATTTGAGAGGCAACCTTGAAAACATTCTTTTTCTAATCTCAACCTCATCTCCAGCATTCGCCCAAAAATCCTCCAAGTGAGCTCTGTGCCTGTACTCCTCACCCTGAACTGTTCCAACCTTTCCCTGAGGATCAAAATCCTACCAGCTAGTATGGAGAGTCAACTGATAGAACCGCAATTCATCCTTAGCCTCCTTGGCTGCCTGTAGACAAGGGCACTCCTCAAGTGAGTTTCCCAAAACAATGGGGAAGTGCGAACCTCCCTTCTTCTTCCTTCTTATAATCTTGTCATAGGCCACCAGCTGCCTAGACAGCTCAAGCATAATCATCCTGATCATGGGGTACCTCGGTAGTCAGTAGACGTATGAGTTATACCCCGGCAGCCTCAAATAAGTAAACTTTGGGAATTGGACGAACCAAAACCCATACTCTTCTATCAACATTTGTGCCTCTTGAGATATCCTCTGTTGCAATCTTCGCTGAAGGGTCCTCATGATATACATGGTGAAAGCATCATTCACCCTCTTGAAGTTAGTCGTGTGCGTGAGATGCAACTATCTACAAGATTCATGAATCTTGAACTAATTAAAACCACAGCCAATCAGCTCTTGGTATGCCAACCCTCTGTATTTTATCATCTGAGCTAGCATGTAGATGACATATGACCTCATGTAGAATGTTCTCATTCTCCTCATATTCTAAAACTGCTCATTGATGTTATCGTTGTTCATCTGAGCCCAATTTACTTCCACCTTTCCTTCGAGCACCACACTAATGTAGAAGAACATCAATGGATCGAACACATATGATTGTAGGCTACCATTAACCCTGCTGAGCAACATAATTATATCGCAGTACTCCTGCTTTAGCTCCTCTAAAATTATCTGCTTTGGCAGCCTTGCAGCGGGAGGCTTTGGCTTTCTCATCCAGGTGGTGTTGATTCTCTTCATGCACTTTTCGAAAGATGTGGCATACATCTTATCGACCTTTTCCTTGGATTTGTACAACATCTTTCTTGTAGCCAAGATTCCAAATGCCTTGCCAACTATGTCAGGTGCAAAGTTGGCCAATATCATACCATCTGGAGAAACAATAGTCCAATTGTCTGGGTTGTAGAAGTTTGCGCATTCCAAAATTAGCTCTAGACAATGAACTGCTGGTTGGAACCCTACCACTGCATATAATCCACTCTTCACGATGTTGCGCGATGCTTCCGTCAGAAGATTTCCACCTTGCCCATATATCCTTCGCATGAAGGCCTCGAAGTTGAATGGTCTGAGGTTGCTGTCTGTCAAGTTCCCAAAAATTGACACGATCTTAGACTCTGGAATGAAAGACTTCTTCAAACTCTTGATGATCGCCTGCCTAGAGGCATTTTCTTTAACAGCTTCATTATTTCTAGCCTTAGCTTCAGCTTTGCTTGTTCCAGCAACATCAGCTTTTCGTCCTTCGGCCATCTACAAAATAAGAAACAAATATTACACTTCAAACTTTTAAAATAAAAATCATGAGAGACGGCTGGTGAATGGAGTTGGCTACAAAAATAAATATAAGTTAATAGCTACAGCAGTAAACTCTGACTTCAAACTTTGATAGATTTAAACTCCGAGAATATAAAACTCTGAACTCCAACAAGTTGCAGCCAAGGAATTTTCAGCTCTTCGGAAGAAAATAACTCTAGTAAACCCAACTTCGGAAAATACTTCAAGTTTCAGTAACTTTCAATAATTTTAAAAAATCAACAACTTCAAAAGTTATAAATCAGCAACTTCGAAGATTTAAATCAGCAAACTTCAATAATTTCAAATTAGCCCTTTGAAAGTTATAAATCAGCAACTTCGAAAGTTTCAACAGTCTCTACTCTAATTTGATTGTAAACATTTAGCCACTTCAGAAAATTTAAATCTCAAGCTCAAACAATTTGAACCTTCAGCATTTAGAAAAATAATCAAACAATTTCAGCCTTTCAACTTTCAACTTCGAAACACACTTCAACTTTCAACAACTTTGAAAATATTAAATCTCAGCAACTTTAAATACTTACCTTCAGCAACTCCAAATCTTGAGAGATTCAAACATCTTGAAAAGAAATCAAACTCAACACTTCTTAGCAACCTTGGAAGATCGCAGCAACTCAGAAAATCAATTCCCAGCAACTCCAAGCAATTTCAACCTCAGCAATTTCAGCTTCTTGAAAAATTGAATTCAACTCCTCACACACTTTAAGCAACCCTCAACTTCGAATTTTCTCACAGCTCAACAATCACTCTTAACTCACCAGCATAAATCTCAGCTTCGAATTTTGTGAGATGAAAATTAAAATCCTCGAAGTTTTATAACCAAAAGCTGGTGCTAATTTTAGCAAATGCCATTAATTCTCTTCATCATGACTTACGCATTTTCTAAATTTGAAAGAGAATATTCCAGTCGTCTTACAGTCATCATAGCAATTTTCTATTTAGGGAGATTCCTTCCTCGATTAAATTCAAAACTTCCCTTCCGACTGCCAATTATCTCCAGTGATTTCGAAAAAAAATCATTTTGCTTTGATTTGAAGTAATCTCATGGCATATTTAATTTATTAAAATTTAATTCAAATGCCATTTAATTTATTTTACCAGCGTCTATGAAAATTCAATTTCAACACTTTAAAATGGCTAGGCGTAATTTATTTTCTGTCCGTAATAACTCTGAAAACAAATTCCCCACGATTAAAATCGTCCAAGTTTTTTTAAAATTTCATATGTCTAAATTCAAAGGGGAATTTAAATTTAACTTAGGAAAATAATTAAATTAAATTAAATTTCTCCGGCTTAGGAAAATTTTGAATTTAATTGCCTAGAGAAATTTATTATCACTTCCAACACCCTTCTCTTATCTTCACATTTTGATTTTTCGAAAAAAATAAATAAACACCTTGGTTAAATATTAAATTACTCTTTTCTCTTGAGGCACATATAACAATTGGGCCCTCATTTTTAAGTGGGGCGCAAGTCATGGGTTGAGTTTTTTAATTTTAACGCCTTAGAAAAATTTTCTTTACTGACCCTCTTTAATTTAAACACATTTTCCATCACTTAGTCGAATTTTCATCTTTCATTCTCTCCACTTGTTGGGCGCGTATGAACTATGTTGCTTGAAATTCAGATCTCCTAGGTATTTTCTAAGTTATCCCCTCTTGTACTAGGCGCAAATGCCACCCTGAGCATTCAATTTGAAGTGACATAGACGTATCTACCTTTAGCTAGGCGCAAATGATAGGCGAGACTTTCATTTTTCCAAATTTGAAGCTCTTAGAAAACATCTTCAATTTATTCTTCAAGTTAAAAGGGGGCACATATCATGTCTCCTAATTCCAGTTGGGGGCGCATTTCACATGTAGAGCTTTCACTTTGCAATACTTAGAATGTTTCTAATCTCCAATGCTCAGGGGCGCAAATAACATGGGAAGCTTTTAGTTTTAATACTTCGAATACATTTTAAGCACATCTTTCTCCAGGTTAAACTTTCATTTTGGGGGCGCATATAGGGCATTGAGCTCTTAATTCTCCACGCCTTAGAGAATTTCTACTCCTCAAGCTTAGGCACAAATCATACCCTAAGGTTTTAGCTTAATGACTTAGCGAAATTTTATTCTCCATCACTCATTGAAGGCGCATATGGGTGTGCTAAGTTTCAAATTTTGAATGCTTTAGAAAATTCTTATTTCTCTCCTTCCTAACTCAAGGCACAAATCCATGTGGAGGTTTCTTGAGTTTGGGGCACAAATCACAGGAGTAACTTTCATTCCCACGCTTTAGTCAATTTTCACACTCACTTCCTCCTCAAGGGTGCATTTACCTATTGATGCTTCCAGTTTGTGTGCCTTAGAATTTTTTAGTTCTCCCTTCAAAGAGGGGCACATTTGACCCATTGAGCATCCAATTTATGACACTAAGAACTTTTTTTTTTCCTAGTCCATGGAGGGCGCATTTGATAGGCCAAGCTTTTAATTTTAACGCCTTAGTGAAATTTGAAACTCTTCAAAGTAGGGCACATTTAGTGGGGTGTGCTTTCAGTTATACCCTGGGCACATATGAATATGTGAACTTTCACTTCCCATGCCTTAGAATATTTTAGGCTGATCTTGTCTTCCCAAGGCGCATTTGGGAGTCCTTGCTTCCATTTTTAACATAGGCAAATTTTAAACTCTCCAAGCTTACGTGCAAATGCAAGGGGTAACTTTTAATTTTGAACACTTAGCACGATTTTAGGTTCTCCCTTCAAAGAGGGGTGCATTTGACCCATGGTATTTTCAATTCCAACACTTAGGCAAATTTCTCATGTCCTCAACTCAAGGCGCAAATGGGGTCCCCTGCTTCAAGTTTTTAACTTAGGCAAATTTTTGAACTCTTCAAGCTTAGGCGCATTTCTCATGTCTAGCTTTGAATTTTTACACTTTAGTCAATTTCCACATCTTGAGCCTCAGGGGTGCATTTTAGTCAGGGAGCTTTCAATTTTGACACTTAGGCAAATTTCTAAGTCTTCAAAGAGGGGCGCATTTAGACCCATGGACTTCCATTTTCATCACTTAGAAAACTTCCAATCTTCAAGCTTAAGGGCACAAATCTCATGTTGAGCTTTCAATTTTCATGCCTTAGGAAAATTTTGAGTCTCTAGGCACAAGGGCGCATTTTACTTATGGAGGTTTTAATTTTAATGCCTTAGTAGCATTTTCACCTATCTTTAGCTCATCAATGTGAATTTCGATTTCGGACTCCAAATTTTATCAAACATGGTGGATTTTATGCCTCTTGCCAGATTTAGGATGATTTCCTCCTGCTAACCCTAATTTTCCCTGACTTTCTATTTTTAGAAAGTTCCTTGAATTTTGCGCTTTCAACTGACTTATGACTCCAAAAAGCCTGATTTTTGCTCTGTTCAGAATTTGAACTGATTTGTGATGTTGATGCCTGATGCCTGTTTGCACCTACTATTTTTAGCAACCTACTAAAAATAGAAATTGCTCAGAAAGTCTTCAAATTTCATGTACCGATTGCCTGAACTGTAACAACTGTGGCTGGATGCTGCTTTTGCATGACTATCCTGTCCTAACCTTGATTTTAGGAAACCCTAATTTCTCTGCCCATGCCTGCTAAAAATAGCAATTGTTTGATTCTCCATTCTCTACAACTTCGTTTGATCTGAAATTCGTGCCAAGGGGTATTTATCACTCATTCATACTAAGACTTGATGTTGACCTGCTATTTATAGCTGCTTCTGAAGTGACTTACTATTTATAGTAAGTTCTTGTTTCTAGGACTTCCCTAGCTCCATTCGAGTTGAAATTTGAACAGCGTGCTCCTTGTTGGTGAACTTGCTTGTCTGCGTTGGCACTCGAGATTGACTTTCTATTTATAGCCCATGTCAGGAATGGCTTACTAAAAATAGTAAGTGCTCCGATTGTCTTCAAATTTTGCCAGTAGATTCCCTGAAGGACACTGATCATGGTGGATACTTCATTTTTGGGCATTTTGATGTCTGATTCCTCATTTTTAGCCCTGAAGCTTGAAACCCTAATTTTCTTGCATGTTCTTCAAATGAGCTTCGTTTGACCTCGTTTCAATTGCATGATGATCAGTTCACGGTTTTGAACTACTGAGCAGCTGCCAGAGTGGTACCTACTAAAATAGAAAGTGGTTGAAAAGTGATCGACCGGTTGCTGGATGATTTTGCATGTTACACTACCTGAAAAATCTTGAAAAACCCAGAAAAATCATCAACATGCAAGCACTAGCTAAAAATAGCAAGTTTCTAAAAAGTGACCAGTTCCACTTGCATGTTACATCATTGTGAAGGTCTTGGAAAACCCAGAAAGAATATGCTGACATGCGCTAAGAAAATATGCATGCAAACCCTAGTATTGGCCTTTGAAGGCTGAATGCTGAAAGTCGTTATCCTGCTTTGCATGTCATATCACTGTGAAGGTCTCAAAAAACCCACAAAGAATCTCCAGACATACATCAGAAAATGTAACATGTAGACCCTGGAATCTGCTCTGGAAGCTAGACTGCTAAAAATAGCAATTCGTTTGTTTGTGCTCAAATTTTGTTAGAAATGAACTTGAAGTGTTCAGAGTGTAATGAAGTTGCCAAAATGTGAAAATCTCGAGAAAATCAAACCTAAACTGACACTTACTAAAAAAAAAGTTGGCAGAATTCAGTGAAAATTTAGGGGGCACTTGTTGGAAGCATTGTAATAGCAGTGTTAGGCCCAAAAGTTGACCAACCAACTCAATTTGACCCCAAACCAAACTAAAGATGTGAAACCCTAATATCATATTTGGCCAAATTTTACGTTTAAGCTCGTAGATAGGAGCGTCCCCAAACAGCAGATAGCAGAAAAGAAGTAGAAAGAGAGAGAGAGAGAGACAAAACCAAAGCCCAAAAGACTAGAATGGAGCAAAAATTTAGGGGTCCCCATTTTAAATGGGGCGATGTGTGAAAAGGTCACAACATCTGGCGACTCCACAGGAAAGTGTTGAAAAACACTTTAAGAATCAGACCTTGATTAATCTTCCTCAAACCATCATACAGAAAAGGCACTTACTCAAAAGGGGAGAAGAATCCGATATTGGATCAGAACACTTTCATCCAAGACCCTATGAGTGTGTGCATTCGTTCCATCTCTAAACCATCTTGACTTCTGGAATCGGCTGCAGCAAGTTATATAAATATCTTAACTTCAAAAGCATCCTGTACATTGCCTCGCTGCCAGTCAAGCGTCTATAGGCCCGACGAGGTTGTCTCTACAATTCTACCGAATATTGCTCCATTTCCGGTCGAGCGTCCATAGCCCCGGTGGAGTTACTCGTATGTTCCCAAAACCAATATTTCATAATATTTCTTTCATTTTTCAGTTTCTCTTTTCTTGTTTTTTAGATATTTCTTTTAAGCACAATTTCTTTTTTTTTCTTCTGTTGATTTTCCGTCAATTCCTCAATTGGCTGGTAGGCAATGAAGCCTCCAATGGGTTTGAGAATTGTAGTGGTGCTGAAGCAAGATGTAAAATTTTCACTTGCCAAAACCTTTCCCAAGAAACCAAAATGACTCAGAATGGAGATAGGTAATATCTAGGATCTTCAGACTCATGTGTTAAGACACAATAACGGGTTAACCTCCCAAGACGAGTTTATTCCAAACTAGATGATGACAAGAGGAAAACAACCTTAGCCTTTTTAAAATTTTGCACAAATTCCAACGAGAAGAACCACGTTGTGAAAGTTAAAACCATCATCACCCCCTTCACAATGATGAAACCCTACAATCTTTGACCATTCCAAACCAAAACCACCTGAGTAGACAACTCAAGGGAAGAATGCCAAACCAAAAACCCAAAGGGCAACAAACAAAAACCAAAATGAAACAGGGAAGCAAATGGAAAGCAAACGAATGGGAAAGCAAACCCTAATCTAACTATATTACAAAACAGGCTCTCAGAGAGAACCTAGGACTGGAAATAATGCTTGAGGAACTGTCCGTTGATGGGCAACAGGACATCCTCCCCTGTCAGTGTACGCAATATAAATGCATTATCTCCTAGGATTTCAGAGATTTGATATTGACCCAACAACAATTTATCAAACTTGTCATGATCTCCTTTCTTCTCGTGGGCCTTGTCCCAGTATAAAACCAAGTCAGAAATCTGAAAAGACTTGATCTTAGCTTGTTTATTGAACCATCTTTTTACTACTACCTGGTGCTTTGCCAGATTCTCCAGTGCATCATCTCTCTTCTCCTCCAGATGCATCAACTGAGATAATCTTGTTTGAACTTGATCTTCTCCTTTGAGCTATTCTTGAATAAACTAGAGAGTCGGGATCCTTAGCTGGACTGGAAAAACTGGATTCAGTCTGTAGACCAAGTGGTATGGAGACGTTCCCAAGGAACTCTTTGTTCTTATCCTGTCTGCCCATAGAGCAAACATCAGTTGTGTGTGCCAAACCTTCAGATTCTTATCCAGTAACTTCTTAATGGCATTCAATAAATTCTTGTTCGTGGACTCTGCTAGTCCATTCCCTTGTGGGTAGTAGTTGGAAGAGAACTTCAATGTGATTCCATACTTGAATGTCCAGTTGGAAAACTTTAGCGATGAGAAAGTTGAACCATTGTCGTTCACTAGGACATGAGGGCATCCAAATCTTGTCACAATGTTCTCCTCAAGGAACCTGATGACCACATCTGACATGCACTACTTCAGGGCCTGAGCTTCTTTCCATTTGGTGTAGTAGTCTGTCACTGTCAAAATATATCTATGCTGGCCTGATGATGGTGGATTGATCATACCAATAAAATCCAATCCCCACTTTGCAAACGGCCTAACCTCAATCACTAGTTGCAAAGGCATTATGGGATGCCTTCCTCTATTTGCTGTTGTCTAAAAGATGTGACAAGCCTTCACATGCTCATATGTATCTTTAAAGAGTGTGGGCCAATAATATCCAGCTCTCAGGATCTAGTGGGCAGTGGCCAAGCTTCCTCCATGTCCAGTTCCAAACTTCTCATGAAAGTGTTCCATCAACTGCTTTGCTTCTTGTTTTCCTACACATCTCAAATAAATACCTTCATAGTTTCTTCTGTAAAGAACTGATCCTTGAAGCATAAACCTTTGACTTCTCATCCTTAAATCTCTTCATTGTACTAGATTCAGGTGGCAAGGACATCTGTGATTTAGCAGGTAATAAACTGTGTCATCGTACCACTCTCCGGGAGACACTTCCTCCAATACATAAGTTTTTTGTACTAATTCTGGACCAATCATTGCAATCGTCTGAGCCAAAGCCTGTCCTTGGACCAATTTCATGGGTTGTATTTCTATGTCATATTCTTGCAGAGTGGTGACCCACTTGCCTCTTCTTTCTCCTAACTCATTCTGTGTCAGTAGAGTTTTCACTGTAGCATCAGGCACAATTGTGTATACCTTACTTCTTAAGATATAGTGTCTGAACTTCTTGGTGGCCTTTACTAAAACATATGCTTGCTTTTCAATACTAGGATATTTTAACTCTGCTTCTTTCAACGGAGCACTCATGAAAGCAATCGGGTGCTCGTCTCTTTCCTCCATTCTTTGGGTTAATACTGCTGCGCAGGTATGCTCTGAAGCGAATGAATATAGATAAAAAGGCTTTGTGTAATCTGGACTGACCAACACTGGGGCATCCACTATTGCCTGTTTAATTTCTTCAAAAGCCCTCTTAGTTTGTGGGGTCCATTCAACCTTCGCATTCCTTTTTAGCATTTCATTTAGTGGCCTTACTATCTCAGCAAATCCAATTATGAACTTTCTCACAAAATTAATCTTGCCGAAGAATGATCTCAATTCTTTTTGGCTACCTAGTAGGCTGATCCTGGAGATAGCCTCAATACGCTCAGGGTCAATTGAAATACCCTTTTTTGAGATGACATGACCCAATAGTTTACCTTCTATCACTCCAAATAAACATTTCTTAGCATTTAGGGAGACACCGAATCTCCTGCATCTCTGAAAAATCTTCCTTAAGTCCTAGACATGGTCCCCTCTTTTCTTTGAGAATACGGTCAGATCATCCATGTATATAATTATGCACTTTCCTACCAAATCTTGAAAGGTGATATCCATTGCTCATTGGAAAGTGGCTCCTGCATTAATTAGGCCGAAAGGCATTCTTTTGTATGCAAAGGTCCCCCATTTTGTGGTGAACGTTGTCTTCAATCTATCTTCTTGCTCTACCATGACTTGGTTGTAACCTGAATATCCATCCAAGAAGGACATCATCTGTGAACCATTCACTATTTGCAGCACCTCATCTAATGAAGGAAAAGGATAATTATCCTTTTCGGAGGCCCTATTCAAATTGCGGAAGTCTACACACAACCTTATTTCACCATTCTTCTTTCTGACTAGTACAAGATTGGTGACCCACATGGAGTGCCTCACTGGAAAGATGATTCTTGCTGAAAGAAGTTTCTTGACCTCCTGATAAATTAATGGATCTAGCAATGGATTTACTGGCCTCTGCCTCTATCTGAATGGCTTACTACCTGGTTTTAATGGAATTGTGTGTGTAATCAATGATGTATCATATGTCTTCAGATCTTCATATCCCCAGGCTATTACACCTGGAAATTCTTTCATCAGCTTCAAGATGCCTTCTCTTTCTTCTGGTGTGCAAACTTTCCCAATAAAAACATTCTTCACTTGTTCTTCTGTCCCGAGATTGACAGCTTCGCAATTGTTGCCTTGGGTGTTCTGGTTTCTACTCAGCTTATCAGGATCAAACAATCTTTCTAATTCAACCATTCCTCTCGGAATAACATTCATCTTCAAATTAAGGATCCCTTTAGTATCAAACACTGCTTCTTCAATTTCTTCCTCATCAATGATTTGTGCTTCAAATATGCCTGAGCACGTGAGAAAATCTAAAATCTGTTTATCATCTTCGAACACCTGAAAATTCTTTATGTTATCAGGGACTGCTAGAGTTGAAACCAATTCCACAATAAAATTCTTCAGTTCTTGCATAGCCACAGGTTCTAATGAACTAGCAGCTTGTGCGAGAGAATTTGCAATTGGGTTCTTGGGCCTATACACTTGATTTATATTAAATGCATCAAAGCTTTCTATGAGGTCCCATACTCTGTTAGGGTAGCGGCTCAATCTCTTATCGTGGCAAGCAAACTGCTTCCTTACTTGGTGAACCACGATGTCAAAATCCCCAAAGGTGTGTACAATCTTGGCTCCCTTCTGAATGGCAAGGAGCAATCCATGAATTAAAGATTCATATTCAGTGAGATTATTAGTGCATGCAAATTGAAGCCTATAGGCACCCAGGTATGCTTCTCCAGTTGGGCTTATAAGTTTGAATCTTGCTCCATTGCCTTTCTTCGATTTTGACCCATCAAACCTCAAAGTCCATACTTGATTCTCTGTGAGAGTGCTAGGATACTGAACATGTATATCTTCTTGATTGCATACGTCTAAAACTTTTTCTTCAATCTCTAGTGGAGTTTTATCATCTTCTATTAACTTTTCTATTAAAACAGTGTTTTCTTCACTTGTATTTTGACATTCTTCTTGTACTGAGGCTCATGGGATGAGATTTTCAACTTTCTCTAGTGCCACTTTACACATGGCACAAGTGATCTCAGAGTGAAATGCCTCATGTATTCTACACCAATCGGGAAGTAGCAAATTCTTGATAGAGGCATCTTTACCCAACTCAGTTTCTTGTTTCACATTGTTAAGGACAAAATCCCTAAAGTTCTCAAATGTTCCTCCACTTTCACTGTCACTTGCATCACTTTCAATCAACACTTCGGTGGAAGCATTGGCATCTTCTAGAATCTTTTCTTCATTGGAACTTTGTAGCATCAACACCTCTTGTTGGACTGGCCTATACGAGCCCAAATTAGTTTCTACAAACATTATTTCATTACCTTCACCATATTCAGTGATCATCAATTTGAGCCTTGGTGTAGTTTCGATCTTGATCTGATTCGGGACTCCTCTCCATGGAAGCCACATATGGGAAAAATTCGTAGCAATGTACCCATTCAACTTTTTGGCCCAGTCTCTGCTTAGCAGCATCCCATATCCATCTGGTATATTGACCACTGATATGTCAATGCAACTTTGAACTCGAGGGTCTGCTGACAACTGCATATGGATGTTATTCAATTCTCCAATAACTGGAACTTCAGTTTTATCTAGCTAGGTTACTTTCTTAGTGGTTTGAAGTGGGACTATACCCAGTCTTTGACACACTTTCAGTGGCATCACATTGCTGGAGGCACCAGAATCAATCAAGCAGTTGTGCAATAGCTTTCTAAAAATTCCAACTGACACGAGGAAAGGGGCTGGTTCATCTTTCCCCTGATAGAATACTACTAGTTTCTTCTTTTCCTCAATGGGAGTATCTTTCTTTTCAACCTTCCTATTCAATGGAATTTGGCTATCTTGAGTAACCTTCTGATTTTGCGTTTGCTCTTGTTTGTGTTCTGTGGGTATATTGAACCGAACCTTTCTCTTGTCTTCATTCTTTGGCTTCTCAGGTTAGATTGAAGATCCTTGCACCACCCCTATGAATCCTTGAGACTGTTGTGGAGTCTCCCAAGTGTTGAAAGGCGTGTGATGCACCTCTTCTACCATATTCGCACTCTGCACGAGATGGGACCATGTGTTGACTGGAGGATTCCTAGATGAACTAGGTGCTTCTTGAGAAGAGTTCTTCACAACTGGGGTTTCATATAAACTTCCTAAGATCGTATCCCTGACTTCCGAAATCTTCATTAACTCATATAGAGGAAGACTCACTTTTATCTTCTTCACTTCATCCAACACATAGGAACTTAGTCTTTTCATATCATCCCTTGGAAGATTGTCCTTTTGTGGACGTTGCATCACATGAATAGACTGCTGGACATTTTGTTGTTCGTTTCTATTTTGCATCATATTCTGTTGTCTATACTCTAGAGAATCCATTGGTAAATTTGGATTGTTGCTTGCATTGGGATTTGGCGGAGTCGCAAAATTATTCGGAGGGATTGAGGATGTCAAAGGTTCTTTCTGATGGTAGCTCCTCTGATAAAATTTGGGTGTTGCTCCTCTGAAAGTCTGAAAAGCTTGCACCTCTCTTCTCCCTTCTACCAAAACACTATTGTTGAGAGGTGGGAAAATGTAGTTACCTTGATCATGAGTTTCCTCTGAATAGCTATCTTGAGCTTCTGAATATACCTGAGCCTCGGAATAAACTTGAGCTTCTTCAGCTTGATTATCTGGCGTCCCCACGGGACCATTTGCTGAAGCTGGTGGGAATCTATGATTAATAGATGGCGGCCAGTAACTTTGGTGCTCGGGCGGGACATTGACTTCTTCTAGAATTAAAGCCTGGTCATATCTTTGCACTGGGAGAATTTCATATCTCATAGTTGGAGGATTCTTAGTACCCTCCATGCTCTTTACTTCTCCTTTGAAAATATCAGCAGCGGCTTGAAATTCATGACATTGTAGTTCCGAATGCTGATTGGTATTGTGTAATCTACACCATCCCGACATAGCAGCTTCGGCCAAGAAAACTTTGTCCGCAGGACGGTTCTCTGGAGGTGGCAGGTTATCCAATGGTGATGGAATACCTCCATTATTGGGCCATGTCCTTGATGGGCATCTTGATGGTGTGGAGGATTATTCTGATATCCTCGATTGGCATCTGGGTGTGCCTGATAATTTCTCAGCATAGATGGCATTTGATTGTTTGGATTTCTAACGTAGGTGACCTTAGTTGATAGCCTTTTCATCTGTTCTACTAACTCTTTCATTTCATCTTTCTCCTCTTGAGTCCTCATTTGTGGCACCGTATTCTTGAGATAGATGGGTTGTGTTGCTTGAGTTTGGGATAAAGGTACCCCAGGATGGAGAACTAACTAATTAGATGGTGCTTCTATCTGATAAGATGGTTGCGGAACAGGATTCAGTGTTAGATTCTGTTGATTCCATATTGTCCCGAGTGTCTGCATTTGATTGTTTGTAGTCGTTAAGCCTGTGTACAAAGAAGGTCCATTTATGTTCTGCCCCATATTTTGACTTACTTCCACAACCTTTGCATATGCTTGGTTCATATCTGTCAGACTAGGATGAGCTTGTCTCACGAACATTGCGGTCAATGGGTCCAAGGCTGCATAATAGTTTTCCCTAGCATCCGGAACAACATAGGGAGTTCGTAGCCTTGTGAGAGCTTTCTGGAATCTATTGTTAAAGGAATGAATAGGTTCTTTATCTTGTCTTCTTACTTCTGTGAATTGGCAGAAAAGCTCCACTGGAGTAATGGGAATACCAAACTTTCCAATGAAAGCTTTCTTCATCTGCTCACATGTTCTTATGGACCCAATCGGAAAATGTATAAACCAAAAGTGCACTTCTTCTCCCAAAGAATAAGGGAACAGTCGCAAGGTACGTCTGCATATGCAATTTGTCTATTTCAAAAATTATCCTCGAACATCTTGATATGATCTTCAGCAGAACAATTTGGGTTATTGACTTGATACTTAGTGCAGAAATGCTCTGGATTCTTTGGCATGTCATGGTAGTCTGCAAACTCAAGTGGAGACAGATTAGTAACTAACCAAGTAGCACCATTTGGAGAAGGTTGAGCTCCTGGTTGAGCCATTGCTTGAACTGGTTGTCGCCTTTGATATACGATTACTGGGGTTGCTAGTTGTTGTTGGGGTGTAGAAACAAATACTAGTGAAGTGACTTGGATAGTTCTTGGTTGAACAAATCTTGAAACACTTGGTGGAGTTTTGAACAAACTTGAAATTTCTACTTCACTTGTCTCTTCTTCACTTGGTTGAACCTTTTCCTTTGACAATACTCCTTCACTTGATTGAATTTCTTTCTTCTTCCTTGCTCGAGTTGGTAACTCTAACTCCAAAAAGTCTTTGGACGAACTTGGCGTGGCCTCAAAATTCTTTTCAACTTATCAGGTGAGAATGAACAGATACGATCCAGGATGTAGCTGCTTATCGGCGAGGTGCGGAAGCAGGAGCAAGTGGTTGTCTTTGATTCAACAAATCTCTTTCAATTTTAACTTGAATTTCAAGAGCCTTCTCTTCTTCTTCTTGAAACACAGCACAAGTTTGCATATACTGAGGGTAACTCTCCTTTGACCTCCACGCGAGATTGTTCAACCCTGAAAGGATGTCTTCTTGGTTGTCGTTAAATCTCAAATTCGGCTGCAACACTGGAAATAAACCCCTATACGGTAGCACCATCTTGCCTCATGATAATTCTTCTCCAATGAATTTATTTTTGATAGAAATCCCTTCTTACTTGAATGTGGTTGTTAACTACAAGAATCCTTGGAAGGCCCTCCTTCTAGCACCAGTTATGTTGACGTGATTTTTGCGACCGCACCAACACAAAATAATTTTTCACAATGGATACCCTATCCTCTCTCGAACAAAGTATTCAGCATGCTAAGATTGCGAGTAAGATCATGCTTTCAACTCCAACGTTTCGATAATGCGAATAGACTCAGTTGGTTTGATGTTATTTTGTTGTTTTCTTACGAGGGGACTTACACAATTGTTCAAGATACTGGCAGTAAACAATAGATATACACTTTTGAAAGAGATTTTGTTGTGAATGATTTAGCCTTGAAGTGTGAGTTTCCTAAAGCTAACCAAAAGTATACGGCATTGAATGGCTGCAGAGATTTAGAAAATCTAAATTCTAACCTAAATGCAAAGGATGTTATGCTTAATTTTAATGAACCTTAACCAAACAATGTCTAGCCTCCTATTGGACAACTTTGACAAAGTTGGTGCAATCTTCAAAGGATAAAAAGGATGTTCAAATCACGATTCAATAATGCAAGTACCATCACAATGATGCATAGCTACACATGAATCTTGATTGAAGTTAAGTATAAAATATTCCAATTGACCACGCAAGACATGCTTACCATCAGTAAGATTGTTAGTGGTATGGATCAAAGAAGCTCACTTACATCAAACATAAGCATCCATATCTAATTATTAGCATGAAATTAAGTCCTACTTGAAGTCAAAGGAAGAAGAAACCTCACAAACTACTCACAACAAAAGTTGAATTTACCATCAATGAAATGCTTTTATTATGATTATCCTTCATGACAATCTCTTACAAAAATTCTCAAAGGGAGAATTCCCCTTCTTCAAAAAATGCAATGAAAACTACTCTAACTCAAAAATGTCTACTCTTTATTTTGCTCCAATATCCACTAATTGCTGACTATTTCTAATTCTAATGAGATTACAAATGAGGGGGACTCCCCCTTATATAGCTGGCCAAGTCTAACAGACGGTCCAGATTGAATTACAATGGAGGGCTCAGATCGAGCCACCTCAGCCGTAGACAAGAATTGCCCTAAAAACTGCCAGAAGGTGGAGAAGTGGTGTCATAAATGATCCCAAAAATAGCAGATTCCTCCTTGACCACTATGAGCAATTAATGCCCACTACCCTTCTAGAAGATTCTCGTCCATGACTTGGATTCCCTTGCTCTTCTCTCTGACTGCGTATGCTACGAATCGGGCCAGTACCTCATCAATTTCCTCCTTAGAAATTGTTGGAGTAAGATTAAGCTAATATTCCAAGATAGCTACCATCTGTTCATGTCGATCACAAGACTTTCCCCAAGCCTCCATAGAATCCTGTGTACTCTGAATAATTAATGAAAATGTCAAAATTTTCTCAAAGTCCAGTTGAGAGAACATCTTCATCTAGAAGAAGAAAGGTTGCAACCTTGCCTTCAATCCATCAATTTCCACCTCCTTAGGCACCAAACTCTTGGCGAACAATGCATCTAATGTGTTGAGGATTCCCTCATGAATATTCTTCATCACCTTCTTGATCTTGGAGGACTCCATAGCTTCCGTGTCGAAGAAGCCCTTTCCAGTGAATGCAGCTGAATGCCACCCACGAAAATCATACCTGTTGCCAGCCTGGATCACTCCTTCATTCACCAAAGTTTGCGTGGGCACACGCATCAAAATAGCAACGTGAGGAATAGTTTTGTCCTGGAAAATATGGGTGTCTCCCCAAGCTTGCTCGACACCATCCAAGCATGAAAGAATACCAGATGCACTCTGAAAAGATGAGACAAGATCGGCCATGAATTTCTCTGCCTCAACACGAACGTCGCTTATCGACTTGTCTCCCTCTCGTATAGCTCTCTTCATTTCCTCAAGCCCACTGATTGGTTCCCGTGGCAGCTCAGGTGAAAGCTCTACTAGTGGGCTCTCTTGAGCAACTAGATGTGCCAGCTGTTGCACATATCCAACCAATTCCTTGTGCTCCTTCTTCAATCTTTTATATTTCCCTTCCTTTCCTACCTACCTGTCCATCAATGCTTGACAAGATTTCTTAGCTTCTTCAACCACTTGCACTCTAGAAGGACGTCCCAACTCAATTGTGGTGACAATGTAATTTTCTGGCATTGCCTCATTCAAGACGTGATCCTCTCTGGGAACAGAAATATGGAGGGTGTGCGAACCAGCCTCATTAGTCTCCATTTTCATATACTTCCTTGCCCTCTTTCTTTTCGGTGACTTACTTGTTCTATTTAGAAGCTCCTCCATTTCAATTGCCAGGATAGCATCATCGTCCTAATCTCCTCTTATTGCATGTGAGAGCCAATTACGCTGAATGTCATAAATAATAAGGGGTGCTCTTTAGTTGCCTCCACTTCACGAACCTCCTCTCGAGCAGTATTTTGTTGAGGCTCATCTATCTGCATATGTTGACTCCTCTCCTCATGAGCTCCAACTCTTGATTCTATAACATCCTCTTCCTCGAGAGCTATCTCAAACACATGATCAAAGTGGGTGTCTGTTTCTATTTCCTCCCCTTCATCTGGCTAATTGGCACCTTCAGAAGCATTAACACTCTGAGTATCCAACTCTCTCGACATTGGCTGGTTAACTTCTCCAACCTCTGGCTCTTCATTCCTTCGAACCCTCTAATCTGCAAACAACGAGACCTCGCGCACGCTGGAGGAATGGGTCACGAACTGAGTAGAAGACGTGTCCTTCGATCCTTGAGGTTTCAGTTAAATAGGCTCTTCTCGCTGTGGTTGTGGCTTCGAAGGCTAGGAAATTTGCTTCTTTCTCTTCGCCAACACTAGTGGCCTTCTATCACCCATGACGTTATATGAGAGGGCAACCGATCTTCTTTTCAATCTGCGAACATGCTCCTCTACCCAAGTCCTTGTAAAAGTCAAGACGGGAATAGACAAGGTTTCTAAATCTGTAATCTCTGGCTCAGCCCAATCTAGTGGTGGAATCGGTGTGTTCTTTATAGATTCATAATCTAGGTGAATGAGCCTTGTATCCTCATCAACCTGATCCGGCACTAGGACCACTTCATATTCTCTGATTAATTTGAGAGGCAATCTCATAAACATTCTTTTTCTAATCTCAGCCTTGTCTCCAGCATTCGCCCAAAAATCCTCCAAGTGAGCTCTATGCCTATACTCCTCACCCTGAACTGTTCCAATCTTTCCCCGAGGATCAAAATCTTGTCGGCTGGTATGGAGAGTCAACTGATAGAACCGCAATTCATCCTCAACCTCCTTGGCTACCTGTAGAGAAGGGCACTCCTCAAGTGAGTTTCCCAAAATAATGGGGAAGTGCAAACCTCCCTTCTTCTTCCTTCTTATAATCTTGTCATAGGCCACCAGTCACCTAGACAACTCAAGCATAATCATCCTATTCATGGGTTACCTCGGTAGTCGGTAGACGTATGAGTTGTACCATGGTAGCCTCAAATAAGTAAACTGTGGGAATTGGATGAACCAAAACCCATACTCTTCTACCAACATTTGTGCCTCTTGAGATATCCTCTGTTGCAATCTTTGCTAAAGGGTCCTCGTGATATACATGGAGAAAGCATCATTCACCCTCTTGAAGTTAGTCGTGTGCGTGAGATGCAATTGTCTACTGTAAGATTCATGAATCTTGAACTGATTAAAACCATAGCCAATCAACTCTTGGTATGCCAACCCTCTGTATTTTGTCATCTAAGCTAGCATGTAGATGACATACGAGCTCATGTAGAATGTTCTCATTCTCCTCAGATTCTGAAACTGCTCATTGATGTTATTGTTGATCATCTAAGCCCAATTTACTTCCACCATTCCTTCGAGCACCACACTGATGTAGAAGAACATCCATGGCTCGAACACATATGATTGCGGGCTACCATTAACCCTGTTGAGCAACATAATTATATCGCAGTACTCTTGCTTCAACTCCTCTGAAATTATCTGCTTTGGCAGCCTTGCAGCGGGAGGCTTTGGCTTGCTCATCCAAGTGGTGTTGATTCTCTTCATGCACTTTTCGAAAGATGTGGCATACATCTTATCTGCCTTTTCCTTGGATTTGAACAACATCTTGCTTGTAGCCAAGATTCCAAATGCCTCGCCAACTGCGTCAGGTGCAAAGTTGGCCAATATCATACCATCTAGAGAAACAATAGTCTGATCATTTGGGTTGTAGAAGTTTGCGCATTCCAAAATCAGCTCTAGACAACGAACTGCTGGTTGGAACCTTGTCGCTGCATATAATCCGCTCTTCACAATGTTGCGCGATGCTTCCATCTGAAGATTGCCACCTTGCCCATATATCCTTCGCATGAAGGCCTCGAGGTTGAATGGTTCGAGGTTGGTGTCCATCAAGTCCCCGAACTTTGACACGATCTTAGACTCTAGAATGAAAGACTTCTTCACACTCTTGATGATCGCCTGCCTGGAGGCATTTTCTTTAACAGCTTCATTATTTCCAGCCTTAGCTCCAGCTTTGCTTGTTCTAGCAACTTCAGCTTTTCATCCTTCAGCCATCTGTAAAACAAAAAATAAATATTACACTTCAAACTTTTACAATAAAAATCATGAGAGACAGCTAACGAATGGAGTTGGCTTCAAAAATAAATATAAGTTAATAGCTACAGCAATAAACTCTGACTTCAAACTTCGATAGATTTAAACTCCGAGAATATAAAACTCTAAACTCTAACAAGTTGTAGCCAAGGAATTTTCAGCTCTTCGGAAGAAAATAACTCCAGCAAACCCAACTTCGAAAAATACTTCAAGTTTCAGTAACTTTCAATAATTTTAAAAAATCAGCAACTTCGAAAGTTATAAATCAGCAACTTTGAAGATTTTAAATCAGCAAACTTCAATAATTTCAAATCAGCCCTTCGAAAGTTATAAATCAGCAACTTTGAAAGTTTCAACAGTCTCTACTCTGATTTGATTCTAAACATTTAGCCACTTCAGAAAATTTAAATCTCAAGCTCAAACAATTTCAACCTCCGGCATTTAGAGAAGTAATCAAACAATTTCATCCTTTCAACTTTCAACTTTGAAACACACTTCAATTTTCAACAACCCTCAACTGCGAATTTGCTCACAACTCAACAATCACTCTCAACTCACCAGCATAAATCTCAGCTTCGAATTTTGTGAGATGAAAATGAAAATCCTCAAAGTTTTATAACCAAAAGCTGGTGCTAATTTTAGCAAATGCCATTAATTCTCTTCATCATGACTTACGCATTTTCTAAATTTGAAAGAGAATATTCTAGTCGTCTTATAGTCGTCATAGCAATTTGCTATTCAGGGAGATTCCTTCCTCGATTAAATTCAAAACTTCCCTTCCGACTGCCAGTTATCTCCAGTGATTTCGAAAAAAAATCATTTTGCTTTGATTTGAAATAATCTCATGGCATATTTAATTTATTAAAATTTAATTCAAATGCCATTTAATTTATTTTACCAGCATCTGTGAAAATTCAATGTCAACACTTTAAAATGGCTAGGCGTAATTTATTTTCCGTCTGTAATAACTCTGAAAACAAATTCCCCACGATTAAAATCGTCCGAGTTTTTTTAAAATTTCATGTGTCTAAATTCAAAGGGGAATTTAAATTTAACTTAGGAAAATAATTAAATTAAATTAAATTTCTCCGACTTAGGCAAATTTTGAATTTAATTGCCTAGAGAAATTTATTATCACTTGTAACGCCCTTCTCTTATCTTCACATTTTGATTTTTCAAAAAAAAAAAAACGCCTTGGTCAAATATTAAATTACTCTTTTCTCTTGAGGAGCATATAATAGTTGGGCCCTCATTTTTAAGTGGGGTGCAAGTCATGGGTTGAGTTTTTTAATTTTAATGCCTTAGAAAAAATTTATTTACTGACCCTCATTAATTTCAACACATTTTCCATCACTTGGTCAAATTTTCATCTTTCATTCTCTCCACTTGTTGGGCATGTATGAACTATGTTGCTTGAAATTCAGATCTCCTAGGTATTTTCTAAGTTATCCCCTCTTGTACAAGGCGCAAATGCCACCCTGAGCATTCAATTTGAAGTGACTTAGACGTATCCACCTTTAGCTGGGCGCAAATGATAGGCGAGACTTTCATTTTTCCAAATTCGAAGCTCTTAGAAAACATCTTCAATTTATTCTTCAAGTTAAAAGGGGGCGCATATCATGTCTCCTACTTCCAGTTGGGGGTGCATTTCACATATAGAGCTTTCACTTTGAAATACTTAGAACGTTTCTATTCTCCAATGCTCAGGGGCGCAAATAACATGGGAAGCTTTCAGTTTTAATACTTCGAATACATTTTAAGCACATCTTTTTCCAGGTTAAACTTTCATTTTGGGGGCGCATATAGGGCATTGAGCTCTTAATTCTCCATGCCTTAGAGAATTTCTACTCCTCAAGCTTAGGCGCAAATCATACCCCAAGGTTTCAGCTTAATGACTTAGCAAAATTTTATTCTCCATCACTCATATTGAAGGCGCATATGGGTGTGCTAAGTTTCAAATTTTGAATGCTTTAGAAAATTCTTATTTCTCTCCTTCCTAACTCAAGGCGCAAATCCATGTGGAGGTTTCTTGAGTTTGGGGCACAAATCACAGGAGTAACTTTCATTCCCACGCTTTAGTCAATTTTCACACTCACTTCCTCCTCAAGGGCGCATTTACCTGTTGATGATTCCAGTTCGTGTGCCTTAGAATTTTTTAGTTCTCCCTTCAAAGAGGGGCACATTTGACCCATTGAGCATCCAATTTATGACACTAAGAACTTTTTTTTTTTCCTAATCCGTGGAGGGCGCATTTGATAGGCCAAGCTTTTAATTTTAACGCCTTAGTGAAATTTGAAACTCTTCAAAGTAGGGCGCATTTAGTGGGGTGTGCTTTCAGTTATACCCTAGGCACATATGAATATGTGAACTTTCACTTCCCATGCCTTAGAATATTTTAGGCTGATCTTGTCTTCCCAAGGCACATTTGGGAGTCCTTGCTTCCATTTTTAACATAGGCAAATTTTAAACTCTCCAAGCTTAGGTGCAAATGCAAGGGGTAACTTTTAATTTTGAACACTTAGCACGATTTTAGGTTCTCCCTTCAAAGAGGGGCACATTTGACCCATGGTACTTTCAATTCCAACACTTAGGAAAATTTCTCATGTCCTCAACTCAAGGCACAAATGGGGTCCCCTGCTTCAAGTTTTTAATTTAGGCAAATTTTTGAACTCTTCAAGCTTAGGTGCATTTCTCATGTCTAGCTTTGAGTTTTTACACTTTAGTCAATTTCCACATCTTGAGCCTCAGGGGTGCATTTTAGTTAGGGAGCTTTCAATTTTGACACTTAGGCAAATTTCTAAGTCTTCAAAGAGGGGCGCATTTAGACCCATGGACTTCCATTTTCATCACTTAGAAAACTTCCAATCTTCAAGCTTAAGGGCGCAAATCTCATGTTGAGCTTTCAATTTTCATGCCTTAGGAAAATTTTGAGTCTCTAGGCACAAGGGTGCATTTTACCTATGGAGGTTTTAATTTTAATGCCTTAGTAGCATTTTCACCTATCTTCAGCTCATCAATGTGAATTTCGATTCCGGACTCCAAATTTTATCAAACCTGGTGGATTTTATGCCTCTTGCCAGATTTAGGATGATTTCCTCCTGCTAACCCTAATTTTCCTTGACTTTCTATTTTTAGAAAGTTCCTTGAATTTCACGCCTTGAACTGACTTATGACTCCATAAAACCTTATTTTTGCTCTATTCTAAATTTCAACTAATTCGTGTTGTTGATGTCTGATGCCTGTTTGCACCTGCTATTTTTAGCAACCTGTTAAAAATAGAAATTGCTCAAAAAGTCTTCAAATTTCATGTATCGATTGCCTGAAGTGTAACAACTGTGGCCGGATGCTACTTTTGCATGATTGTCCTTTCCCGACCTTGATTTTAGGAAACCCTAATTTCTCTACCCATGCCTACTAAAAATAGCAATTTTTTGATTCTCCATTCTCTGCAACTCCATTTGATCTGAAATTCACGCCAAGCGGTATTTATCACTCGTTCATACTGAGACTTGATGTTGACCTGCTATTTATAGTTGCTTCTAAAGTGACTTACTATTTATAGTAAGTGCTTGTTTCTAGGACTTCCCTAACTTCGTTCGAGTTGAAATTTGAACAGCGCACTCCTTGTTGGTGAACTTGCTTGTCTACGCTAGCACCTGAGATTGACTTTATATTTATAGCCCGTGTCAGGAATGGCTTACTAAAAATAGTAAGTGCTCCGATTGTCTTCAAATTTTGCCAGTAGATTCCCTGAAGGACATTGATCATGGTCGATACTTCAGTTTTGGGAATTTTGATGTCTGATTCCTCATTTTTAGCCCTGAAGGTTGAAACCCTAATTTTATTGCATGTTCTTCAAATGAGCTCCGTTTGACCTCGTTTCAGTTGCATGATGATCAATTCGCGGTTTTGAAGTGTTGAGCAGCTGTCAGAGTGGTACCTGCTAAAAATAGAAAGTGGCTGAAAAGTGATCGACCGGTTGTTGGATGATTTTGCATGTCACATTGCCTAAAAAATCTTGAAAAACCCAGAATAACCCAGAAAAATCATCAACATGCAAGCACTGGCTAAAAATAGCAAGTTTCTAAAAAGTGACCAGTTCCGCTTGCATGTTACAACATTGCGAAGGTCTTGGAAAACCCAGAAAGAATATGCCGACATGCACTGAGAAAATCTACATGCAAACCCTAATATCGGCCTTTGAAGGCTGAATGCTGAAAGTCGTTATCCTACTTTGCATGTCATATCACTGTGAAGGTCTCAAAAAACCCACAAAGAATCTCCAGACATGCATCAGAAAATGTAACATGTAGACCCTGGAATCTGCTCTAGAAGCTGGACTGCTAAAAATAGCAAGTCGTTCGTTTTTGCTCAAATTTTGTCAGAAATGAACTTGAAGTGTTTAGAGTGTAATGAAGTTGCCAAAATGTGAAAATCCTGAGAAAATCAAACCTAAACTGACACTTCCTAAAAAAAAAAGTTGGCAGAATTCAGTGAAAATTTAGGGGGCACTTGCTGGAAGCATTGTAATTGCAGTGTTAGGCCCAAAAGTTGACCAACCAACTCAATTTGACCCCAAAGCAAACTAAAGATGTGAAACCCTAATATTAGATTTGGCCAAATTTTACGTTTAAGCTCGCAGACAAAAAGCATCCCCAGATAGCAAATAGCAGAAAAGAAGTAGAAAGAGAGAGAGATAGACAAAACCAAAGCCCAAAAGACCAGAATGGAGCAAAAATTTAGGGGTCCCCATTTTGAATGGGGCGATGTGTGAAAAGGTCACAATAGTAATCAAGTGGGATTTTAGAAGCTTTAACAAGATACACTCTTGCTCAGACAAAGAATGAGGAGAAGGAAGCAACCCTTTCTCTTGTGGAGAAAATTTTGACTGCTCACAAGAAGAAGATACGAAGGTAGCAGATGATGGAAGATCTATATGGAGAGAATTATTCCGAAAAATGGGATCATACTCCTCTATGAGATCGCCACCATCTTTCCTAATAGGATTACCAGCATTACCCTTTTTAATAGAGGCGCAATCATCTTCCTTGGAGGGAGGAGGATCAACATTAAGGATATTACAACTATTGCTCACATTATCCCACGATATAGAAGAATAATCATCTTTGACAATGGGTTTGGATGATGTTATCAGAAGGCTTGAATGGACCAGGTTGACTTTATATTCTCTAGTGAAGGATTTTGTAAAGTCTAAAGAACCCCAATCATCACCAAGACATGAATTCAGGTTTGAGAAGTAGGAGCATACTTATTATTTCTTTTTTCAGAAGGATCTTCTCCAGAGACATCTATCTCAAGAGTATCTTTTGTAGTAAGTACTGCTAGAGTAAACATCGACGCATTTGAAGACACTAAAGGAATAAGAGTAGGCATAACTAAAGCCTGACCGGTAGCTACCATCTCACACAAGTGCATAGCCTTAGTGTCAGCCTTGACTATCACTACTCAATTATTACAAATGAACTTAATAGATTTATGCAAGGTAGACAGGACTACACCCATAGTATGAATCCATGATCTACCAAGAAGAAGGTTATAAGGTAAATTTTCTGACATAACATATAAAAGGGTAAGTATAGTAATGGGTCCCAACCTCAAAGGAAATACTATCATTCCTGGGGCTTGTCAACCAACATTATCAAACCCGTGTTTGTTAATAGAAGTATTAAGAAAAGATGAATCAATATTAATCTTAGGCAATAGATCAATGCTACATACATTAAGCGTCAAACCAGTGTCAATGAGAGTACATCTAATGTTGATATTATTAATGTTGACTATAATCATTAGAAGATCTACTTGCTTTTTTATTTTCAAAGGTGGTAGTTCCTGCAGATAGAATGTAATATTCAGCGAATCTATACGAATATAAGCTATCAATGCTTCAACATCTACTGGCCTAGTGGAAGAAGGCAAGAGGATCTTTTGCAAGGATTCCTGAAGCATACCTTGGTAAATCAGAGCAAACTGAAGCAAGTCCCACAATGAGATCTTAATTGGAGTGACTCGAAATTGCTTGATAAGATCATAATCACTAGTTGATTTATTCATAGGCTTAGGAGCTTGAAGAAGGCTTGGTTGTTTATTCATTTTATTCTCACAAGTATTGGCTAGCTATCTATAAGAGGGAGCCATAGAAAGATCAAGAGAATCACTATCAAATGTGACACTATCAATAGAACAAATCCTTTTAGGAGAAGGACTAGCTAGAGTCACGTAAATGACTGGTCTCTTAGGCCTTTGAGGTGCACCAGAGACAAATAAAATTTATAGATTCATCACAACTAGTAGAATTATTTGAAGACATATTCTCAACATCGATCTAAGGAGGATCAAATGTGGAAGGAGGTTCATCATTCGCTAATGCATCATCACTGGAAGAGAGTGTATTAGAACAAAGATGAGATTCATCATTCACAAATGCAAAGTCTCTAGAAGAGAGTGCCTTGGAAGGTATAGGAGATTCATCATTCATGAATGCATCATCTCCAAAAGAGAGTGCATTGGAATGAATAGAAGGTAGAGTAACATTAAGAAAGGTATCAATGATTTCATCTTCTTGCAACAAGATATCCTTCAAAGCAGGAGGAATCTCATGAGAAGGATCAAAGATACAAAGTGACATGGGAAAAGCTAAGCCACTATCACATGCATGAAATGGAATATCATTACCATTTTGAATAAAATCAGATACTGAACTAGCAAAAGAAGATATTAAATTCATTTTGGTGAAAGAACTAAGAAAATTTGGAAATCTGAATTTTTAGATTTTTTTGATATTTTTGGTATTTTCTAGGTTCTAGTAATTTGCATTTTTGGAGGTCTTCAGAGCAGAATTTGGGGTCAAAACTTTCATTCATCCCTAAAATTAAATAACAATAGGCATGGTAATTTAGTGACTAAACTAGTTCTCTTCGATACCTTTCCAACGGTGCAAACAGTTTTGAATTTTGAGCACCGAGTCAAAAGTTATGACCTCACCAAGTAGGGGTAAACAAATTCAAAGTTTTCCAATTCACATCGGGTTCACCAAAATGTAGAGAAGGTGGATTTGCTACTCACAATTTCTCTTCATTCAAAGAGTCTCAAGAAAACTACCCTAAACTACCTCAAGGAACAACGTGAGAGTTCTAGAATCAGAAAGAGTAGGTCAAGAAAATTCTCTAGACAAACTAACAATCTCTCAGCCAAAGGATGGAAGTGCGGGTTTGGGATGGCAATGTAGCGCATTGGAATCCATATGGACCAAAAAGTGAGAATGTCGCATAAAATAACAAAGTGGTTGCTTCTACTCTAATTGCTAAGAAATCTTGAAATGTGAAAAAGCAACATAATATAACATAACTAAAATAAAGTGAATTAGAAATGATAAAGATGAAGAGAATAAGAGATAGAAAGGAAATTCTCACAACCACACAAGTGATGAAACCTCCAACAAATGAATGTTTTCAAAACCTGCATGCATAATATCTGGAGAAAGTGTTGGGGCTGTATAGGGGTTTTCCTTAGTCAAACCCCCATTTTGGTGTTCCCACCTCCACGGACAACCAAATAGATAGAGAGAATAGAGTATGCAAGTGCAATGTGATAAAATCAAACCTTGCTTGAGGAGGAGAACCCGTATCACAAATGTAGGTGATAAAATCAATCCCTGCTCAAGGAGGAGAACCTGTATCACGAAGTAGAGATGTAGTAGATAAGGGATATAGAATCCCAAGATGCTCACAAGCATGAAGTGAAGGAGATAGAGTTGCAAGAGCCAAAGGAGATGCAAAGAGGGAGAGAAAGATAGTTGCAAGAGCCAAGAGTGTTGCAAGGAGTGTTGTAAGAGCTTGAGATATTTGCAAAGAGAGATGCCAAGAGAATGTAAAAGTGTTGTAGAAGGTTGTTGTAACAAAAAAGAGAGTTTTGCAAGCAAAATCAAGAGGGGAGAATGTCAAGGTAGAAGCCAAAAATGAGAACTTAGAAGAACTTAGAAGGAGCAATAGGATTGAAAAGATAGCATTTAAGTAAAAGAAGCTTCCTAGGTCATTACAAGGCATCTCAAGTTGTTACCACTGACAAAAGCAAGCGACAAGTGGAAAACATGCATGGAAATATTTGTTTGAGTGTTGAAACATCGCAGGACACTAGCACAGTGTGTAAACGTCCACGTAGTGCACTAGTGTCCAAACGCATCACACTACGCAATGACACGAACGAGAAAAGCACAAAGTTTGATGCAAAGCTAATGCACAAAGGGTAGCTACTGAAAAGAGATGTTGAGCATCCTAAGAGGGGAAAGAGGATGATGTAGGGGCTAAAATGAGCCTGCATAAGATGCTATGGGAGTGTTCACTAAAGCAGATACAAGAATGCATGTGAAATTGTGACGGGTGCAATTTTATGACATTACAAATGCAGGCCGAGTGACATGGGTAAGGAGGCGATATGGTATATATTATAATTAAATAGAAATGCTCATACAAGAAGTTATGTAGGGATCATCAAAAGATTGTGTGGAGTGAATTGGGAGCTAAGAGGGAAGCGATGGTAGATCAAAAGGAATTTATAGAATATGTAAAGGAATGTGGAGTGAAGTTGTGTTGTGTAACATGTCATTTAAAACCATAAAATGCATGAGATGACTGAGAAGAGGTTGTAGTTATATGAAAAGCTAATGAGCACATAAATATGATAATTTCATAAGTTTTGGAGTGGAATAAGACAAGGGAGAAGGTGGTAAGTAGCTAAGGAGGAGAACGGTCTTTCCATCTTAATATGACATATTCAATTTACAATAAAATACAAAGGAAGGCTATGAAGATAAATGTGGGTTGAATGGGAAAGAGGTTGATGTCCCAGAACTGAGAAGAGGCAGATTGGATGTTCTAAGAAGGTTGAGGCCATAGAATTCCAACTTTTTGTATTCATGAAATTGAATCAATAAAATCAAGTTTGCTTGCAATTTCTATTTTGTTGAATTGTTGAATTTATTCATGAATTTAGTTTTGTGTTTGTGACTGGTTTTTTGTGAGAGGGGTATCCCCTCTTCGTAAATTTGTATTAGAGCACCATGTGTGTGAATGTGTGTCATCATAAGAGAAGGTTGGCATAGGTCGAGGGAGGTTGGCAGACCCACACCTTAGTGTCGAGGCTGCATGAATTGTGTTTGAAGGAAGAATTGTGTATTCCATTCAAATATACTAAGTAGAGTTGAATAAACAACAAAATTGAATGTAATGAGAGATACATGTTAACCGAAGTCAAAACAAAGAATGCAATGTAGGGAAGATGAGAAAGTTGTGACAAAGCAATGCAAGTAAAAGTAGATTAAAACCTATAGAGGGCTGCACAAGAGATTATGTGAGCCACGTATTTTGGATAATAATTGGTTGGAACTAGAAATAGATTGGGCACTAAAACTTGTGTAAAATAAGTGCATAGGAGCTCGGTGTAATGGGTGTGGCATGTGATGGGAGTACATATGTGGTTGCATATAGAATATGGTGAAGGAAGGTAATGGTGTCAGTTGTGAGGTTGGACCTATAAAAGTTATCAAACACGCATAAAGAGAAGACTAGAATGAATGAAAAGGAGGATGTGAGGAATGCAAAGGAAATAAAATGAGAGAAACATGGATCGAAGGTAGTGTGTAGAGGTTTCAAGTATGAGAAGAATCGAGCAAGAATAGGAAGAGGAATACAAAGAAAAAAAGGAGTTTCCTACAAACGTAATATAAATTTTCATGAAACTATAATGAATAAAGTTATCTGTTTAGTTTTCAAATTTGAGAATTTTGTGCTGTAATTGTAATAAATTTAAATTGACACAATTATTTGTCAATTTTAGAGTTAATTGTTTACCGAGTCTTTTTAATCTTTTTTTTGTGAAACCAGTGTGAGAATCTACAAAGTTGAAGGTCTCTCTTCATCGTTTTGGTATCAGAGCCTCAAAGATTTGGGAGAGCCTAAAAAATCTAGGAGAGCCTAAAACATTTGGGAGAGTCTAAAAGAGCTATAAGGAGATGTGGTTTATATGATTTTGCATAAGTATGTGGGTGGAAGTTTGACATGCTAATAAGAAGAACTTGGGTACCAAAGGGCTGGGAAAATGAAAAGAAGAGAAGCCCTAAGTGAGGTATTGAGAATCCAATAAGAAAGATAAAAAGATACAATAGTACATGCCATAAAAGAAAGCCTCAAGAAGAAAGGGAAAATGAAAATGAATGTGAAGTTCAGAAGAATTCAGTGGGATAAAAAAATGGCAAAGTTGAGAAGAGATTTAAAGAAGTGTAAACAATGGCTTTGGGAAAGAATCCAAGAATATGGTTGGTTTTGGCCATTAAAAAAAAAAATTGTGGTCTGTGAAGATGATGGTTGAGAAAGGAGGAGGGCAGAATATAGAGGTGAAGAAAGTTCTCGTTGAGGAGAACTTGGGAAAAAGCAAGAAAGAATGGAGAGAAGAAGCAATTCAAAAAGTAGCACTCAAAAGGAAAAGTAAAGGAAAGAGGATAATGTCCACGAAGGAGGCATTCATGGAGACATTTTGGTCTCTTGTTTTATTTATTAATTTTTCCTTATAAAAAATTAATTAAGTGTAAACTTTTATTTCATGGTACTTGACTTTCACCCAGATAACAATTCCATTAAAATTACCTGCAACACTTTATCTGAATCAATAGTACATTATTAAGTAATTTATAAATTTAATAAAAATGGTAACAAATAAATTAATATTTTATTTTTATCAAATGCCATGGCCTATTAATTTACAATTTTCACATATATAAGCCTCTTGAATATCATGATCACCGAGTAATGAATCAATGTTATCCTTTGTTCTAAATTATTTATACCATTTTACTATAGATATAAGATATTGATCTTTCACCCTTCTCCCATAATTTACAATACGTTCATTAAAATATTTCAATTTAATATTATTTGGAAGTATTATTAGCATGAAATCATTTAACTACTTTATTGAGCCAAGAGTACTAGTTCACCTTTCTCACTTATTTTCAAGTTTCTCGGTAATTCATTATATATTTTTAGCTCTCTTTTCGAGAGGGGCATTACATTCTCCCCTGTTAGTTTCAAGCTTCCCCCTGGAAGCTTCCAATAGGATCCGAACAACTACATGATTTATTTTTTTATTGATAATAATTAAGGCATAAAAACTTATCTTTTTATTAAATTCACTTGCAATCACTTGAACACCAACTAGTACTTTGCAATATTTTCAAAGCCAAAGCTCCAACGAAACAATATTCTACCTATATATTCCTTAAATATATTAATTCAAGGACTAAATCATATTTTCATATTATCAAAAATCATAATGATCATGAATTTACTTGTTTAAATAAAAGTCATCTAAAGAATTTCAATAGTAGTATTACAAGAACTAATTTGAAGTTCATTGATAAAGATCTTAAAGACTTCTAAAATGTATACACAATAGATAAGAGAAGGAGAAATAAAGTGTAGAACTCAACATGCACAAAAGGATAAAATTAATCATAAAAATCAAATTACACTCCAATCATAACCATTGGCATTAGGATATTGTTTTCAAAACTTAAGGAATTTGGATTGAAGAGTCCACCCCCCCCCCCACATGGGGAAAAAACACCCCAATTGCTAAATTACAAACTTGAAATAAAATTAGACATTAACGATGACCCCCACACAATGAATTCATTCACTGAATTCTAGTATAGGGGGAGAAGGGGGATTCTCTTCCCTCTTGGGGATCTACACAATAAATTTCATATACAACTTCATTATCAACACACAATCACCACCATTACCATCCATCCAAAACCTCCACACACCACCACTACCATCCATCCAACAACCTCCACACACCACGACTACCATCCATCCAACAACTTCTATTTACCACAACTACCACCCATCCAACAACCTCCATTCATTGCAATAACTAATGGCCATGGTTTCCCAACATCAATTCATAATTTCATAGTTTCGTATTTAATCAACCATCCCCAAGAGAGGCTCTATGGCCTCCTCAACCCAACATGAAGGAGGCTCTCATCCTGCAGGTGAGATCTGCTCCTTATACTCAAGCAAACAACAAAACTCCATATTGAACCAAAATACATGGAAAAGAATCATGTAATCTCATTACACGTACTTTAACACAAGGGTATATCATAAAATTCATGTATTATAATGCATCTTCATAACTTTGGACACACTTATAAGAACCAATACTTAACCACTTGAAACACATAGAGACCACTTAGCACTTATCAAAGCAAGAATTGGTTCACATTTAAAACAATTACCAACACTTTACACATTGGACTTCAAAGAATGAATTTCACATAATTTTCAATCCTCAACATGACTTTTAAAGAAACCATTAGAACAATAATTATTTTCACCACAATACAAACTCACCACCTGCCTCCACAGGGTATGGACAACAAACAAGCAAAAGGAATGAATTCACATCACAAGGATAACTCGAGTAGCTCACTACAACATAGATATGGCACCAGTGTTCACAAGGGGAGAGTGTTATCACATAGTTTGATATGAGTTGTCCTAGTAGATCTTCATAGACCCCAGTCCCCATCCTGGGTTGTCCTGACAGTCTCTTCCAACCCCTAGTCCCCATACAAGACTCATACAACATAGATATGACACCAGTGTTCACAAGGGGAGAGTGTCATCACATAGCTTGCTATGGGTTGTCCTGGTAGATCTTCTTAGGCCCCGACCCCCATCCTAGGTTATCCTAGCAACCTCTTCTGATCTCCAACCCCCATACAAGCTCATGTGAAACCAACGTACCTTTAATGAGGACTTGGGAAATTGAACTTGTCATTCCATGTCTTCCCATCTCATCTCAAGCCTAAACGAGCACTTGAGCCATGAGTGAGGCATATCATTATCTTAATTAATGTGATTAAATACCCAAACCCCCTAATTCTTTATTTAGGTTATCACTTATTAAAACAACTCTTCCTATGGGTTTTCCTTGCAATCACTTTAGGATCCCAGCCCCCATGGAGAGCTACTCCTCCTTATGACACTAAATCAAACCAACACAAGACAAGGATGCCAAAACTTCAACATCATTCAAGAGAGGTCCGCATCAAGATCAATGATCTCATTACCTCTCGACTTACAATAACAGGATCCCCCACAAGGCACATATAATACCTAGATACCATGGTTTACTTCCAACATGACATGAATACACACAAAAATAATGGAAATAAATTTCACATGTTTCAACTCATAGTAAATATCATCATATAAATCATTCAATATGGTAAATTCAAAATTCTCAAATGAATCCTTACTTCAAACTTGTTTTAGAGGTGAAATTTTTCATTACTCACTTAATTTCTTTATCCCCGTCAATATTTGGAGCACAACTATGATTGAAATAAAAAGTGTGAACAATTCATTTAAAATCAATTAGTTGTGTAGCATAATTAATTAAACCCAAATAAATATGTCTATAGATAACACTTTACTCCTGTAGCCATCAAAATTTTAATGCATTCAAAACCAAATACTTTTAAATCAACAAGTTTACATACATGTTCATCTTTTTCTTACCCATTTTAGGATTCACTTAACTTGCATGACCTCAAAGTTATAGCATCTTCACTTTGTAATCTTGTGTCATACCCATCATCTTTTCCATCTTTTTCCCCAAAGCTCCCTAGTGTTGAAACCTAACTCTGATACCAAGTGTAATGCCCTACCAAGGAACCCCAGAGGACAACACTAAACTAGGTCAAATTAATGGAACATTTAAAAAAAAAATAGATAACTATATAATGCATAACATAGCATAAAAATCTAGTCCTAGGTCCTCTAAGGTTCCTCAACTACGCTACTCACAAAACTAACAATCAAGATTACTAGAAACATTTCATCAACGATAAAAAAATAACATGATCGATCTAACATGTAAGGTTCATTTTAAAGCACCAAATTGGATGATCCTATATTACTCACTTCCATAATGATATGCATCTAATGACTATATAATTGTAATCTTCCTGCATCCAATGAGCAAGAAATTTTCTTCTAAAGTTAGATGTTTCGTATAACAATCTCATAATGAAAATATAGAATATCTCATTCCAATACTCACCTTTAAATTAACACCATTCATTTTTTTTATGCTAATATAAATGTCAAGTGCATTTTCTCAATACCATACTCAAAGTCGCATAATGAGAACATGTGATCAAACAAGGCATATATCTATTTTGAGATTACACCATATCTAAATTAAGACTCTTAATTTGTTATATTGCAATTGATCATTAAAATCAACTAATTGTTAAACTAATAAACTAACTTAATATCAACATATATTTATAAGAATAACGAAGTTGAATAAGCCACAAAGGTTCAAATATAAGACATCATATATAGCCACTTTATACATATCACTACAATCGTAACATTATTGGGATGCAAGAAGAGTTACATTAGTACACTCAATAAGGTCAATGTAATATTATATTTATGAAACGATCACTAGTCTCTCATTTAGTATGCCTAACACAAAAATGCACTAGATTCAAATCTTCACCAATCTTTATACATTCATCAATTAAATAACTAATTATATATATTTCTACTTACATTCCTCCATTTAATTACTAAATGATCAAACTTATAATCCAACCTATATAGATATAGAATATACAAATATAATTAATATATGTTTATACATTATTTTCTTAATTATATTTTATACACCTTAATGCATTATATAAATATATGTTTTTCCCTTACAATTAGGCTAACAAAGTAACTAAACACGAGGAATCGAAGGAATAAAGTCTAATACTAAAAGAACTTCTCGGACGTACCGAGTGTATAGAAATGGCAACAAACCTAATTTCCCCTGTGAACCAGCGTTCCATGCTTCCAGTGCAACAACCTCATTCTAATAAAATTTATCTGTCATAATTAGATAATCAATGTATATGTAGAAAATAATTTATCCAACGGTAAATGATTCAATAAAATTAAAGGGTCTCTGTTTACTTAAGAAAACTAAAAATCCTGTAGAGGTTTCGAGAAAGGTACTCACTTTATGGATAAGATCATCTCACAATCTTATCCAACATACTCTCTGCCTATGCCAATTGGCGCTTAGCAATAGGGTATGGACAACCATCGAGTATTGTGGATTAATAAATTTGAATTCTCTAACTTTTACCAACAATCTCTATACCTAATTTAAAACAGAAGGTACTCTAAAATAATCGACCATCCTTTATGTTTCCAAAGAAAATCCTGTTGAGCCAATTGATTTATAAGTCAGATGTGAACTAACCTCGAAAATACAGATATAAAACAAGTAATCACGCCATAACACATTGTTGATATGAATAAATGTAACAACAATGTGAGCGATAAAAAAATAGCACTTAAGGTAATCCTTTGTACTCTCTCTTCCACATCATATATAGACATAAACAAGTGTCCTATTTGGCGTGGATAGAGCAGTGCAGTGATAATGGAAAATTTTAATTATAACGAAACGAATAATAGAAGATTACAGACTATGTAAGTTATTACTACTCTATAGCCGTATAAGAAAAGGACCTATAGTTGATTTCTGATCCCGCCGACTCCAAGAAGCGAATGAAATATACCTTATAGCGTGAAGATAAAGCCTCAACGCATGCAACAGGTAATAGGTGATATCGTCTACGCGAGCAAGGAGATGATCTCAAGCATTTGTGGCATACTCATACAGAGTAAAGGAGAAGTTTTGATATCCGATTTATAACACTGCAAAGGGAATAATCTGCCGATTATAGAAAGAGATCAATACAAGTTCCCATATAAAATAAAGACAGGCTTTAAGATTATTTGAAAATTGCGCACCCAATAGATAGCAATGTTCATTTGTGGTTGAATCTTGTTTTCATTAAAACATTTGGAACTATTCACTTTTTATTGTGAACATTTGGAACATGTAAACACATTGGAGATTTTTTCTCGAATTGCAATACACGATACAAGACACTACGTGAAACTGAAAATTAAGGAATAGAAGTGGAATTAGTAATCCACTTGTTAAGAAACAGAATGGCAGCCGATGGAAAACTCCTAAGATCGTATTCGTTCTTTCCAATCACATATGGTAACAACAAAACAAACACAACTAATGCAAACGAGAAAACACAATACTTTTATATTGCAGGTCTGCATGGCGAAATTATTTTGTAAAAAAATTAACCAAGGATCGTTTATATCTGGAGACGCTGCAAAAGAAGTCTAATGAAGTAAGCATTAAATTGACAGAATAACATTCATAAATGCAATTGTTATTTACTACAATCTTTGCATTAAATCGAAAGAATAATCTACGCAAATTCAACAAATACTCATCAAACATGTACAATAAATCGACACAATCTGTGCAAGTTCAAACGAATATTTATGAAAACCTAAAATTGTTAATCAAATAATTTGCAGAGGATAAAAAGATGAATCAAGAGGTAAAAAGAAACAACACCATATTACGTGGAAAACCCCAACTGGGGAAAAACCACCCGAACAAGATCGCAGCCTCTTTTTATTATTCATCCCCAAAATTACCTGCAACACTTTATCCGAATCATTAGTACATTATTAAGTAATATAAATTTGTTAAAATTATAACAAATAAACTTTTCTCCAGAATTCCAAGGGCAACCATGGCAGGCGGACCCACACTGGAACTCGGGAAGGCAAATCCTCTATAGCATTGAAACCCCCATCCCAGGGTTTCATGAACAAACCCACCTGATTGTAAAAATACGGGCCTCCCTCAAAAACCCAATTACGATCTGAAATGCAAGAAAAATCAACCAAGAAAAAGCCATTCCCAGCCACCAAAATATCAAAATCACCCTGAACTTGCCAGGTACGACACATCCAAGACTCCAAAGCCGAGAGGGGTACACGGATACCCAAAAACTTACAAATCAAAACATGTTAAGTCCAATAAGAGAAGTCCTCATGCACCGGTTCCGGAGAGATAACCAGAACTGGATGATCATGACTCCTCGGCAAACAGCCATTCACTTTCTTAAGCTTAGAGCTCTCACCCACAAAAGGGGAATCCATGTATTGTGTATGCACGCCCGCAAATTTTCCCAAAGACGTCTTATTGTCAACAATGAAACTTTCTAACCGGGGAATGAAATGAGTGCGAGCGCTGGTGGCTGGCGCGTGCGACTTGCAAGCTACGGCTTGTGAGGTTGCTTGTTTGTGTTTTCATCTCCCTGTGGGGGGTGTTCCGGGCTTGCAGGGAGGGTTTCTTTGGTGTGTGAGTGCCCTTTTGTTCTCCTTTTGCTAGTTCTCTGTGTGTTTGGTGTGCAGTGCATTACGTAGAGTGGGGTGGCTAGTGCGTGAGGAGGTTGGTGTGGGGTCTGCTGCGTGGGGTGTAGTGGCTGGTGCCTGAGGTGGTTAGTGTGGGTTTTGGTTGTGTGGTGTGGGGTTTTCTCTTTGCTTGGCAGTGGAGGGGGTTGGGTGTGGTGGTATGGTTGGGGCTCTTAAGAGCTTGGTGGTTGCAGGTTTGAAGGCGTCTCTAGGAAATGTTGCGGGCATGCATACGCAATGCATGGATTCCCCTTTTGTGGGTGAGAGCTCTAAGCTTAAGAAAGTGAATGGTTGTTTGCCGATGAGTCATGATCGTCCAATTCTGGTTATCTCTGAAATCGGTGCATGAGGACTTCTCTTTTTGGACTCAACATGTTTTGATTTGTGATTTTTGGGTATCAATGTTCCCCTCTCGGCTTTGGAGTCTTGGATGTGTCGTACCTGGCAAGTTGAGGGTGATTTTGATATTTTGGTGGCTAGGAATGGCTTTTTCTTGGTTGATTTTTCTTGCATTTCGGATCGTAATCGGGTTTTTGAGGGAGGCTCATATTTTTACAATTAGGTGGGTTTGTTCATGAAACCCTGGCATGGGGGTTTCAATGCTACAGAGGATTTTCCTTCCTGAGTTCCGGTGTGGGTCCGTCTGCCATGGTTGCCCTTGGAATTCTAGAGAGAAGATATTTTGTAACGAATTGTTGCTCTGCTGGGGAAGCTGGTTGCCATTGCTCAGACTATTCTAGTTAAGAAGGTATTTTCTTTTGCCCGCATTTGTGTTGAAATTGACCTAAATAATCCTTTGCCAGACTCTTTGGAAATTTGTATTGGCTCTGCTTCATGGATTCAACAAATAGATTATGAGTCCCTTCCCTTTCGATGTCGATTTTGTCATGATTATGGACACATTCATTGTTAATGCCCTCGGGCCTCCAGATCAGCTGGGGCTTCTTCTGCTCCTGCTTCAGGGCCTTCGATGGATAAGGGAGATAAAAGCAAGGTGTTTATGGATGAAGGGGGGCCTGATAAGGATGGCTTCACTCCTGTCACGTCAAAAGCTAAGGGGAGAGGTCAAAAACGGCCCTTTAAGGACAAACAGAGTGACCAGGGGTTTAATCGTTTTGAGGTCTTGGATAATCAGGCCATAAAGGAGGGGATTCCTGTTGAGATTTTACCTGGGGTTACCAGTATGGAGACAGGGCTAGAACAGGCAATTGTTGTTCAAAACACTTCTTTGCCTTTAGAAAAGGAGAATTTTGGGCTTTCAGATGTTGGTGTCGGCTTATAGGATGATATCTTTTTAGCAGATTTAGCTAAGGAGGCTTTGTCCTCGGGTAAAGGGTGGGGGGCCTCTTATCTAAGGGTGCTACAATGCCCTCTCAAGAAGGGGCATTTTGAGCACTCCTCTAAAGTCGGTTGTAAAAAAGATGCAGACAAGATTAAATCTACTGGGGATTTTTTGGTTGAGTCTGGATCTATTAAGACCATTGGTGCCCACTTTGCTCAACCTTCCTCATGATTATTCTTTCATAGAATGCAAGGGGGCTGAATAGTGCCTCCCGTCATAAAGCTATTCAGGATATGATTGGGGTTCATTCTCTAGATATTTTTTTGTGTTTAGGAGACCAAGTTGCAGGTGGACTTCATGCTTCAGTATGCTCCTTATATTTGGTTCTCTGGTCATTGTCAATGTATTGGCTCTAAGGGAAGTTCTGGAGGTTTGGCACTTTTTTGGGATCCTCGTAAGTTTGTTCCTCGCTAGTGGATTTCTAACCATTCCTCTATCTCAATGGTGGCTTCATTTTTGGACTCTGGTGAGACTATTTTGGTTAGTAATGTTTATGCTCCAGTTGACATCTGGGGTAAAGGCCAGCTCTGGGCCCATATCAAGTATGTTAGGTCCTATGCACCTTACTTGCCCTAGATCCTAGCTAGTGATTTCAATTATGTCTTGTGTCTGGAGGAGAAAAGAGGGGGGCTACCAAGACTGGGTCCTACTTCTGATCTGTTTCGGGCTAATGTGGATTCTCTTGCTCTTGTTGATGTTAAACCTGTTAATGGCTTATTTACTTGGAAAAATAGGCGGAGTGGGCCAGAGGCGATTTCTGAGTGGTTGGATAGGTTTCTTGTTTCTTATTTTTGGGTTGGGGGCAGCTTGGTTATTGGCTCTACAGTGCTGTCATAATAGTGGTTTACAATTCCTGAGAGGAACGAATTTTAGCTGAAATCACATATTTTTAGAAAATATAATGATTTAAGCCTTAAAAAGTTCCATTTTAAGGATTCCAATTGAAGAGGGTTTGATCAAATCACCTTAGATCAAACACCCTTGGATAGAACCTCGCTAGTTTTAAACCATACCTATAAATGCGTCTCCTTTACACCTATCAAAATGCTGATAAAAAACACTTTTGATTTAGCTTTTGGGGATCAAATGAATTCATTTAAAATTTATTTCAAATGATTATGGTATTCCTTAGAACAAGCTATCCAATGAATATAATTTTAATATGTTTTGGTTTTGTTATGTATTTGTTTTTTAAGTTTTATTAAACATAGGTTTTTCATCAAAAATGAATTTCATTGTTCTTCACATGTGGAAAAAATAGAAGATTTAAAAAAAAAAATTGAAAAATATGAGTGCACCAGATATTGAAGTCCTTGATCAACAAAAAAAATAAATTAAATTTTGACATACACAAAAAAAGTTACCCGTTATACATCGGCTATGTCTGAATTGTAATTGGTTTTGACTTTGAAAGCTGATTAAGGAAAAAATATTTAATAAAAAAATATCTAACCAAGTGGAAGCACTAGATATCGAGTTAAAATCTAAATTTGAAAGAATTAGAATTTTATCCTTCATGGAAAAAAAAGTTATGTTACGATTAATAGTCACTTTTAAAAATGTTTTTTCTGGAAAAAATCAATTTTCGTGGAGATGGAAAAGTGCAATTTGATTCCAAAAATTTTGAAAAAAAAAAATTTAGAATCTACAGACAAAATTTGATGAGACTCTAGTTTGCACCATCTTCAAATTCCTCACAGTTTAGCTGCTATAGGTGCCTGAATGTGAAGATTTAGTTAAAAATAATAATTTTAGTGTCCAGTTTAGCCAAAAATTGTAAACCACTATTATGGGATCACCTTCTAAGATTCTTGATTGGTGTGGCTCTGATCATTGGCCAATTAAGTTTTCAGCTTCTCCTTTTCCTAATCCAAAGAATCCTCCTTTCAAATTTCATCTTATGTGGCTCCATGATTCCTCTTTGTATAATCTTGTTGAGCAGTGGTGGCAGGATGGAGGCCCTGCATATGGCTCAGCTATGTATTATTTTGTTAAGAAGCTGCAAAGTGTCAAGTATCATCTTAAGCATTGGAATTGGCTATGTTTTAGCAATTTTTGGGCCAAGAAAAGGGAAGCACAAGAGCGTCTTGCTGTTATTACTCGCCAGAATAGGGGTCTGGGATTTTCAGAGGTTCTTGGGCATGTTGAGTCTCATGCTTTGAAATAGGTGGAGGAGTGGGAGCTTCGTGAGGAGATATTCTAGAAACAGAAGGCTTGGATTGATTGGCTTCGAGAGGGCAACAGGAATACTGCCTTCTTCCATCATTTTGTGCAGGCTCATTGGAATAAGTGTTATATTTCTTCCCTCGTTAATTCTAAAGGCTTAGCTTTATCCTCACAACAGGCTTTATCTAGAGAAGCTCGCCAATTCTTCTCCTCTCTGTTTACTGAGGATTCCCTTCCTTTTGATGTTGATAAGAATATGATTCTTTCTTGTATTCCTTCTTTGGTCTCTAATAAGTTGAATGCTTCTCTTATGCGCCCAATTACTTTGTCCGAAATGGAGGAGGTTGTTTTTGGGATGAATAAGGGGAAGGCTCCTGGCCCTGATGGGTTCCCAATTGAATTTTTCCAAGAGTTTTGGGAAATTGTGAAGCTGGATTTGGTGGAGGTTGTTCGTGAATTTTTTCATAACAAGCAAATGCTTCGGGCCTTGAATGCTACTTTTCTTGTCCTCATTCCTAAGAAGGAGGGGGCTAATAGGTTTGAGTTCTTTCGACCTATTGCGCTCTGTAATGTGGTATATAAGATTATTACAAAGCTAATTGCAGAGTGGCTTAAATCTTGCTTGCCTGTTGTTATCTCAGAGGAGCAAGGAGGTTTTGTGGCAGGTCGTCAGATTTTGGATGGGGTGGTGATCACCTTTGAGGTAATTCATTCCATGGCGATCTCTAAAGAAAGGTCTATGTTCATCAAGCTGGATATGGCTAAAGCATACGACAGAGTTAAATGGATTTTCCTTCATAAGATTCTGTTGGCCTTTGGGTTTTCTTCTGATTGGGTGAGTTGGACTATGAGTTGTGTGACTTCCTCCTCTTTTTCGGTTATTGTGAATGGTGAACCTTCTGAGCTTTTTGGTGCTACTAGGGGTCTTCGTCAGGGGGGATCCGCTCTCTCCCTATCTGTTTATTATTATGGCTAAGGGGCTGGGTCGCTTTCTTAAATCTTGGGTCTCTCAGGGTGGGATTCATGGTTGGCAGTGGGGGATGGGTTTGCCTACTCTTTCTCATCTCCAATTTGTGGATGACACCTCTCTAATGGGTTTGGCTCATATTCGTGAAGTTGAATCCTTTAAGCAAGCTTTGGACATCTACCTTGCTGCTTTGGGTCAGAAAGGAAATGAGCAGAAGTCCTCTATTTTTTTCTTTAATACTCCTCAAGCCATCCAACGGAGGATTGCTGTTGTTTTGAGGTTTCAAATTGGGTCTCTCCCCTTTGTCTATTTGGGGATTCCTCTTGTCATTGGTCGTCAACCCAGATCCTCTTGGCAGATGTTGCTTGATAAGTTGAGGAAGAAGGTAACTCATTGGACTCATTGGTGGTTGTCTACAGCTGCTAGAGTTACTCTCCTTAAGTCTGTTATCTAGGCCCTCCCCACCTACAGGTGTTTTGTTCAATCTGCCCCTATGTATTTCCTTAAGGAATTTGATGCTCTTTCTCATCAACTCCTTTGAAGTGGTAACTTGATGACTTCTAAGTGGAGCCTTGTTAAATGGGATTCTGTGTTTAGACCAAAACAGGAGGGTGGTCTCGGTTTACGCTCTTCTATTTTGAACGGGCAAGTTCTTGCAGCAAAGCTTTACTGGCGTTGGTGTACTAATCAACACCAGCTTTGGGCCCATGTTCTCAACTTCAAGTATCTTTGTGGTGTTGCTTCTTTTGAGGTTCCTCGCTATCCTCTGGAGGGGAGTGGTTCTATGATTTGGTATACTTAAAAGTGGGAGCGCAGTTGATTAAGCGTGCACTTTTCTGGATCTGTCATTCGGGGTCACAAGCACTCTTTTGGTTGGATTCTTGGGATGGTCATCTGCCTATTCTGTCTACTTTTCCTCATCTTCAGACCCTTTGTGATATCTTTACTGTGGCTGGCTGGGATACTATGGAGCATTACAAGATCGTTGAGCCTTGTGGATCTACTATTACCTTTCACTGGAAACACCCTTCTGAGTGGCCTCCTGGGGGTCTGAAGGGGATAGGCAAGAGCTTGCTCAGCTTTTGGCTTCTCACTCTTGCAATTCTCTAAGGGGACCTGATATTTTGGCTTGGGATGGTCCGGACAGGTTTGGGAAGTACTTTGTGTCTACTAGATATAAGCAGTTAGGTAGGTAGTTGTTGGGGGATATGGAGGTCCCTTAGTGGAAGCAAGTTTGGCACAAGTTGTCTTGCCCCAAGTGCAATTTCTTCATGTGGTTACTAGCTCAGAATCAGTGTCTTACTTGGGATAATTTATGCAAGCATGGATTCCATGGTCCCTCAATCTGTGTTCTGTGTCATGTTGTAGAGGAGAGTGTATCTCATCTCTTCTTCCAATGTTCTTATGCTCGGGAGATTTGGCATTTCTGGTGGGGGTGTGGAATATACCCTGTGGGCATGTGTCCTCTTTGGCTGAGTTTGTGGATCGATGGGGCAGGCCCCCTGTTTCTACCTCCTTTCTTCAAACTACTTGGGCTATTGGCCCATCCTTCATATTTTGGAATCTGTGGTTGGAGAGAAATCGGCATATTTTTCAAGATGTGCAGTTGGTGGCCTCGCATTTGTGGGGGAAGATTTTGCATTCTTTAGGAGAGACAGTTGCTGCTAAATGTGATATGTTCATTCCTGTTGCTCCTAGTAATGTGGGTAGTTTTAATCGGCTTCATCTCCCTCCTCTGCAATGGCAGCTCATGCGCAACAGATGTCGACATCCTACCCCGAAGGTGAATAGAGAGGGAATATGGTCTCCTCCTCCTCAGGGAGTTCTTAAAATTAACACTAATGGCTCTTCTCATGGTAACCCTGGTCATGCTGGCATTGGTGGGGTTGGTTGGGATAGCTCTGGGAATGTGCAGTTTCTTTTCTCTATTTATAAGGGTCTTTATACTAATAATCTTATGGAGGCTCAGGCAATTTTATTAGCAGTGGAGCGTGCTAGTCAGCTGGGCTGGCGCCAGATCATATGTGAATCTAATTCCCAAGTTGTGGTGAACTTGTTGAATAGGCGACAGTTAGATGATGTTAGCTGGCATTTGGCTTTGGTTGTGGAACATATTCTCTTTCTTTGTGCTTCTTTGGAGTCTGTTCCTTTCACTCATATTCCTCAGGAGTGGAATGGTTTTGTTGATTGTTTAGCTAAATGGGCTTCTAATCATATTCAGGATTGTAACTTGGTGGATCGAGGTCAATTACCCCTGGATTGTCCCAACAATTGGACCATTTGGTAGAGCATGATAAGGCTTTTCAATGGCCTTGCTTTGTATTTTTTTTTTCCGTTTTAATAAATTTTTACCCCTCTTTATGTTAAAAAACTAATAATTTACTTGTATCAATCCCATGGCCTATTAATTTACAATGTTCACAGATATAAACTTCTTGAATATCATGATAATCAATTAATGAATCAATATTATCCTTTGTTCTAAGTTATTTATACCATTTTACTATAGATATAAGATATTGATCTTTCACCCTTCTCCCATAATTTGCAATACATTCATTAAAATATTTCAATAATATTATTTGGAAGTATTATTAGTATGAAATCACTTAACTGCTTAATTGAGCCAAGAGTACTAGTTCACCTTTCTCACTTATTTTCAAGTTTCTCGATAATTCATTATATAGTTTTAGCTCACTTTTCAGGAGGGGCATTACAAAAAACGCCCTAGAATTTCATGATGCCTTAGGAAGTGTTGCAAAAGAAGGAAAGAGAGCCTACAAAAAGGAAGAGTTGGCAAGCAATGAAGTCAAGGATGAAAGGAAATCCATACAGTATGCCATTGAAAAATTAAATGGGAGTAGAAATGTTGGTTTTGGTTATGCATGTGAAAATAAGAATGTAGATATGCAAGTTAATAGGGAGAAAAGAAAATTGGGGTTTTTAAATCTTACCAAGAATCATGGATACAAGGTGCCAAGTTGGCTTAATAAACTATTTGTTGAGGGACTATATACATAGTGTAAACAAGAGGTTGCTTATGATGGAGTTTCTGGCAGCAAACAAGTACAAAGCATGAAATACATGACAAAGTTCAAGGGGACCTAAGATCATAGGGATGGTGGTCAAGAAAGGAAGTAGAAAGGGGGCGTTTTAAGGCAGAAATCAATCCATGAATTAGAGAGATTAAGTGCAAAAGTAAATAAAGATCCACCCAAAGTTATAAGAAACAAAGTTTAATAGCAAAGAATGGTGGTGTTGCAAGATATGGTGATGAGGAAACACTTCAAAAGAGTATAAGATGTGAAGAAAAGGTCAAGTTCAATGAAAAAAAGGTCATGATTAAGTCGGCAAAGGAAGAAAAGAGTAATAATCATGAGTAGAGGATTACATCCTTGGAATTAATTGTCCAAAAGACTTTTGAGGAGAGATTTGTTAATATTGAGGACAAAATTAGTAAGTTGTTTGATGATTTGAACACTGTGGTTAACATTAGCAATAATTCCTTGAAATCGACTGCTAAGGGCCTCTCTATTTTAAATGAGAAAGCCTTAAAATGGACTAGTAAGTCTTTGGAGCTGGGTGATATTGAGAAGGCCATGGAGGATGTCAATTGCACGAATCTAGTGGAAAAGACTGAGGATATTGCTCCTGTTGTGGAGAATGACTTGGATGTTGGCCCATGTTTGAGAACGAGGAGCAAGACCAAGAACTGGGCTGCTATTTCATTTGAGGAGCTCAAGGATGTGATGGAGATGCACGAGGGTGTCATTGAGGAAAATTTGGCCTCAACTGTTGTTCTTAAAAAATTGTTGTAGTTTTGCTATTTTTTTGCGTGGTCAACCTTGTTGTTGATATTTTGCTTTAGGGTTTTGATAGGTTTCCTAGTTTGTTTTTGTTGTCATCATTTAGGTTTTTTTGGTCTGCGGGCTTAATTTGTTTTTTCTTTCTTACAACTTTTTGTCGTTGTAAAGGGTTTCAGGGACCCTTCAAAACCTGCTTTTCCTTATCAAAAACATTTTAGTAGGGTAGTCTAAGATGGCAAGGTGTAAATTATGCAGATAAAATAAAGAAAAATGAAGAAGCATTGCCATACCATGAAGATGACATGGAAGTAGAGCCTGAAGAAAAGAAAAAGAAGATTGACATACTTTTAAGAGTAGCTTGGAAGAAGCTTGAGGAGAACTTATGCAAGGTGAAAGGTAAGAAAGTTGATTTAAATGATTTAAATAATGACGCTTTTGAATCTTTAAATGAATTTTTTGAAGGGAAGAGTTTAAAAGAAGAAGATTAAAAGTATGTGGAATCAACTAGTGACAATGATATATATATATATATATATATATATATATATGAAAATGAGATGGATATATGGAGGCTTGTAGATGAAAAAGGCATAAGAAGGAAAAGATACAAAAATAAAAAGGAAAACAAACAAAAGCATATTGAAAAACTCATAATGAACAAATATAAGTATGGATTGGATCCAAAGGAGTTGGCCAAGAGAAATGGAAAGAAAGAGTGGGAAGTGAAAGCAAGGTATGATGAAGGATTGCAGAATGAAGAGAAAAAAGGAGGTGCAGCTAAAAATGAAGTAGATGTTAGAGTAGTAGTGGAAGGAAAATAAATGCATGGTGAAGAAGTTACAGAGATGGAATTTTAAGGTGCAGCAAGTGCAGAATATTTTTGGGCACCATTTTTAGTGAAATAATAGGAGTGGATGAAGAAGCTTGCTAATAAAGGTATGAAGAAAAATGGGACAATGAAGGATACAAAGATGAAGTTGGCAGCTGATGATAAAGAAGCTATTGCAGTGAAAAAGGAAGAGATGTTGGCTATCAAAGAAAAATGGATGGAAAAGATGATTGATGAAGGTGAGAAGTTGAAAATTATAGCACAGGATCAAAAGGAAAATTTATTTGCAAATTGTGAAGATGATGTTTTATTTCCATTTGAGATGATAAAAGTTCCCAAATGTGCAGAAGAGTATAGGATAGTAAGTGCAAATTTATATAAGAATGTGGATGATTTTGATGAAGTTGAAAGATAGATATCAAGGTGGAAGAGTTTGAAGAAGCAAATGTGGAGATCATTAATATTTGTATAGTTTTTCATATCGATTTGCATGTGAATTTTTTAAAAAGGAAACTTTTGGAAAGGAAGATGAAAAGTGAAGAGAAGAATAGTGCACAACAATGTTGGAGAAACATGGCAGTTGTTCTAGAATGATGTTGGAAGAAACAAAAGAAAAAGAACTAGGAATGATTCTAATGATAACCTCATGTGCAAGAGCACATGATTTCTTTTGTCTCTTGGGGATTTTGATGCAAGAGCATCATCCACTTTTGGTTAGCATCTCTATTTTTATTGTTTGGGAGTTTTATTTTGTTGGAAGTTTTGGTTTGCTATGCTAATTAAAGTATGGATGCTTTGATGGAAATGTGAATTTGGCATATGGATGGCCTTGCATTCACGAGGGGGATAATTCATATTATTTTTTTTAAAGTAAATCAAAACACTAAGAGACTCGTGCAGCTATGGAGAGAAGAATATAAAACATTATACCTACCCGCAGCCAAGAAACAAGAAATCAATTAGAAGTTGGTTAAAATATTTAGTTGCAAAATCCAACTTTAAGAACCAAGTTTCTAAAAAATTATTGCATCAAGAACTTGAGGCAAGCGCAGGTAGTGAGAAAGGAGGAGAGAAAGAAGTTAGCACAAGGAGTAAAGGAGGTTGCGCCAAAATTGAACACCATAAAGGAAGGGGCCATTCAAGGTTTCAAATACAAGGAGAGGCCACACTTAGAGAGGAGAGACAAGCATCAACAAAGTAAAAGGATAAAATAAAATGCAAACGGGTGATCCCACAATAGTGGTTTACAATTTTTGGCCGAACTGGACACTGAATTTTATTTTTAACTAAATCTTCACATTCATGAACCTATAGTGGTTAAACTCACATTTTGTCTATAGATTCTAAAAATATTTTTTTCAATTTTTTTGGAATCAGATTGCACTCTTTTTTCTATCTCCCATGAAAACTGGTTTTTTTCAAAAAATAACATTTTTTGAAAGTGACGCACACCATATAATGCATAACTTTTTTTCCTTGAAGGATAAAATTATAATTCTTTCGAATTTAGATTTGTAACTTCGATATCTAGTGCTTCAACTTGCTTAGATTATTTTTTATTGAATATTTTTTTCTTTAATCAAGTTTGAAAGTCAAACCAATTACAATTCAGACATAATGTGACCATATAACACAACTTTTACTTTATGTATCAAAATTATTTTATTTTATTTTTTGGATCAAGGATTCCAATATCTAGTGCACTCATATTTAAAAAAAAAACTGATAATCTTCTATTTTTCCACATGTGCAAAACATAGAGTTTCATTTTCAATGAAAAACCTATATTTAATAAAACTTAAAAAACAAATAGATAATAAAATCAAAACATATTGAAATTATATTCATTAGATAGCCCATTTTGAGGGAAACTTGATACCAATTGGGTTTTTGAAATCTCCTCCATTCTTATTCTCAAATCGAGCTTTGAAGTGCAAAATTCTGAGCAATTTTGGTGCCTGAGAGGGTGGAGGTGAAAATAAGGGGATTCAATCGAACAATTGTTTAGTCAAATAAAATTCAAATGTTTAGTCGAATAGGAGTTCAACCAAACACATTTTACATATAATAAAAAAATGGATTTAAAGGGGGTTCAGTCGAACATGATAATCATGTTCGGTCGAACCTCCTCTATTAAATATATATTTCTTTCTTTTGCTCGTTGTATTTTATAATATTTAATATTAATATAAATGTAAATTATTTTTTTTTAAATTATAATATATAATATACTTAAGGGTAGGGGGTAGAGTGAGAGAGGGAGTGGGAGAGAGATAAAGGGTAGGGTTTAAGGGTTAAGTGTAGAGGGGAGGGAGAAGGAGAGGGGGTAGGAGGGAGAGACTTGAGAGAGAGGAGGGGATTAGGAGAGAGATAAATGGTAGGGGGTGTACAAGGGTTTAGGGTTTAAGGGTTAAGGGTAGAGGGGAGAGAGGGAGAGGAGTTAGGAGGGAGAGGCTTGAGAGAGAAAGAGGGGGGAGTGGGAGAGAGATAAATGGTAGGGTTTAAGGGTTAAGGGGAGAGGGGAGAGAGGGAGAGGGGGTAGGGAGGAGAGACTTGAGAGAGAGAGGGGGAGTGGGAGAGAGATAAAGGGTAGTGTTTAAGGGTTAATGGTAGAGGAGAGAGGGAGAGTAGGTAGGAGGGAGAGACTTGAGAGAGAGAGAGAGGGGGGAGTGGGAGAGAGATAAAGGGTAGGGTTAAGGGTAGAGGGGAGAGAGGGAGAGTGGGTAGGAGGGATAGAGTTGAGAGAGAGAGAGAGGAGAGTGGGAGAGAGATAAAGGGTAGGGGGTACAAGGGTTTAAGGTTTAAGAGTTAAGGGTGGAGGAAAGAGGGAGAGTGGGTAGGAGGGAGAGACTTGAGAGAGAGAGGGGGGGAGTGGAATAGAGATAGAGGGTAGGGTTTAAGGGTTAAGGGTAGAGGGGAGAGAGGGAGAGGGGGTAGGAGGGAGATACTTGAGAGAAAGGGGGGGATTGGGAGAGAGATAAAGGGTGGGGGTGTATAAGGGTTTAGGGTTTAAGGGTTAACGGTAGAGGGGAGAGAGAGAGAGGGGGGGTAGGAGGGAGATACTTGAGAGAGGAGGGGGATTGGGAGAGAGATAAAGGTTAGGGTTTAATGGTTAAGGGTAGAGGGGAGAGAGGGAGAAGGGGTAGGAGGGAGAGACTTGAGAGAGAGAGAGATAAAGGGTTGGGTTTAAGGGTTAAGGGAGAGAATTGAGAGAGAGGGGGGGAGTGGGAGAGATATGGGTATGTGTAGGATCATGGTAAGCCAAAAGGTGGCAATGGAGAAAAAATTACGTGTTTCATCGACTCAAAAATGCGAAAATGTTGAGTTGACTTTATGTGGCTTGGGTGTCAGTACACACTACCAAAGCAAAGCCCAAACCTAGATTTCCATATTAGATATCTGATTTGGATTGGATATCCAATCCAAATCGAATATCTAATCCAAATCAGATATCCGATTTGCAACACATATATATTTCATTTCGGTCTGATTAAAACTCATTTCACATTTGTTTAACTGTGGACACATAGTGAAAACTTCATTCTGCAAATCAAATATCTGATTTCGCACAAATCCATCTTCAAAAGGTTAGATTCTTGGTTTTTCTTTGCTCTAATCAAATTTTCAATTAGATTTGTGTAATTTTAGTTAATTTTTTATAGATTTTTTTCAAAATAGGGTTTTTGATAGATTTTTTATGAAAAAATTGAGTTTAGTATGGATTTTGATGAAAATTGAATGTTTGTAATGGATTTTGATTTAAAAATAGTGTTTTTTATGTATTTGGATTAAAAAAATAGAGAATTTTATAGATTTTTGTTAAAAACTAAGGTTTTTGTTGGATTTTTTTAAAAAACTAGGGTCTTTTTATAATATTTTCATTTATATTGTCTAATTTTAATTAGATTAATTTTTTTTTAACTTTAATCAGGCATTATGGTTACTGACAATGAAAATGCACATATGCCAAATGCTCCATCACCTCCACAGCCATCAATTGAAGAATTAATTTGTGAAAAATTGCAACAATTAAGGGGCATTTCTGAAGTTTATATGAGAGTCCCTTGATTATCTAAGATGTCAAACACAATGAAAGAAATAATTAAAAATATAGAAATCCTCTCCTCGCAACATAATTCCTTTCATTCGTGGCGAGAAGACATGAGAGAATATTATGCATGTGGATTGTCCTATGATGATGTGAAAGATCTCAGAATAACCAAAGACCAAATAGCCTCTTTATTTATTAACCCCCGCACTGGTTTTCCGGTTAATGTTAATAAACCAAAACTTTCTATAAAATGGTGCACTCATAGAGACACTGTAGAAAAATTTTGGGATCATTGGTGTATGGTTTTTTTGAAACCACCGAACAACAATTGTGATATACCATTTTACTTTATAAAAAAATTATATGTTGAGTTTGTGTTAGGGAATCATGTCAATTACTTTGACATTAAACCCTTCAAGGGCGTTAGTGGAGATATGCCCTAGGATAGACCAAGGGCAGTTAGAGTAATACCCCACCCATATGTTCCCCCTCCTCCCCTTCCTCCGCCACCTTTAGTATACCATCCATATATTATTGAAGATGCAGCCACATAGACTATCCACACTATTCACTCTTTGAGTGGTCTTTTGGTTTCGCATGCTTCTGTAGTAGCTCAGCCACATTCTAGTGATGTTGGTGATGGCTCAAGTGCTGCTAGATCATCCTCGTCAGGTCCACATATTTGTGTACCACATACTTGCACCATGTGCCACCAGATATGCTTGGTCCTCTTGTACAGCCTGTCAAGCATCCCTTGGACACTTCTGATTATGACTTCCATGATGTGGACATTATAGATCAGACGCAGGGGAGTGGAGCACACCATACAGAGTCCTCTCTTGCTAGAGAGGGGGACATTGGAATAGTGACAAGTAAAATTTAAGTTGTGAATTCATAACTTGCATTTGTTTTTAAATGAATATTAATAAGAGATAGTATAATGTACTAATATTTATTAACATGGTCTATTCAACAATTGTTGTCCAAGGAGGAGCTGACACAAGTGATGGATAGCACCCTAAGGGCCATTTCATTTGGCCTCGACACGCACATAGTATATATTTTTGCACTCACTCATTTACATTTATTTATTATATACTTTATTGTCATTTGAATTGTCATTAATGAAATTATATAATAACTTATATGTTTATCTTATTTTCCTCTTGTAGGAAATACCTCATGAAAGCGAGCTACAGCCTTGTCCAGAATATGGAAGTGCAATGTTGGATAAGGGGAATGTAATTGAACTCAAATTTGATTGAATTAAGAATTTTAATATCTTATATTGATTATACATACATCGACATAGATTGGTAGTTTCATATGTACTTGTCATTTTTATGTGCAAGGAATTATGAGCTATACATCCTTGTTGACAAGTGCCACAATGCTCGAAGCAGTACGTATTGGAACACTTGAAGGAGTAGGTGTTGAAGCACCTCAAGGTGGAGGTGTCGAAACACCTAAAGGAGATAAAGAAAAAGATCAACCTAAAGAAGTATGTGTTCATTTTATTTTGTATTTGGTATTTATATGTTCCTATTACTAACAATAGTATGCTAACTTGGATCACTTTTATGTTTTTTTTCACCTATATAGATTGAAATTACAAAAGATGGTTTGGTCAGTTCTTTGAGAGGGGCATATTCTAGGACTCCTGACCCTTTGAAGAGACAGATATCAAGATTACAATTTTAGAGTTCAATTATAATTTAATGTATATTGATTTTGATGTTAATTATTCAATTTTAAATTATATAGTATAACTAATCTCAATTGTGGTTTGACTTTTTCTTGTGCAGCTACCTTCAGAGGCAACGAGTGCTTCAAAAAGGCTCCATTTTGATGATCCACCAGTAGTTTAGGATGAGATAGACATTTTGGCATGTAAATATTGAATAGATACTGAGATGGCATATGCCACATATTGTAAAATTTTGTTTAAGTTGGCGTTGATGCCATTTTCATATATGGACATACACTTGATTATTGGATAATTTGATATATAGAAGTTGACAATTGAAATTTAATTGCCTCATGTGCATAATTAAACTCTTTGAAAATTTAATCAAGTGAGCAATGGTTAAATATCTTGATGTACAATAGCATAAAAATAATGGTTATATTATGTAGTTTATTCATATTGCTGATTACATTGCATTGCACATCTTTCAAACTCAAAGCATTACTTCACATTGTATAAGTAACAACTAGATGCTGATAGATGAAAAAATTTCAATTACAATATAGTTTTTACAAAGTCAACCTAAGCTATTATGCAATTACTTCACATTACATAACTAATAATTAAAAATTTATTCATATTATTGATTACATTGCATTGCACATCTTTCAAACTCAAAGCATTACTTCACATTGCATAAGTAACAACTAGATACTGATAGATGAAAAGATTTCAATTATAGGCCTGCTTCCCCCTCATTCCACACACTATGCAACCATTTACTTGTGGTGTAGGGGCCGAACAATGGAGAAAACATGTAAAAATAATATATATATGCAGCCTAGAAGCATAAATTAGTACCAATATTAATGCATCACCATTGGTTACCTTGAAGTAGAGATTTGAATCAGCATCATTCTTCAAGAAGCCCAAACTAGACAGGTACCGATCAATCCTTTCGTACCATGCACAAGGAGCTTTCTTAAGACCATACAAGGCCTTATTTAGCTTACACACATGTGACTCCTTCCCATGAACCTCAAAACCATCAGGTTGCTCGACGTAAACTTCTTCCTCAATCACGCCATTGAGAAAATTTGTCTTCACATCCATTTGATGAATCTTCCATCCTCTTGATGCAACAAGGGCAATGATAGTTCTGACAGAAGTGTAATGAGCAACAGGAGCAAATGTTTCTTCATAATCAACTCCCTCTTTCTGAGAAAACCACTGTTGATCAGCCAAGTGTTAGTGTCAGTGGGTACATTGCTTGACAATGCTGAGCAAAACAAATATTCATTCTTCTGTGGAGAAACATCATCTACATTTGCAATGGAGGCTTGATGCTTAGGTCTATCTAAACAATGTTTGGAAAAGTGACCAAAATTATCACACCTAAAGAATTGAATCTTGGACAAGTCTCGCTTCTTCTTGGAAGGGGGAGCACCATCATTTCCTTTGTCTTGATTCCTCTTGAAGAATCCCTTCTTTCCACTTCTTCCTTTCTTCTTCGAAGGTTGGGTAGAAAGAACATGAATCTCTTCATTAGTAGAATTTTGGCCAACACCTCTAACCATCAATCTTGATGCATAATGAATGCAATTGGCCCTCAAACGATCAAACTTCGGGAGTTTGGACCTTGCACTAATTCCTTGAATATACGACTCCCAAGACAATGGAAAACCATTGAGGGCAAGCATTTTCAAATCCTTATCTATAACCTATTGATGCGTGTTTTATGACACACTCATACATCAGAATAAAAATGTCTAGAGACACCCTATCCTCTCTTGAAAAACTACCCCGTATGCTAAGATTGCGAGAAGATCATATGGTGATTCCAAGGTTTCTTATGTCAGGTCTTGACATGTGGTAAGCTCAATGGGCATTGTGATTTGCTAGTAATCACAAGGGGACTTACGCTAGATTTTTTCAATTCACAATGAAGCTTTTTATTTGGGTTGCAGATCAAACAAACTGAAAAAGGAGACAAGGGGTCAAAAGTTCTAATCTACTTCCTAAGAATTCAAGAGATGGTATTGACTTGGTGAAACAAAACCAAACTTTGTTTCACCACGCAGGAATTGCGCCAACTATGCAAAGCCATTGCAATCTTCAAGGAAATGTGCTTATGGTTTTCATATCATGAATAACTACCTTCCAATCAAACAATATTTATCCAGACAGAAGTTAAGAATCCATAGAGTAAGCTCAGGCTAACTTTACGCATTGAACGAAAATCATTTGTTCAAAGAAAGTATGAGAAAAAGTTCCACCATAAATCAATGCTTATCAAATCTTTCATTCATCTAACAAACTTTCAAAGAAAATTTTGTTCCAAGTGTAATCTAATTCTAATCTATCTCAAATCTATGGTGGAAGAAATTATGCAACCATGCACACAATTTGACAATAAAAGTGGTTCAAATCAAATCATGCATAAGAGCTTTTATTATCAGAAATAGTCTATCACAAAAATTCTATACACTGTCTCCACCCTTTACAAATGAGGGGCGAGCTCAATTTTACTTTAAGGCTGGTAGACTTGCTCTTTTCTCTTGCCATTTCAGACTTAACATGCTGAGCAGACTTCACTCATTCACTTTCCATGTTCATATTCTTCTAAGTGCGAACACTCATTATCCTCTTAAAGCGGATTTGGCAAGATTCCATCTTTTATGCCATGTCACTCTTTGGTAAGCGCGGACCTTGTCAAGTTTCATGGCCAAGACATGTGGCGGACTTCAATCATGTTTGACACATCCCTTTCTTAACATGGGTGGGCTTTGCTAAGTGTTTGTGCCAAGAAACAAGGGAAAAATTTCCTTTATTTATTGCTAGCAGACTTTGCTTTATACCAAGCCATTGATTATTTCCTTGGAGCAAACTTGGCTATATTGTATGCCACTTTTGTATGGTTGGGTGGGCTTAGTCTTAGCAAGTGCCATGTTTTACTCTTGAAGCGGACTCTACTCTCCTCTTTGCTAGCGGACTTCCTTCTCTCTTTTCCAAGATTTTTCATGTGCTGGAACAGCTAGAAGACATCGACGAAGCTGCTAATATCAACAAAATTGTGGTAGCTTGATATACAGAGTCTATTGATGCCAGGGTTCAATTTGTATGATATTGAGAGTGGTAGGTTAATATAGGTCCACAATACCTTTTTGTAATATTATAGAACAGGGCTCATAGACTGACCTCTAGTCAAAATGTCTCTCAAATGCACAAAAAAGAATGAAATTACTTCAAACCAAGTTTGTGAAGAAGTTAACTCTATTGCCCACTAGTTTCCCTTAAGAGTCTGAAGTGCTAAAAGGCAACAATTTTCGAAGGGATATTTCTCAGAGACCGTGAGGCATACATATTCTCCATCGAAGGATATGGGATTGTGTTGGGACCATCTACAAAAACCTCTCTCGATTTTTGCTATCTCGGAGGCGTTATCCTGTGCTGATGACTTTTTAGTGGAGGGAAAAGTTGCCAGATGCAAGCAGTGTAAAGTTGCAAAGTGGTGCAACTTTCATTCCGCAACTTGTACGACCAAATGGACTATTCCAACATGTCCATATGGGTACGTTTATGCTAGGGATAGTCCTCTTTTGCACCCAAATATGCCGAATCACTCCGAGCTACTTTGGATCGGCGATTTCCCTTAAGAGTCCAAAGTGCTAAAAGGCAGCAATATTTGAAGGGCTATTTCTCAGAGACCGTGGCACATACAGACTCTCCATCAAAGGCCACGAGATCGTGTTGGGACCATCTACAAAAACCTCTCTCTTTTTTTGCTATCTCGGAGGTGTTTTCCTGTGGTGATGACTTTTCAGTGGAGGGAAAAGTTGCCAGATGCAAGCAGTGTAAAGTTGCAAAGTGGTGCAACTTTCATTCCACAACTCGTACGACCAAACATTTCCAACACGTCCGTATGGGTACGTTTACACTAGGGATGGTCCTCTTTTGCACCCAAATACGCCGAATCACTTCGAGCTACATTGGACCGGCGATTTCCCTTAAGAGTCCAAAGTGCTAAAAGAAACAATCTTTGAAGGGCTATTTCTCAAAAACCATGACATTTATAGACTCTCTGTTTGAGGCTACGGGATCGTGTTTGGCCCATCTATAATAACCTATCTCAATTTTTGCTATCTCTGAGGTGTTTTCCGTGGTGATGCGACTCTTCGCTAGTGAAAAGTTGTCGGCAAGCAAGGTAAGTTGCAAAGTGGTGCAACTTCGCTAAACTTGTACCCACCAAAAGAACTGCTCTAACACATTCAGATAAGTACGCTTACACTCAGGAATGGCCCTCTTCTTTGCACCCAAATACCGAATCAATCAATTCGGCGCCACATTGAACCGACGATTTAAGAGTCCAAAGTGCTAAAAGGCGTACAATATTTGAAGGGATTTTGGAGACCGTGGGCATACGTGACTTCGCCGAGGCTACCTGATCATGTTAGACCATCTTTGGCCAAAAACCTCATTTTATGCTATCTCTGAGGCATTTTCTGTGGTGATGACTCTTCGCTGAGGGAAAGTTGCCAAATGTAAAGCAAAGCAAAGTTGCAAAGGGTGCAACTTTCATTCTCGCTAACCGGTAGACGTAATCAAATCCATCGCTCCAACACATCCGTATGGGTACGTTTACGCTAGTTATGGTCCTCTTTTGCACCCAAATAAGCCAAATCACTCTAAGCTACATTGTACTGATGATTTCCCTTAAGAGTCCAAAGTGCTAAAAGGCAGAAATATTTGAAGGGCTATTTCTTAGAGACCATGGGGCATACAGACTCTCCATCGAAGGCTATGGGATCATGTTGGGACCATCTACAAAATCTCTCTCGGTTTTTGCTATCTCGGAGGCGTTTTCCTGTGGTGATGACTTTTCAGTGGAGGGAAAAGTTGCTAGATGCAAGTAGTGTAAAGTTGCAAAGTGGTGCAACTTTCATTCCACAACTCGTACGACCAAACGGATTGTTCCAACATGTCTGTATGGGTACATTTATGCTAGGGATGATCCTCTTTTACACCCAAATACTCTGAATCACTCCGAGCTACATTGGACTGACGATTTCCCTTACGAGTCGAAAGTGCTAAAAGGTAGCAAGGTTGTGTTGTAATTGTAATTGTAAGTGCTAAAAGGTTGGATCAAGCTTGTGCAGGTTATAACAACGTCATCTTTAATTGTAATTGTGTTGTTTAAAGCCACTTGGCTCATGCATCAGAAAACTCTTACTCAATCAGCTTGAACATTATGCACACCCAAATACCTTGTTTCCACTTTGCTAGATCAAAGACTCAATTACATTGGAAATGACCTTCACATGACATTTTTTAATTTTGGGAAAAAGTGGCAAGCCAATCGTAATTTATTATATATACAGAGATATTACAAAACCGGTTCAAACAAGACACGCAGAGGGAAAGAACCAAGAAGAAAACCTCCGCTAGAAGCCGATTACCACAATAAGTTACTATAGAATTTTCTCAATACACAGTTATGGCCTTCTTACATTGTTTCACATTTGAAAATTGAAATTTTACAAAATTTTCCTATTGGAGACATTTAGGGCACAGTCTTCCACAAGAGTAGTATGTTCATGTTCGACTCCATTGCTAATCTACTGCATTTTAAACCATCAAGTTAGTAGTTAAACTGCCAATAGAAAATATTCTTAGAATGTTATTCTGGGACAACCAATCTATATTACTGCATCTTTTTTCATACCTCTCTAAAGCGATCAAAATGGCTATTGTTGCAGCAGGTCCATGATCAATCGTGCCAAAAATATTGCAAAATTTGTCAAATGAGAAATCTATATTGTCACAATAGAAAATATGGTTAGACTAACAAATCTATATTAATCTAAATAACTTGAATGATGATGAATTGGTAATGAAACTTTAAAAAAATGCTTTGAATAACCAATCTATATACCGTATCTTCGCGATACCTCTTTGAAAAGATCGGTTACATGTGCCCATGAATCGCGCCAAAATATCACAAAATTTGTCAAATGAGAAATCTATATTGTCACAATAGAAAAGATGGTTAGACTAACAAATCTATATATTAATCTAAACAACCTCGAATGATGATGAATCGGTAATGCAAACTATAAAAAATGCTTAGAATAACCAATCTATATTACTATAATCTTTCGCATACCTCTCCGAAAGGATCGAAGCTAGCTATTGTAGTAGCAAGTCCATGATCAATCATGCCAAAAATATCACAAAATTTTATCAAATGAGAAATTCCATTGTCACAATAGAAAAGATGGTTACACTAACAAATCTATATATTAAATTTGGCAATGAACTTAACCATAATGAACCTAAGCATTGTACCTTCCATTCTTGAAAATGCTATTCAAGTGTGCCTGAAGGGTCATCTCTTTGCTTAAGAGTATCCAATATTGCTTCATGATCAACATCACTAATTTTCCATAGTTGTTTTGTCTTTGGTCTGGCATGATGCTTGAACAACTTAACATTTGTTGCTATAACAAGGTGTGAATACATGAGAATGGTTTTGCGTTTCTCATAGTCTTCAAATGCAGGTATGCCATTCTTTATAACCATATATGTTCACAACCAAGTTCTTGCAACCACAACTGAACCTATAGGATACATGAACCCATCATCATCTTCCATTGATTGTGTTAGCTTATGCTTTACCTGCACACATCGAGCCAACCAATAGTCTGATCTCTCTTCATTCCCCTGTGGTGCAACAACTACAAAAACATGTCCTGGCTGTAGTAGATCTAAAAATCGGTCGTAATCAACTGAACTTTCCATTATGTCATTTTTTATGGATATTTTTTGAGATAATGGAGTTAGATACTATGGAATCCATGTATCCACCCACTCACTTGACTCGCATTGATCCCACTCGCACTGAATACAACTCTGACAAAAACAAGCCAAATATTGTGTCCAAATGGTCCATGTGCTTGCATCTAAGCTTCAAAATGAATGCATCTTTGAAGAATCTTTGATTGTATAACAATCCAATCTACCTCCCACTGTACCCTCCTCAACCAACCAAAAGAATCTATGAACTGTTGAATCAAGTGTCCCTCCCTGTGACAATGTTGAACTACACCAATCAATAATAGAACGTGCATCACTAAATTTTTCTCTTGAAATCTTCAATTGCTCCTTAACTAGAGCTCTTTTTACACATGCACCTACACTATCGTGCTCCCCTTTCCCATGCCCAAATTTCAAAACTCCAAATATAGAGGTACACCCCTCTCTACATGCATTCTACTCAACCAATAAAAACACGAAAGCATTCTTGAATTGACTTGTGTAGTTATCCGACCAAATGAGATGTCGTAATCATTGCTATATCATGCCCTAAGAACTCAAAAATTTTCAAAAAAAAATTTTGGACATACTTCTGATGAGTGAGATCTATCATCACCATATAAAATGATAATTTTCTTATTATCTTCCTATCCTCCTCCGCACTATCAAGGCATGCTCAAATGTTATGTGGACAAATATAGCAATTTGAATGGAATTGTAATACTGAAAGATTGTAACTCTCATTTTGTGGTTGCAATGTAGTTTTCTGCAAAATCAACCACTGATATAATAGTGCCAATCGGAAAAGAGTCCTTACACATTCTAAATTGTTGATCCAACCACCGAGACCTATGACTATGCCTTGCATACTTGTAGAAGAGATTGTCCTTAAAATCTGAAATAAAATCAGCAACACTACATTCTTTTGAAACCAACTCACATCTAGAACCTTCACCTCCACTCTACAAAGTATATTTGACTATCTCATATCTCTTTTTCTCAACAAGCTTTCCCCAAATTCATGTTCAACCCCTCATGAAAACATTGAACAAACTTTGACAAGCCACCACATTGTGAGCACTTTGTATTTAAACAATCATTTATATAGAAAAAGCAACCATCATCTCTAGAACATAAAAATAGATCTAGCAAGTCCCTTGATGATTTCAAAAGATACATTGCACCACTCCTAAAACATGTCATTAGTATACAAAGGAGAACTGATATAGCATAATAGTTCATGGTGTAGACACGGCCAAATTAGCATTATGCATATTCATTCCACTTATTGAATTGATCAAAACACAACAAACTATCTTCATCAACTAAAGGTTTAATCAAAAATACCATTTCATCTCTCATAAATCATTCAACCTTCATCTAGACATCCATTTACCTCACTTCAACGACCTTTTATTTAATTAACCAAATCATATTTCTCCATCCTTCTTGATTTAAATGAAATCAAACATATCTCAAAAGTCAAAGCATCCTAATCATCATCCTAGCTAATTAATCCCGATAAATCTAATGCTAACGACCCACTTGCATTCTCTTCTAGGATTTTGCCACTGCGACATGAAATTGCAATTAATTGATTTATCACCTTTTATTTTCAACTTGGCATAAAGGGAGAATATTCTCCAAGTTTGAATCTCCCCCCAAGTGGACATGTACACCCAATAGAGCATTTATGAGGCCTTACATGTCTCTTACATGTCCCCTTCCAAAGTCAAACTCAGCATTCATTGCACAAATTCAAATTCAAATTTTCCCTCTCATGGGCACTCTTCCCAAATCTTGCACATGCATCAACCAATCATCACTTGACAAGTGGCCTTATCTTATTAGCTTGATCTGTGTCCCACATTGGTCTCTCTTCAACACTTAGCATTTTGAAAATCCTTAAATAGAGGCTTCATCCTCAAGCAAATCCTCCACAATCTTTATGCAAAGTCACTCTCTTGGTTTGAGAACTGATTTTGTCCACCATCAATCCATAATCTTAACTTCACCATCTCTCCACAATCTTGCAAGGTCACTCTCTTCATTTGAGATTTGATCTTGTCCATTTCACTCTTCATCATTTGCAACATTTAGCTTATCAATCAAGGATTGGGAAAGGGTCACTAGCACATGTGACACCAATCCAATATGAGATAGTTTGCATCATGTTTTCTTATGCTTTTGCTTTAGTTCTTTTGTCATTTGTTGGCATTTTGAACATGATGTATTATTTCATAAGGATGTTAAATATTTTGATTTGCTGTTGAAATACTAATGATTCTGCAGGTTTTATTATTAGATTTCTAACCACATTTTGCAGATTTTAGCATCCACACATGGTACATTGAAAACTCCACATGGTATTTGCAACAAGTATTACAAATTTTAAGAGGCATACAATAAAATGGCTTCAAACCTTCAAAAGTCCTTTGCGGGATTTCCATATTTGGATGTGTTTCAATAAATTTTTTGAACAACATTGTTTGGCTTGATTCCAAGAAATGTTTAGGATGTGGTGTACGGTCTTGATTTCCAATTCTTAACTTTAAAACATCCTTTGCATTGGGTGATACTCTAGAGTTATCATGCCAAAATTGTTGAATTACTTGTTTTACATTATTAGTTAGCTTCTTATCAACACATGGAAGCCTCCCGGCAAAAGCCCATGTATCATTTTTGAAGAGGATCATCTATTCTTTCTTCTTGCAAGTGCTCTGGTCCAAAGTTTAATGACATTTATGTCAAAATCAATACAAGTTTGTCTCCATGCTTGTGACTTTTTCAATTGATGGCTTAATAGGGCGTTGCAAATGACTCTCCCAGCAGCTCTCTTTATCTTTTTTCTTGTTTGTTTTTCTATCAGACTTTGAGAGCATTAAAAATATTTTTGTCAATAATATTATTTTTTTCAGTCTTCTTGTGCACACGAATCTTCAATTTGGCAAGCAAAGGTCTCATCTTTTGCATCTTTATCAATTGTACAAAATTTGGCATTGCTCGGTCAATGTCTTATCGCTAAAATATTGTACTAAAATTCTTCTGTTCACAACCTAACAGCTCATGTTGACCTCTTGCCTTCAAAATTGTTTATAATGTTCTCATCAATTTCAATTAACCATTTAGGGGTTTTTGAAGGTCTTGAGTTTGGAATATGTCTTTCTTCCACACAAGGTTCTTCATTTCTCATGTAATTTGGTGAAACATAATTTACAGTTAGTTCAATATTACGTTCAACATCTTCATTTCCAACATTTTCACCTTGTATTTGAATAATTTCATTCCCAATTTCAGCACCATATTCAACATTTTCGAATCCAACATTTTTACCTTGAACATTTTCATTATCAATTTTAATATTTTCATTCCCAATTTGAATATCATGCTCAACATCTTCAATTCCAACATTTTCAGCTTGAATATTTTGAGTATCAATTTTAACATTTTCATTCCCAATTTCAATATCATCTTCAACATTTTCACCTTCATATTCAATTTCCTCTTCACTAGAAGACCAAAGGACTCAAATTCTACAATATTATTGCTTTATACCTTGTCTTCCTCTATGACCAGCTTCTTTATCTTTTTTTTGTCTATGTCCTTCCGAATTGTTCTTTGGCAAGGTTTTCTCTTCGTTTATGCTTTGGCTTGTGCTACTCCCCATTATACCTCATAAAAGGGCTGAAAAATCATAGTTTATGACAAATTTGAGTGGAAGATGCTCAAAAGGATTGATCTTTTTGTCCTTCCTCTCCTAAAACCGTGCATTTGTCACCAAAGCCTGCAAAAGAATGTAGGGTCCATTGGAATGCAAAAAAGGGGCCATATGGGGTTTTCCTATGGCCCACAAATCGAATATCTGAACAATTCCGATATCTAATATGTAGAACTCTGAAAATAAAGCAATTTTTTAATGCTCCCCAATGGCACAATTTTAGTGTTTCAAATCAAATATC
>VDFB02058242.1:511869900-512131358 GCA_007258455.2 Sequoia sempervirens | reverse complement strand
GTTAAGTTGTAGATACTTATAGCCATTAGCAATAGTTTGTTTCTTTAATTGTTTTGCAATTCTATAAATTTCCAACAAGTAGAAAATCTTGAATAGGATAACTTAGATAGCCTTATGTCTCTAAAGGCACATGTATAGTGCAACCATCAAAAATTTATAAACCTTGGGTTGAAATTTTAATGTAGTCTTTGCAATGTTGAGTGATTTGTTCAGTCAAGTATAGCTCTAAATTATGTAGGTTCTACCAAGTTTACAATACATTAGTTTATACTCTACAAGTTGTCCTTTTGAATGGATGCATTATGCCCTGCCACTATCCTTCTTTGGCTACATAAGAACACTATATGATGACCCAACCTAATTGATATTGATATCTCAAAAACTTTGTAGGGTAACTACAAGGTAGGTCATATCTTGACAAAGGTCTCTTGAAAAGGAACAAGGGTTTCAACTGTGATTTTAACATGCTCAGACTTTATGCAACATGCAAATCCTTTATCAAGGGCTTCATGACTCCTACAAGGATTTTTTATGGAGCTATGACACCTTGCATCTTTTAAATAACTTACAACATTCAACATTATCTTATACCTATGCACAAACCCGAGATGGGTCCTTTTGACTATAATTTTTTTGTTTCCACTTCAATATTTCTAACTTCATAGAGATCTCTCCAACAAGTCTCATGGTAAGATTATCATATTAAGAGTAATTTGCATGACATTCTCCCACGATTGTGAGTGATAGGGTTTCAACAGATGCAGACCTACCTCGTCCATTAAACTTCACACGTGCATACTTGTACGACTGGAAAATAATGATACCTAGAGACTAAGAAAGCATTTCCATAATTCCTCCCTCTCATTGTGTGTGCATCTATGTGTGAAATTATCCTACAACAACATTTCTAAGGCATTGAAACTAAAAAAATAGTGAATATGGGTATTGCAATACCTTTTTCATAATGGAAATTGAATATAGAGGCATTAGATTGAGCATAAACCTCTTAGATACCTCCCATCAAAGCTTGGTTATATACCTAGCCACCATGGAGTATTAAAAATTGTCATGCAAAGAGTCTTAATATGATGAAACCCTAGAAAGGATCAACCTCTTCTATTGAAACTCAACTTCACATTAAAGGCTTCCCTCCAAAATCTCATGCACGTAGATTTTTGGACCAAGTAAAGGAATTTATGACAAAATTATAGTATTTCAAAACTTTAGCATATGTTAAGACACCTTTTCAAAAGTGAAGATATGACTTATAACCTTGAATATGGACAAAAAACCCTTGTTAAAATTTACCTTTGAGAATGCTTAATATTTTTATGGGTATCATGACTAGATCAAAACAAGATTCTCCAACCCTAGGACAAGACCAAACAACATGAGAAACCTTGTGATGACTATTTTAACATATGGATAAAAACAAGCTAACAATTTCTTGTACTAAAACTTACAAATGGCTAAACTAGTGGATCCATAGAGTTACTTTGTTTACTTCATAGACGTATTAGATAAATATAGAGGTAATAGGTTGTTCCTGGGGTTAAGACAATCCAATAAATGAGATAGAATATGCATAGGGTATGAATAGTCAAATGTATAAACTAAGCTAAGAAGGTGGGTGAGTGTGTGACATACACTCCAAAATTAAGAGTGATGAACACTTTGGCCAAAGTAGTGTAAGTTGTCACTAATTACATTGTTAGTTCACTATGTTTCCAAATTTATGTGCTAGATAGGGGATGTCATAGGTATTGGTTGTAGCCATCGTATGACAGATCTAGAATCGTTTAGGACACTCCACCAAGCTCAAAAAATTTCATGTTATTATAAGGTTACCAAACCAATCTCTTCGTTGAAGGGTAGGGCCATCTATCAGTTAGATAGATGTGTGGGGGGCCATAGTTAGTCCATCGTTGGCAAAAAAGCACTTTAGTGATGCTTATCCTCTTTAGTTGGTGACCAAGGTTTTGAATGGACGACTTCTAGGACTATTCGTACATCCTTTACCAGTAAGCTCATTAAAGCTTTGTATTTGTATTTTGTATCTATTACGGTGAAAGAATGTAGAAAGAAAATTGATATCATGTTATCATGTACTATGTAATCTTTACTTTGAAAGTTGTAACACTTTGATATAATGCAATGAAAGTTTGGAAGGATGTTTATCTCAAATGTGCATGTTATCTTTTATATTTTAAGAAAAAAAAATTGCTCTTATTGGATAGATTCTTAAACTTTTACTTGAGGTTAAAACATAGGAAAGTTACTATGTAGAACAATGGGCATGTTACATTTTTTGTCAAACTTTTTTGTTGTAACATTTTAAAGTTGTCCATGGATTTTTTTTTCCTTAATATGAAAATTCATTTCTATAATGTCTTTTTGAACTTTACATGATATGTATACAATCATCTAAAAATTTAGCAAGTAGTTGAATTTTATCTCTATACTTATTTTAAAATGGTTAAAAAAATCATTTTTATTGGTGAAAGCCTTAATAAAACCTTTAGTATTCAATAAAAAACAATATATACATACATTGAAATTAGAAATTAAAAGTACTCTAACAACAGATTACTCCATAAATTATAAACTATAAACTCGTATAAAATAAAGTTAATTAAAATAATTGAATTATATGAAAACTAAAACTATTTACAAACTTAAACCTAATATAAAAAAAGTGCCACATATTGGCTAGTACTTGTCTTTATAATACTATAATTATTGTTTTCTAGATTTGAAATAAATGTAAGTTTTATTAATATGAATAGAAATAAATGTATTTTTTGTTAATTATAGTGTTTTAATATTGTTAATTAGTTTTTTTCATGACCCAACCCTAACCATAACTCACACCTTACCTCTAATTATATCCCTAACCCTAACCCTAACAATAACAATAAATTTTAAACCATTATCCTAATCCTAGACCTATCTCTAACCCTAAGTGTGATCATAACACTATCCATAGCTATGGTCATAACCCTAACCCTAACAATAAAGAATTGTAGAGTGACATTACAAAAATATAAAAATCTATGAATTATTATTGGGAATAAAATTTGGAATAAAGATATTAGATGAATAAAAATTTGTAACATTATATCTATTAATCTTATTTTCATGATTTTTATTAGTAATATTTTATTTTTAATTTATTTTATTTTTGAATAGTTCTAACCATAATTTTTTCCTTATTCTAAATTCCAATCCTAATCCTAATTATAATGCTTTTAGGATTATAATAATTAATAGTAATAGTCCATTAGAATTATAATTTAATTAATAATTATAATAATTTTAGTTATTTTAATTTAATTCTCATTTGTATTTATTTATGTTTTGAAGTTAATAAAATTTGGAAAGTTTAAGATTTAATTTAATTTTTTTTTTAATTGTGTAAAATCAAATCCCTAAGGAAATTTGAGGGAAAAATGCTTTGCAATTTGGTGATTGGCTCCTGCTAGGGTTTTTTTGGCAAGCATGGTGGGGGAGGCATGACCCTCCCCCATGAAGGTTTGATTGGTGCTACTCTTTGTACCCCCATTTAATGCCCTCTCTTCCTTGCATCTCTGGGTGTTTATTTTTCTGTTTATGTGATCTAGATTTTCTTTGTTTGTTCCTAGGATGTTAATCCCCTCACTCATGTGTGTTTTAATGGAGGGGGGTACAACCCCCCTATCCCTCCCAATGGCATCCTCAAGGAAGAGGGTGAAATTAATATCCCTCGGCTGGCCAAATCATTTCATAATACCATTGTTGAGGATGCCCATGTTCTTGTTGTAAATTCTAAATTTGTTTTTGTTCCAAGTGCAGGAGAAGGTGAAGACCAGAATAATGGAAGAGTAGAAGGTAAGTTCCCTCTCGACACTACTATAATTTCTCCCAATGAAGAAATGTGTAACATTGTTCATATTAAAAGGAATAAATTGTTGAATGTTGTTATTTTTCTAGTTGTTGTTGATTTGGAAAACTAACCTACAAGAATGTTTTTGGAAAATTAGCTTAAAAATGTATGGCATAAAAAACATAACATTCAAGTCTCGCTCTGTTGAATGATTCAATGAGGGCTATTCCTAATTTTTCTAAATCTTATGAAATTTAAGAAAAAATTCTCAACAAATCCTACTGGAGCATAGGGAAAAGTGTCTTTAGGGAAAATGCTTGGTCACATGGCGCTAATGGCAGTGAAATCTTGGCCCTATTATCTCCTAGATGGCTACTTGTCAAAGACATCCCACAAGACCTCTAGTCATTCATCCCCCAAGTCTTAGCACCATTTAGAAATATCTTAAGAATCAACAAACCTAAGACTCTGCTTCTAGATATGAATGTGTTCCCTCTTATATCACTCCTTCCTGGCATAGAATTACTAAGAAATATTGGCATTCTCATGGATGACTCTCTACACCTCTACCCATTGGAATTCCTAGGTGGGTTGGGATCATGCTATCTCTATAGGAGGGATGCACACATTTGTAAGAATTATCCCCTCATTCAAAGAAATTTTGGTCCCTTTTCAAATGTTTCGCCTAATGAAGGGAAATTGTCGTCGGCCTCCTTTTATACTTTTACAAACACCACCACCACTAATGTGATTGCCTTCCTGCTCTTTCTCACCACCTCCATTTTGTTTCCAAGTTCCTTTCGCTTCTCCCTATGCTCCTAATCCCCTTCTTGCTTCCCTTAGACTAGCCCCAACTCTTGGGTGAAGGAATGCACAACAACTTGCATTGGATAAAATAAGGAAAAATATTGAATTAAGGAAAAATGATAATAAGGAATCCAAGAAAATTGAGTATTTTGTCAATGGGATTAAATTCTTAGGAAAAACTTGTGATCTCTTCCAAAAAATTGGGATAGGTGACTTGATTATCTCCCCTTGGGTACTCACTCTGAATCCAGTGATAAGGGAGATGGTAACTCCTCCACTCTAATGCTATTGATTGGGACAAATTTAAAACCGAAACCACCTCACAAGTTAGGGTTAAAATGATGGAGAATCACACCATCTTAGCATTGGATCACAATGAGGCTATGAGGGATAAACAGGTTTGTCAACCTAGTATAGAATATCGCCCAAACACCAACCTTGATCTTAAGAAACCTGAAATTAGAGAAGACTCAAATATAAATAAAACTTCTTCCAATAGAGGGGATGTTGAAGCCCATTCAGAGGAATCTATGGCTCACCCCAAAGGTGGTGAAAATAGGTCACAACCCCTAAAAGAAAGTCTAGACTCACTCACATAATTGATTAGAAAGTGGTCTATGGACAAGCTTGAGAGTGAAAAATGGTTTGAAAAAGTGTTAACACACTAATTGACCTTGTAGGGCCTCTTAGAGCCTCTAGTAGTAAGAAGACCCTTGAAACTAAGGGTGAAAGTGCACAATCCAACCCCCCAAAATCTAGTGCTCACCTTGATAACTTAGGGAAAGATAAAGGTGACAAGGATGAATCTCATGGTGTTTCTAATGAGAAAAATCTTGAGGGTGTTGTAGTCCCCCTTAAGGAACCCAAGAAAAGAGGCAGAAAAAAGAAGAATAACTCCATCACCCTCAGTAAAAGCAACATTGGTATACTAAAAGGAAAGAGGAAAAAGACATTTATTTTCCTCACCATTCCCTCAGCCAAAAGATTAGAGGGTGAGGATGAGGCACCTAAATATTTTGAGCTATTTAGTAATGTTAAAGAGGCCACCACTAAAGAATGTAATGATGATTCTTAACTGAACCTCATAGAATGTGAGGCATCTTGAGTACCTTGATAGGAAGTATATAGTAAGAAGGTTTCTAAACTTGGAAAGGAACAAGGACTTTTTCCTTCTTCAATAAGTTAAAGTGGTGGGGTTCTCCCTAGAGACCAACATGAAATTCATCTAGGGAGGCTCTTCCTATATCACCACACAGCATGAGAGGGGAAGAGGAGGCATTGCCTATTGAAAAATGAGGTGTTTTCTTAGCTTAATACTCTATAAAACTTTAATATTTCTGCTCTAAATAAGATTTTCCTTTTGTTACTTATTCTTTTTGGGTGATTATCTTGATTAATACATTTTACTGTTGTAGAATGTAGACAAAAGTTGATAGAAGAACTAGACAGGATATTAGAAAGATTACACAAGATGTGCCGTGAAGAAACCCTTGCGGGAAAAAAATCCACCAAGAATTATTCTATTATTCAATCTTTGAATTACAATAGCATCAATTCTTGCTTGAGAATGTTTCTTTTGCCTTCACCAATCTTCTTCACAACCTGCAATAAAAACTCTCACAAATCTATTCAACTTGCTTGAGATAAATAGGCTTCAATCATCTTTGTAAACTCAACATAAGTTACAAGTACAATGCACAAACCCTATCCCTAAAAGGTATGCCATATCTCATGCAAATAGAGTTATGTTGTTAAGAAGAATGCTAAAACATGTGCTTCATCCATTTGGGTGTCCCAAACTGAAGCTACAACTCATCCTTCATTTTGGTGATAATTCCAAAGCTCTTCCTCAAAGTTGGCACCCATAAGTAATCCTACTTAATTGAGCCTTCAAAAATATCTCAACATGCAAAAGAGGAAAATATAAGAAAGCATCTTGGGCACCCAAGTTGGCTCCAAGTGATTTCTTGTTAACTAAAACATTTACTCAACATCATTCATGCATGAATGGTCATCCCCTGTTAACTGGAGGTAGTCCCTGTTAGCTGTCATACAACTCAAGTTATTAGCCATGCATTCCAAGTTAACTGAAGCTAACTACATGCAACTCAAAATAACCAACATGCATGCAACATGCGCTTGCATGCAACTAAAGATAACTAAACCATAATTGAACTCAACTCAACTGAACTAAATTGAACAAAATTGATTTTGAACTGAATTGAACTGAACTAAACTGAATTGAACTAAACTGATTCTGAACTGAACTAAACTCATCTAAATTGAACTGAACTGAACTTCATGCATGCAAAATTAAAACCTTAACTACTAGGATCTTTACATGCATTCAGAAGTGTTATCTCTTACTCCAAATAGTTAAGTGAACTCAAGGTGAGTGCCACCTTACCATGTGTGCACCCACATGTTCCTATTATTTAGGAATAAATACAAATGTCAATTTCATGATTTATTTCATCCAAATAATTAATCCCATCCTAATCTTAGTGTTGTTGAGAACATTCCAAGAACTTAGGAGATACATGAAATAATTAATGTTTAGGATTTTCAATTAAATGGAATCCTATTTCCAACATTTCCATCCTTATGGCCAATGAATAGAAACAACACTTAACCAAATCTAGGATCTCCCCATGCAATAGAGCTATATGGGAAACGATAAAGGGTATGGTTTAAGGGTTAAGGGTAGAGGGGAGAGGGGGAGAGGGGGTAGGAGGGATATACTTGAGAGAGAGAGGGGGAGGGGAGAGAGGGGCAGGGGGCACAAGGGTTAGGGTTTAAGGGTTTAAGGGTTAAGGGTGGAGGAGAGAGGGAGAGTAGGAGGAGAGACTTGAGAGAGAGGGGGGGGAGAGTGGGAGAGAGATAGAGGGTAGGCTTTAAGGGTTAAGGGGAGAGGGGAGAGAGGGAGAGGTGGTAGGAGGGAGATACTTGAGAGAGAGGGGAGATTGGGAGAGAGATAAAGGGTGGGGGGTGTACAAGGGTTTATGGTTTAAGGGTTAAGTGGAGAGGGGAGAGGGGGAGAGGGGGTAGGAGGTAGAGACTTGAGAGAGGGGGTGGGATTGGGAGAGAGATAAAGGGTGGGGGTGTACAACGGTTTAGGGTTTAATTGTTAAGGGTATAGGGGAGAGAGGGAGAAAGGGGTAGGAGGGAGAGACTTGAGAGAGAGAGGGGGGATTGGGAGAGAGATAAAGGGTATGAGGTACAAGGGTTTAGGTTTTAAGGGTTAAGGGTAGAGGAGATAGGGAGAGTGGGTAGGAGGGGGAGAATTTCAAGAGAGAGAGGGGGGAGTGGGAGAAAGATAGAGGGTAGGGGGTATAATGGTTTAGGGTTAAGGGTTTAAGGGTTCTAGGGTTTTTTTTTTTTATTTGCATTGATTTATGTTTTATATATGTGTACAATAATTTTATAATTAGATAATACTTAATTTTAAAATTTACATAATTTCCCATGGAAAAATTCAATGGAACAAATTTTATATAAGTTACATATATAATTGTGTATAAGATTCTTGAACTTAAGAATTCCATGAAACAAATATAAGTTGTATATAATTGTAATTTAGGAAAAATGATTTTAAAAAACTTCACTAGGTTTCAAATAAGGATTGAAAGCATATATATGGGTTTACATGAAACCAAAAAAGTGAGAGATGAAGCTATCAAAGATTCTTGAACTTAAGAATTTTATATGGAACAAATATGTACATATAATTGTAATTTACACAAAATGATTTACAACTATGTACAAGTTACTATAAGTTCTCATTTGAACATGTATAGGGTTACAAGTGAACTTGAAAACCATGGATATAATGTAAGTCAAAGATTCTGGTTCAGTCCGCTCTTCAATAACATGTAGAATTTTTTGATGATCATCACTATCTAGTCTCCATTTTCTTCGGCCATGTGCATGTGGAACTGCATGAAGATGTAGGGTGGTAGCAATTATTAAGTGACTATATTGATATACCTTGTTATCAAGTTGATAGTCAACAAAATGAATCCCATGCTAAACAACTTTGACTTTTTTTAGATATGTCCCTTGCACTACAACATAACCCACATGGTAAACATGAACCTAAGGTAAGACATATGAACATGTGCAAAATTTTCATGCTCAAGGTTTGTACAATATATATTTAATGTTTATAATGTAATGTGCACATGTGAATAAAATGTATATAAAATTTTAAATTCAAACTCATCTATGGGAAATGACATTCCATCACTTGTTTCAGGTTGTGTTAGCTTATTCCTCTCTTCTGTGCAACGCAATAAATAATAGCTAACACCTTCGATGTTTCCAAGCTCTATTATGACTGTAAAAACATCTCCTCTACACCAAATTTACACAAAAAAAATCTAAAAAAAATAGAAATTATGTCTCTAAAGATCATTAACTAGATATATATATATAATATTTAAATTATTGAAAACTTATTCATGTACCTTTTTCTAACCAATCCTGAAATATGGTCATAATCAATTGAAATCAAAGGAATGTCTTAAAATATTTCTTCCTTGTTTTCATCATATGTTTATGAAACAACTAGTGGCACTGTATCCCATTTACCAACATATCCAAGTTCTTGATTGTTGCATGCATAATCAGAGTTTCCCCCAACACACTCAATGCAAAAACAAGAGTAATCCCTTGTGTCTAATGTCCATCCATGGCGACTATCTAAACTCCTAGCACAATGCAAAGATCTTGTTTTTTTCTACCCTCTTACACCCATGCATCAATCTTCTATCCACACCTAGATACATGTACAACAAAAAAATTATGTGAAAAAATATGTATATATATATATATATATAATTTAAATTTAAATAAATTCAAATGTTTGATTTAATGTAATTTATATATACCCGATATCTCCCAAAACACTCTATGTGGAATGTTCCGGTTTGTTCTTGAAGATGTGTCGACCACATTTGATGTGAAGTGTTTCTTGCACCATTCAAAAACATCATGTGCATTGTCTAGACGATCTTCTGGATAACTCATTTGATGCTTTCTTAAAGCTCATTTGATGCAAGCTCCTACTCCATCATGCTCACCCTTTCCATGCCCACTCTCAAAAAAACTCCAAACATGTGGTATTTTGTAGATTTTATGATAGCTACAAAGTGCATGGAATGGTCGTGAATATTTGAATTGTGTTGCGCATCCATCTAGCCATACAAAATAATTTTCAAATTTTACACCCTTACTTCTCAAATTCTCAAAAAATATTGTAAAGAAATGTTGGACAAAAAGTGTGTCATGCTCTTTATCATGACTAATATAAAAGTGATATTCTTTCTTAATGGCTCATTCTTCATTTGTACTCTTAACACCATCCAATTCTGATTGTTCATGTCGATAACACACATGAACCATAATAGTGATCTGCTTTGAAAAGTAATACTCTGATTGAATCTCCTTTTGATGTACAACTTGGAGTAATTTTCTGCAAAGTCAACTACTGATAGAACTGTTCCACGTGGGAAAGTATCTCTCAATGTTTGGAATTGTTGTGCTTTCCACTTAGCAAAAAAGGAATGTTGTATGTATGGTTGTATCAATTTTCAAAAATATTCCATAAATTTTCCAATGGGAATCTCCTCTTCTACATAGTTCAACCTTGTGGATTCTTTCCCAAAATTTATTTGCAAATTTACATACTTGTACCTGTGTGAGTAAAATATGTGAATAATAATAAACCACACAATCAATGAAACATTACATTACAGAGAATCCAAATAAAAATTTAATCAAATTGAAACAAATAAACTCTCTAAAAATAGTACTTACCTCTTGTAATTTATTGTCTTTGTTAAGTCAGTATCCTCAATTCTTGAAGGAAATTTAGCCAAATTTCCACATTTCTCACAAATTCCTTTTATGCAGTTTATTTGAGGTCCATTTTCATGATCACATAATATAGACTTTATGAACAAACTTGTTTGTTTAGGAGGTGCATTTTGAAACCCGCATCTTTCTTCCCTCATCTTTCAAAACACCTAATAGTAGAGATCAAATTCAAGATGATAACGGAAACAACAAGTATCAAAAAACTTGTTTATCTTCACATAATATGGCTTTAACCTTTGAAACATTTTTTCCCAATCTTTATATGAGGATATGCATTACAAAAGTTCATATACATCTCAAATTGTGTTATGTCTAGCCAATGTTTCATATGATTTTCACAAATACCAGGTCCAATCCTGTGTCTCATAACATCTCTAGTATTGATGATGGACGAGTCTAATCATGCCAAAAACCTAAGACCAAGTTCCTAACAACATCTTCAATTCTGTCAGAATGGGGAGCTCTACACATAATTTCCCAATTGCCTTCTAAACTCTCATCTAAAAACTTTCTCTTGTTATCGTATTTTATTGATGTGGTTCTACTATAACCAATTTCAGTTGAAAGTGCAGACATTTTTCTTTTTCTTGCTATATCTTGATGTACAATAGATTTCAACATCACCCTTCTTGTAGTGGCCTTATCCACTAATCGAGATCCTTTCCCAATGGAATCTAAACCCTTTTCAACATTTTGAACAATATCCTTTTGTAATCCCATGTGTTTCTTCTTATTTGATATTGAATGTACACCCAACAATTGTAATGACTCTTTGAGCTCATCACGAAGAAGTAAACATGATAACAATTGGGTTTTTTCAAGTGTATCAAAATGATTGAAATGATGATTGATTATTCCATTTACAGATTTAGTCGTTGACCTATTTCTCTTATTATAAGACTGGTTGGCATAACATTTCATTTTCTCCATATCCATTTCAAGTAAATGATCTAAACTTCTATGAGATATTTTTTTCCTCACCTTTTCAGCTAGTTTTATATGCTCATCCATACCAGTAGGAGGAAGTGATCTTGACCCCTCTCCAACATGCATTTTTTGAACTTATGCCTCCTCCCTATCTTCAAGGACCATGTGTTCTTGAGCGGATTCATTTGATCCAATGTATAGATTCTCCTCGACTTGAGCATGATTACTTCCTGCTTGTTGATCCCTTCCTACATGTCACAAAATATTTTGCAAACAAAAGTGAGAGATGATGTTATATAAGTGAAGTTTATGTATGCAAGAAAAAAAAGTGATAAGACATGATGCTATAAGTGAGAGAAGTTTCTACTAGTTTTATATGATCATCCATACTAGTAGAAGGAAGTGATCTTGACCCCTCTCCAACAAGCATTGTTTAAACTTGGGTCTCCTCCCTAACTTCAAGGTCCATGTGTTCTTCAACGGATTCGTTTGATCCAATATCTAGATTTGGCTCAACTCCAGCTTTAGAAATTCCTGCTTGTTGTTTGAATTTACATGCAAGAAAATAAAGTGAGAGACTATGAGTTATCTAAGTGGAGTTGAAACAAATAAAATCAAAGATTCTTGAACTTAATAATTCTATGGAACAAAATCAATTGGAAGTAGATGATAAATAATTTAGGGAATGTCTATGCAAGATTACTATTGGAAATATATTTATAAGAAAAAAAAATTGAGGTGTTAATAAAAGTCCTAAACACACACTTGAGAGAGAGAGAGAGAGAAGAAACAAGCATGTACCTTGTTTCTTTATATGATAATTTTCCAAGTTTTGTTCACGCCTCTTTTTGTTCTTCTTCTTTTGACAATTTTCGTTGAGACGCATTTTTTCTTTTTCTTTGTTGTCCCATTTTCTTCTTCAACTTAAAGATGACTCAAAACAAGACTACCAACTTAGTTAAATTCTCCTCCAAATTTTTCCTTGATTGATAAAAATGAAAATTTATCTCTCCAATATTTGCCTCCTTGATAAATGTGCAAAAACCTCTTCTCCAAAATCTGCGCTTAAGTGATATAAATGAGAATTAATCTTGCAATTTGATATCTAGAATAATGAAAGATAAGCTTCTATTTACATGCATATGGGATGGGGAAAAAATTATTCTATTATACATGGAATAACTAGATCCTAGTTTAAATGAATCAAGTAGTAAACAAACAAGTTATTTCATTGTGGAGTTCGTTGTTATTTAATGCATAGGTATGCACAACATATCTAGTAATTTTAGAATTTTGTTAAAGTTTCAAAAATTTATAATAGCTCGGTATAATTTGAATTGAATTTTCTTAATTATATTTGAATTGAATTTCAAGTTACTTGTCAAAAATGTATAATAGAGGTATAATTTGAATTGAATTTTCTTAATTATATTTGAATTAAATTTCAAGTTACTTGTCAAAAAGATTATATTTTGTTCTCAACTCAATGGCTCATGTTTCTTAAGTCATTTTTAAAAAAATATTTATTGTGATCAACATGAATGAACTTAATTAGAAAGTGGCATTGATTTCCTAAAATTCTACTAGAGATCAAATGTATATTGAATATAAGGAAATTTAAGTTGTAAGAGATCATCAAATAAACAAACATGTATGTATATTGAATATTTAAAGAAAATGCATACATATATCATGTGTAAACATGTAACCATAAGCAAACACATGTACATACATGTAAAGAGATTCAATGTATAAACATAACACGTGTTATAAACAAAGAGGGAGATGTATGTATATATCATATAAGAAAATGTATGTACATATCATATAAGAAAATTAATGTAAATTAGAGATCATCAAATGTCAAATACTAAAGATCAACAAATAAGCAAATGCATGTATATATCATATAAGCAAATGTAAGAGATCATCAAATCTCGAATACTAAAGATCATCATATAAGAAATTACATGTAGTAAAGATCATAAATCTAGTGTGAAGGGCCTAATATGAATGTCGACTCCTAGTCGAATGACCATCTGAATGAGAACAGTCCTACTCTAATAGATGTGTTGAGCCCTGCAAATAAAATTGTCTATAGAATGTGATAAATACATATAATTTATATTAAATAAATTTTATGAAAGTTATTTTTAAATTAACTTCTATTTTTAAATATCTATCTAGATCTATGCATACATAAATATTTCATGTAGATATATACATGTGTATATAAAAAAATTTAAAACTCACATGTCCACTGGTAGCAGATTCATCCACGTATGAGTCACGTTGATCATGCACACGATTTAGACCAAGGCTAGTAGTGGCATGAGGTATGTCCACCTGTAACAATATATATACATATATATCAACTTACATGAATATCTAGTTAAAAAAAAAAATCAAAATAATTGAAACATGCACATGCACACATACATGCACATCATCTGATATTGGATGACCTAAGTCCTTTGAAACGGTCACCTCCACCATATCCACCAAACAGTCAAGCGATGAATCAACATATACATCCATCTGATCTATCCCATGTCGTGCCATAAATGATGAATGTAGAGGACTATGAAGGTGAGATGGCATCGGCGATGATGAACCAGAACCAATCAACATATCAATAAAACCCATAGTCTGTGCAGCTGTCAAATGAACTATAAGTGGATCTTGATGCGCACTAGTGCTCAACTAAGAGTGATGGGATCCTGGAGTTGAAAAGGAATCCATGTTCCAAATGATCTTTGACATGCTCTATACCAATCCCATTGTTTGATGCAATGTGGGCATATGCCTCCAACAGGTCCTCAATCAAACAATGCAAAGTCTTGTGTGCCATATCTCTTGTAAGTGCATCAAGTTGTGTAGGAGTAGGGATGTTAGCCATTGTAAAAGGATCCATGGTGGTCCACTGTGCTGAAAATGGCATGCATAGGGAATGTTTGGACATCAAATACTGACCTACATGATCATCAGATATCCTAGTGGTGGCAGACGCAATGTCACCTACAGTGTCAATTGCTTCATTTTGGGAAGCAACAACAACCTCATCTGCTATGGGGGCTAGAGCTGGGGTGAGAGCAAGAGACCTCTCACTAACCAATGCCCTAAACACTGGGGCTGGTCTATCTGCTCGACGATAGGTGGGCCCTACCATGCCCCTGACCAGCATATGGTGGAATGTCCAAGTAGTTAACTTTGAGGCCCAAATGGACCTCAGCATACAACTATTGAGCAAAATATAATGGAATTTGCTCATTGTTTGGGTATTGACCATGTGCTGTGAGAAATCGTGGGTAGATCAATTCAGCCATAGCACGATTGACACATCTAGTGACTTGGTATCCCCTAGCCTTACATACATTTTGATAAAAAGGAAAATAAGTGTTTTTTATCATTTCGTTGGTCACACTATCCTATATTTGTTTAAGGGGAACATCACCATGTACTTCTTCCCGCAAGCGGGAAAGAATAGCAACTACTCTATTTGGGGAATATGCACTAGTCCTCTCAAGTTCATCTCTTAGTTTTTCTAAACTATGTAATATTGACATACATGGTTCATAATATATCCCTAGGTTTGCACCTTGTGCTAATGAGTCTCTCAACTTTTTAATCTCATTAGTGGTATTTGCAAACAAAGAATCTGGCTCAAGTGGAGCATGATCTATATTTTCCATGGTATATATATATAGTACACCTAAAAGAGCAATGAGACCTTGGTAAATAATATATCTATATAAAGGGAATACAAATCTAAAACAGTTGTAACAATTCATCTACTCATCAATAATATTTTCATACCATTAACAAAAAACATTCAACATCTATCATAGTTTTTTAATAATTTCAAAACATTCAAATTACTAGATTGCACACAAAACATAATCTAAAATAGTTATAAAATTTAATAGATGTGTCTAAAATTAAGAATTCACACTAGAATATCAATATTCCATAAGAATCTCATTAAGAGGATGATTTTAATGGAAGATAATATAAAATCCTCCATATGAGGTTGAATTTTATTATTACATTATGAGTGAATCATCTCAATTATATAGCCAACAACATCAAAAAATTATAGATTGGAAAACAAAATAATCACACATTTATCATATTTTTATATGTATAAAATTTAGATACCATCAAACTATTTAAACTTATAGATTGTGCATAAAGCTATAAATTGAATCGTTAAAACTAATTTATTAAGAATCAAATCTAATATTAAAGTTTGACTATTGCATGTACTTGTTATAAATATCTCACTAATCCAACCATACATTTTATATATGTTAAAAAATATATAATTAACAATTTATACAACTTCTAATTATGATAACAAATCTAGAATCAAACATGACCCAAATGTAGGATAAAGACAAGAATCTTAATCTATAACATTATTTTGAGTTTGGTTTAATAGAAATTGAAAAAAATTATAATCATGAAAAAAACAATGAATAAACTAAGGATCATTTTAACAATGGTGAATTAGTGCCTAAAGATTGGCCTAAAAAATTATAATATTCAACATTCTCATCACAAACGATATATGAAAACTAAGGATCATTTGGTTATATATTTTCATAGATTTAAAATTTGAATATTTATTACTATAACATGTTCATTACAATTATATTTTTAAATAATATTGTAATAATTTATTATGTCTCTGAAATTTGTTTTGTGGATTTTAATGTTTTTTTTAAATTTAAGTTAGAGTCAATAGAATCTAATAATCTAGACCTTAAGAAGATTCAAGTAATTTATGTTTGCCTTAAAATTACGATTATTGCTCGATTAAATAGATTATTGATTGTATTTAGATTTCAAAATTGGAAATACTTTAAAATTATAGAATCATATTATCCTTTGATACAAAAAGCTATGTCAAGGATTATTTGTATCTTCCTCATAATTATGTTTCACATATTGAATATTTCAAGGAGGATTGTGTGGATGATTTGAAATTTGAAGCAAAGATTGGTTGAGATCGACAAAGGATATTTTGATAAACTCCAAAATCCTAAGAATAGAGAAGATGGTGAGTCATATTTTAATAGACCTTATCTTCACTCCTATTCAAATGCAACCTTTCCAACCAATATATTGGATTGCAAAACAAGTAATAGATATATATGAACTTACTCCTAATCACCCTCCATTTACCCCACCATTAGATATGCATATTGATATTCACCTACTCAAGTTTTATGAGACCCTAGGTGGCTTTGTGAATACATCAAAAATATTATGCATGATGTCTAAGAATTTAATTGTGATGGATCAAGATATATTCCAAGAATTTATAAATGAAGTATATATTCATATATATGTATTTGTTTGAGTGTTTAAAATTAGTTAAAAATTTCTTTGAGGGATTTATGCAAATATGACATAGATTAGAAAGATAATTTCATGTCATTTTGGTGAAGTCATAACTTAACTTTTAATTTATCATTTATGGGAATGACATCTTCCAGAAGTTTATAGAAGGCCATAGATGGTGGGCCACTTTTTGAATTAAATTTAGTTATTGAATTTGTATTTTTTGGATGCGCATTTAGATTTAAATTTACATGCCAAATTCACAATGTCCTACTCTTGATTAAATTCCTACAAGAAATTAAGGAACTTGGGATACCCACCTCCCAATGGTCTTGGAATGGATGCATTTAGATGGAAAAGGATTTCAAAAGGCTCATGGTACTTGTGGACCCCTCAAAGGCATGATATATAACACATGAACTTTATTTATGAAATTTGGTCTTTAGTTGTTGGCTTCTAGTATGAATGTTATCTATAAGGTGGAATTCTTAGTTGAGACTCTCAATCTTCCATTGTTGGTTTCTAGTGTGATTATACAATATGATCCAAGTATTAATTTCTAATGTTAATTATTGAAAGAAGGTATATAAATTATTATTCGAGCATGTCTTAATTCTCATACAGAATTGTCTTAGTCAATTTCTCAATGTATGAGTTCCATATATTTGTAAATTTTTTTAATATAAAAACATATTTTATTTCATTAATTAACCTATATATTCCATGTTACAAAGGATGCTCTTATTTTAAATTATAAGTATATAATTCAAAATTAATTAGTAATTTTCAAGATAGAGTACACACAATTTCTTTAGTTAAAATAAAATAATATTCTTATTTCCATGAGAGTTATGTAGAATGGTAGCTTGATGTCTCAAAAATATTTCTTTCATACATACTAAATTTTTATCATGTTACATTATGAGTGAATCATCTCAATTATATAGCCAAGCACATCAAAAAATTATAGATTGGAAAGAAAAATAATCACACATTTATCATATTTTATATGTATAAAGTTTCTACCATCAAACTATCTATACTTATAGATTAAATTATTTTTGAATTTGGTTATTTGGGTTCAACATGTCATGCTATAGGATTTTCTTATGTTTTCACCATGTTGTCATGTGTATATCATAGCTATGTATTTTATAGGTGTAGGAATTTTAGAGGAAGGCAAGGTTGAACAAAATGCATAAGGATGAGATGGAGCCTTGTTTACCTTAGGATTTGGTTGAGGCTCCCTTTCAGCATAATTGAGGGGTGTTTGGTCCTCTTGTAGACATGACTAATTTAGAAGGTCTTGTCAAGAGAAATTTAGAGATTGGTAGAGACAAGATTCATGTTACAGATGGATTAGTTGGAGTTCATTTCCTCTACCATTCTCTTGAATTGCAACATTCACCTCTTGGTATTCTTTCTAATAATTTAAAAATATGAACAAGGTTCAAGTTTAGAAGATTATAGGAACCCTTTGGTCTCAAGTTTGGAAACTAAAGATGGAAACTCCATTGCAAAGGAACTAGGTTCATTCATGGAAAAGGATAAGGTTGACAATAAGATATAGTTCCTTGAAGAATTTTGTATTCAAGTTGTGTTCAATGATAGATCTACTATTTTTTTGGGAAAACGACCCTCTTTATTAGATACATTGCCACTATTGGTGGAGTATTTCTAATTGGAGGCTATTTTTCTAACTTAAAACTATATTTTTCTTGTTGTTGTTTCATGCCAATATGATTGATCATTTTTTGTCTCTTTATTTGTCCTTGTAAAAGGGCGAGGCCCTTTCAAAAAATTTATTTCTAATTCATAAATTCAACCAAAAGTATTTACCCTAAAATTAAAATATAAATTTAAACTTTAAAATAGTCTTTTTTGATATTATATAATAGCCTCATGTATTTAATTTATAAATCCTATTATTCTTTATGTTTAATTTCAAAAATTTAATGCTTGAGCAAGTATAGGTTACAAGTGCATTCTTTACATTTTTTCTCTTTCTTTTGTACTATTTTGTATATGTGTGTCTTATATGCATTGCCTCAAACATATAATTTTGATGTCCTATACCTAATTCTAAATTTAGTTTTATGAATGTATTCCTCCTTTATTCTTTGCTAATTGTAATTGAATATTAGACCTATTTTTTAAAATATGGCCACCCCTCTCAATCAATAAAGTAAGTCATCTATTTTAGGTGGTGTATATTAATGTTAATTTTTTATTTATTGAACATGTACATAATCAAGACAACTTGGAAAAGTGTCTTATCTTTATTTTTCATAAAAAATAGTTGGAGCATCCCATGACAAGACACTAGAACATATAAATCCTTTCTTGAAAATGTCATTTAGGAAATCCTTTAATTCATGGAAATATGAAGTGTTTGTTTGATAGGTATCTCTAGATATAGGAGCTAATTCATGCATGAACTCTATTAAAAAATAAAACACCCATTTAGGAGGAAACATGAGGAGTTCATTCCAGGAAAGACATCCTAAGACTTTTGTAATGGAGGTTTATTTTCATTTGAATGGTTCTCATTCACTTTTACTAAATAAAAATTAACAACAAACAAGGCACACCCTTTTCTTTATTCTCTTTTGAGTTGTAAAATAGAAAATTTAATAATACCTTCATTCCTTCTAATCCTAATAGAACTATTTTATTATACATTTCATTCAAACAATCTAGTTTCTTTCCTATAAATTTATTCTTCGATTCATACATTTAGAACCAACCATTTTTGGAGTAATGTCATAAGACTCAAAGGCAAAATATGAAGAATTTTATCCAAGTTTCCATTGTATGCACCCTAAGTTATAATTTTAGAATGGTATCATTTATAAACTATCTAAGTTGGGACATGTACACAACTCAACACTACCTCTTTTAACAAGGATTTAGATTTTAAGTTGAATTTCTAAACTATCTAAGGTGATACAAAATAGTAAGAAGCACCTAATTATATTAAGATTTTAAGATATAAAATATATTAATTCTACTTCATAGCTCTAGGTATGACATTTTCGCATCATTATCACTATGCTCCCTAGATTTCTTTGTTGGTGTCATATCCACCATGAATGAGGCCCATTTTTCTAAAGGTCCTATATATAAAAGATAATTAGATAAACCTTCACCAATGTTTGCATTTTAATTCTAATTGATTACCACTTTATGCCTTTTACCAATTTATAATTTCATAGTTTAATACCAATATAAAAACTTGTAGGCGAATAACTATAATTCCCCATTTTTATAAATAGTTTAGATTACCTAAGTTCCAATTGAAGTTTTGTTAGAGTGTAATATAGCATTTTTAGTTCTAATTGATGGTTCTAGATTAATTGTTTCAAATCCCTCAAAAAATTATACTCATTAGAGAGGTTGTGCATTAATAAATCTTACCAATTAGGGATCATATTCTTATTTATACTTTCATACCACAGTCATTACCATAACTTATCAACCTCAATGAGGGAAATAGTCACTATTATGGTTCACATTTTTATTTACCAATAATTCATTATTGTGGGTTGAACAAAATAATCCATCCGATACAAAATTATAAAGATATATTGTTATCAACAATAATTTTAATAACAAATATAACCAAAAAAAATTACCATGAACTGTTTGATATAATGCCTCAAATAAATTTGTTTTATGTTCAAGTAAGGCTTTAGAAACATTAAAGAAAATGCAATTGGAGGTTCCCTGGTAGAAATTTATGCAAAGTGTGGAAGCATAGACAAGGCATGTTAATTTTTTGAGAGAGTTTTGAAATGAGTTTTTAAAATCTTTCAAGCGATGCAACACCATTTTCTCAACACTCTTTTCCTATGCCAAAATTGGAGCTTTGGAATAGGGTATGAAAATTCATCAAATCATGATAGAAATAGTGTTTGTTGAAAAGGCTTTAGAAACTTTCAAGCAAATGCAATTTCAAACAAAGAAATGCAGTTTGAAATCTACAAATTTGAAACACTTCGCATTTAGGGTTTAAAAATTACTCAAACAAATGCGTTTTGAAATCTATGAAATTTGAATTTAACCAACCTGTGAGCTATGGAGGTGTTGATGGTTCAGACGAGCACAGCAATAGTTAAGCAAAATATTACTATTATGCTCCCCTGAAAGAGAAAGAATAACACATGGATATCTAACTCCCAAGGTCCTGGTAATCGGTTCTCAACTATGTTGATTTCACTCAATGGTTGATGTGAACTATAATGTTCAAGGGGCCTGTTGGTGTTGATTTTCTGGATTGTTCTAAGATCAAACATAAATTCAAACCTACTTTAACTGGGGTTTTAAAGAAATGGAAAAAGATAGATCAAAGCTTTGGAACAAAAGAGAATGATGATTCATCCAGTTAATCCAGACTTGTTACCTTTCAAGGAACCCTAACTACAACTATAGAACAAAATCAACTTGTGATTAATAGACAATTTTATTCATTCACAGTGCTAACTTCAACAATAGACTGCTAATCACCATTTAGAAAAAACATAAAATAATATTTCATTCCTTGAAAGCTTTTCAAATCAAATGATTAACTGAAGATGAATATCATTCAGGAACACAATATGAAGTAGATATAAATCTGGTTACTTCTATTGTTAGTGAAACAAATAAGCAACATTTACAAATCTGGCACAATCACCAGTGTACATAAAACCTATGTCTTCATATTGTTTCCATCTATACTAAGAGAACCAGAAGGATACATCACTGTCTATGTTGAATCTAACTTCTAACTAAGAAGACAAAAGAAGCTCCCATTACAAAGAAACAGGATGGAGTTTCGTCTCCCCCGTTGTACTATATATCCCAAAAAGAGGCAAAAAAATGCCATATATACAAAATGTGCCCAAAAAGAATGCGTTGGCCCTTGCTTTAGGGTTTACAAAAATATCAATTTTTAGAAGGGTTGGCCCTCAGATCTTTTGGAATGAAGTTAATGTTGTATTCAATGTGCATCCCCTGTGTCCATGTCGGTGAAGGATCTCCCTCAGGAGTAGCACTTAGATCTTTTGTAATCACAACATTAACTTCTAGCCTCCGTGTCCACCTTTGAACTTCCATCAGAGCTACTTTGAATGCCCTAGAGGATTATCATAAATTTTGATCTACCCTTTTCCAGTAGACACCACAATTGTCATTGTGACTGACGGCCTCTTCCTTTCAGCTTTCTTGTGTTCAAGATCTTTTTGTAAGTTGACCATCTTCGAGAAGTAGCATCTGACCTCCCTTGTTAGATCCAAACATCATTTCTTCACCGAGCTGATCCATCACTTTTGATCTCAAAATGAGTCCATGTTGTGTATGTTCTATTGATCTTCTTCACAGGGGTAGTCAATCAGTCAAATGGACAATGGTTCACCTTTAGCTTCTTCTGATTGGTTGAACATGCTCCAGGTAAGATTCACGGGTGGTCAAAGGTCATTGAAACAAAATCGCATGTCGGTTAGACACTAATCGTGTCTCCCTGATGTGATTATACCTCATAGCAGCTATCGACATAATACGCGATGGTCAGCAAGACTTCATAACGAGCGGCCAAATTCATATTGATACCCACAGTGGTCACTGAGACAATCATTATCGGCCAAACATCATAGTGAGTCCTCATAGGTTATACCATTGTGTGGCTCCATTGGCAAAACATCTGTATTTGGCAAGACACCTTTCAGTCGGCAGGAGGTCACAGTGGGTGCTAAGATTCATACTGATATCCTTTCCATTGGAAAATCCATCACTATCGAAAAGACTTCTTTTTAAATGCAAACTCTTCAGCCAGGAATCCCATCGCAGCCACATATCTATCAGTGAGACTTTATTCTCTCGGCACTTGACCTCATAGTGAATGTAAATCCTTCTCCCCGATGATGGCCTTGTGAACAACTATTGGGGAGACTTTCATCTTTCGGTAGGACATCATACCAAGCTCAAATCATTCGGCCAGGAGTCTCCCCAATATCCATCTTGTGAACAAACGTCTATGAGACATTATCGGATCGGCCAGACATTACACCGAACCCTTCACCTTCTAGTGATCTTGGACTATTTTGGGGAGACTCCACCCTATCAGTGATACATTACCTCGAAGCCATGCCCTTATGCCAAACTCAAACCTTTTGGCGAGACTTGGCTTGGTCGGTGAGAGGTTACACCGAGACCAAGCCCACTTTGGCGAGACACCATCGAGTTGATGAGACTTCTCCCCAATGACACCTCCTTTCGCCAAGACAATCACCCCTTCGGCCAGACTTTATTCTGAAGGAATCACCTTTCGCCGATACTTCCATCAGTCGATGAGACATCTCCCCGAGCTTGAAACATTATACCGAAGGTTTCACCAATCAGCAAGACTTCATGGTGAAGACCAACCATTCGGCCAGACCTTATGCCGAAGGTAATCTCTCTCGGCAAGATCTCCCAGATGACATCCCATGTCAGTGAGGCTAGCTCCCTTCGCTGAGACATCTTTGGGTCGGCGAGACCTTTTTCCGAGCACATTCCACTCTCCCTGAACTCAAACCCTTACATTTCGGTGAGACTCCCACTGGTCGAGAAGACATCACACCGAACCCCCTTTCTGTCAGTGACGTTAGTCTTGTGTACAATGATTGGCAAGACTTCTTCCCAAGTGGAGAGACATATAAAACCTCATGGCAACTGAAACGTCTAAGCAACCGGTGGATCCCAAATGAATATAACACACTGCCAGTCGGCAAGACATCTAAAAGGTCCCAGCAACTTTCTTCTTGAGGAGTTTTATACTAAATGTGACTTAGGTATGCTTTCTAGCTGAGTTCCCTAAGAAATATCATCAGGTGCATGATTTAATCCTGCAACACAAATGCCTCCATTAGTCCTCAAAAAATATAAAATATACTATTGTTCATCATGCCTTCAGTTTTAACAAAAAGAAACCCAACTCTAGCTGAGGCAGAACCAAAATTTGACATAACATAAGACAAACCTAGGAGGAAAACGAAAGAATTCCTAAGACCAAACCAAACAACCAAGGCGAAGAAAACAAAAGAAAAAGGGGGGCTTGTTTTGTTCCAGAATAAAATGGGGTGGTTATGCAAGGCATAATAGGAGGTTGGGTTGATGAACTATGACTATGGAGGTCGAGTTGATGCACGTTTTTCCCATGTCCGGTTCACTACATTCATGTTTGGGTTCACTTTTGCCACATACAGAGCTCGAATAGAGAATACATAGAATGTGCGATAGTGATAAATTGTTTTTATTTTTTATGCCCTATTTCAAGGGGTTCGCTCAAACATCCATTCGAGCAAACCCTATAAAATATTTTTTTTATTCATATGTTTATGGGTTTGATTGAACACTTAAACTGGTTTGGCCAAACCATAGAGTTCGAACGAACCCCTTGTCATTGTGGAAACACAAAAAAATCAAATTTCCTTCCTCAAAAAATGTGTAAACCACTATTGTGGCTTAACCCAGATGTTGATTTGAATAGTGGGGAAGGATGAAAGGTTGTTCTGCCATATTATCTAAAAGGAGATGCACATTTGAAAATTAATAAGAACTTGACATCAATGGAGGGTCATGAGAAGATAAAGGCAACTAGGATGAGGGTGAATCGATAAACAAGATGAAATACTGAAGTAAGAGAAGGCTCAAGCACATGTCGAGGGAGGTTGGTAGATCCACACCTTAGTGTGGAGGTTGCATGAGTTGTGTCTAAAGGAAGAATTGTGTATTCCATTTAATTCTATTGGGTAGAGTTGAATAGATAGAAAACTTGAATGTAACAAGAGCTACATGTTAACCAAATTCAAAATAGAGAAGGCATTGTATGAAAGATGAAAATTTTGTGATAAAGCAATGCAAATAAGAGCATATTAAAACTCGTAGAGGGGTCCACAAGAGATGATGTGAGCAACGTAGGAATTTGGAGAGCAATTGATTGGAATTGGAAATATATTGGGTGTTAAAACTTGTGTAAAATCAGCACATAGGAGCTTGGTGTAATGGGTGTGGCATGTGATGGGAGTATGTATATGGTTACGTATATAATATGGTGAAGGAAGGTAATGGTGTAGATTGTGAGGTTGGACCTATACAAGTTATCTGACATGCATAAAGACAAGATTGGAATGAATTAAAAGGAGGTTTTGATGAATGTGAAGAAAATAAAATGAGAGAAATGTGGATTGAAGGCAGTGTGCAAAGGCTGCAAGTCTAAGAAGAATCAAGCTAGAATAGGAAGATGAATACAGAGAAATAATGGAGTTTCCTAGAAATTTCATGTAAATTTTTGTGAAACTGTAATGAATAAAGTTATATGTTTAGTTTTTAGATTTGAGAATTTTCTAATACAATTGTTATCAATTTAAATCGACACAAGTATTTTTCAATTTTAGAGTTAGTCATTTATTGAGTCTTTGTAATTTGAGTTTTGTGAAATCAATGTGAGAATTTGAAAAGGTGAAGGTCTCTCTTCATCATTGTATAAAAGAACATTCTATCCAATATACTAGAAAACCCTATAGAAAATTTGCATCGATTGCTTATTGCAAGAGTAAGGAAGAAGGGAGGATGGAGGTCCTTAGAAGATAGGTATACTTATAGGTGCTAAACAATGTTTCCCTTCATTCCTTCACTTTCTCTCAAAATATTTTTCTTGAAATAATTTTTTTCTTCCTCTATTAGATTGGTATCGAACAACAACACACTAATTTCTTGAGAGTTGGGTGAGAAGGACAAGCTCTGGCTCATTTTATAGCAGAGTATCGAGTATTTTTTTGTATTTTCAAAGAAATCATGCTAAAATTTATTTATTTTTCACATGGGAGGCCACTTGTTATGGGTTCAGCCTTGTTCCATGGGGATTCCCCTTGGGGGTCAAAATACCATTAGTGGCCAACTTCATTCCATGGGTCCACCCCTTTTGGGGTCGACCTATTTTCATGGGTCACCCCTCTAGGTTCGGCCTACACATTGCCACCCATCCACATTTATTTATTTTCTAAATTTTTGTATTTATTTTTTTGAATTTTAAATCAAATAGTTAAAAGAATGAAAAATAATTTAAAATGAAGCATATCAGTATTGTATTTATATATAAAATATAAGTTTAATGTGTGACTATATTATTAAGCCATGACAATTTATGTTCATCAATGTTATAATACATGTACATGTATACTTAATTTATGTAGATATATCTTTGTTACAGTATAAATATATGAGATTCACATGTTTCAATGTGTATACAAACTAGTTTGATGCATTATATACAAACAACAAGGTTAATGTGAAATAAATGGGCTTCATATATAAGCATGCCCATTATGTTATTTTATATTTATTTACATATATCTTACAAGGATTATTAAAACTAGAAAGTTTAGTAATTGATAAACTATTTCTATACACATTTCCAAAATTTGGGTTACAAAAGAACGATGATATATTTTCATTTACATGTTTTCTTGAAGTTACTCATAAATTCACATAATGTTTATTTAATAAAATTGGTTATTACAATTAATTACAAGGATAATTTCATTTAACCCATGAACAAGAACATCAATTAAATTGATCCTTTATTTCTTCTTACTTGCATACTAAGACTTCATTTCTTCACAATAATTTTATGCATCTTTTATTTCAAAAATAAGAATAGCTACAACAACTATAGTTTAGTTGCATAACACAAAGCAATGATATCTAGAGAGAGTAGTTCATTGTTATAACACGTTGATAACCATCTTCAAGTTTAGGGTAAGGGAAACTCCAATAAAGGCAAGCCAATGGGAGGAAATTTCTCTCCACCCTACCATTACTGATGTCATTAAGACTTAAGAGGCTCTAGTCATTCCTCCAAGCAAGGCTCTAGTCATTCCTCCAAGCAAGGAGAATCAATCAAAACACAATTTACTCAAATATTTCAACCCACATACCAAAAAAAATAACACCACAATACCTATAAAGCCCACTAGTATCTCCAAACCACAAATAACTAAAGACTCCTTTTATCATCACACACATACTCAGTAAAAGAAGAGAAAACACCACTTTTGTATACCATTTTCAATGAGAAATTTCTACACAAATAAGAGTATACATAAGAAAACAAAACAATGATAACAGGGAGTTGGAATGACTTAACTTTCCACATAAATTATACAAATGAAGCCTCCTCCTTCCCAAGTCATTCCAAAAATTTGAACTTCCATCTTAAAAAAATGAAAGCACGCCTATCTCTTCTTCTTCCCAAAACACAAGTATGAAAAAAACCAAAAAGAATGAACTCCCAAGAAGATCCATGGTATGCCCATAATATAATGTGGATCTAACATAACTGTCACATTTTTTTTTAAAACAACATAGTTCACAACCTAACACATACACATCATGCCACCTTTGTACAATGTGACTTTTAAGTCTAATATTATTTGACACTATCACTTTGAACTAGGAACAACACATAGTTTAATTAACTATAGGTTCTTGTCATATTGTTCCTTTGAACATGCTTATTTGTCGATGTTCGACTTTAAATTTTAAAAAAAATTATTGAGGGAATTGTGTTATTTTTGATAAGGTAATCAAGGTTTTGAAAGGGCCTAGTACCTTGTACAAAGCAAAGATAAGGAAACTACCAAACACCAAAGTATCAAAATTTTCCAAAAAAATAGAAAAGCAGACATAGCAAAAACACCACAGTAGCACAATAAACTAACAACCACCACTTGGCCACCAAATAACCAGGAGCAACAAAACACTCAAAAAAATCAATAGTACTAAGTCAAATACATAGAAACATTTAAGGTCGTGAGCCTAAAAAAACTTATAATTGCAACCACAAGATGTGGATCCAAGATCCCATCACCAATCTCAAACCCCACCTCAAAAAGAGACAAGAAAGGGAAAATAGAACCAAGGAAATAATTGTACCCAAAAACAATTCCAGCTTCCCAAAACTCTTCACCTCAATAGAAGAATATGAAAACAAAGCAAAGCATAAGGCAGCAAAAAGCAGGCTTAGTAGTACTACCAAGCCCCACTAGCCAAACCAATCTCTACATCAATAAGAGATTGCTCCACCTCCACAAGAGAAGCCAGAAAGGGGGCCATCTGAAAATGATTACTACTTTCAACCAAATCCACAAACTCCACCTCAAAAGGATATGAATCCACCTTAATAGAAGTCACAAAATGAGGAAACATGAAGAAAGTAAGAATAATAAAACAAGTAGCAATAGTATCCAATAACCTCAAACCCACCTAGGTATAAATATTTCCAAAGGAGCTTTAAAGACAACCCTCATCAAATGCATCTACAATAGGGAACCAAAAGAATAAATCCACAAGCCCAGACCATATAGCACCACACAAATGAAAAACCCCCATCTCCCGTGAAGCAAACAAGAGATGGCCTCACAAATCTTCAGACCCAACAATGTTGCAACCACAAGTGACCATGAAGCAAGCCAAAGAAGCCAACAACTAGCCACAAACACAAGAAAATATCCTAACATCCAACAAACCCCCAAATATTTTGAGGAAGAAACTCCTCTACAATAGTTGTCTCTATAGCTAACAATGTTGTGGAAAGCCATAGAAACTTCCACAACCCAAAACAAAGAAGCAACCACCAATGAGCAACACTTCCCATAGCCAACCAAAACACTCCATACTAACTCAGCACCATAGAGCACAGCAAAAAAGGAACTAACCTACAGCACCAAACAAACATCTCAAGTCACCGAATGCACCCCCCAAGAAAGACTTATGGGGATAGAGCAAGATGGAAGACTAGTAGGGTGAGAAGAGGCACCCAAAACAAACACATCAACAATTGCAAACCTAAGGAAAGCAAACCACAAACTCACACAATAAGAGGATGACATAGACACAACCAATACAATCCCCAAACCCACATGAACACCTCCCCAATAGGCTCAAGCAAGAGAACAAAGCAAGGAAAGAAGAACCAAACCAATAGCACAAGGCACAGCAGTAACAAACCCACCACTAGCAAGGCCTGGGGAGAGCCAAACCCTCCCCCAAGCACCCAAAAAGAAGAAACCAGACCAAAATCCCTCATAGAGCCAGGAAGCATCAATATCTTTGTCCAAGATGAAACTAGCATTGCTATCTCCAAAAAAAATTAAAATTCTAGACCTACCCCCTTTCCCAAAAGCCACATTTGGAGCCCAAGAAGACACCCTAGGCCAGCCAAAGGTGAACTTAGCACACGAGATAGCAACCCCGCTAGCAAAAAAATGCACAGAGGCATCTTTGAACAATAGCAACCTGCACCAAAATCGATGCACTCGCATAGCAAAGGAGAGAAAGACATGATGAGTCAACCAAGACCCATCACTCTCCCAAGAAAAGAAGCTCGAAACCACCACATGCATAGCAAGATGACCACTAGCACTCACAGCCCGAGCAACTAACATCTATTCTCCATCCTCATCATCATCTAATTCTTCATCCCCATCCTCTGCAACTTTCAAACCTCAGTTTCCACTCCTTTTCCCACCCAATGCTTGCTCCATCTCCATCATTTATCGATAGGGACTGGTGTTATTAATATTATTAGTTTAATAATTAACTCAAACCTTAGCCTTTGCATTTTCCTTAGGTACCATAGTTATCTCAACTTGGTCACATTGATTTAATTGTAGAGTAGTTGATCGTAATATAGTTATTTTAAAATTTATGTGGATTAAAATTTAGAATCTCGATAACAATAATTCTCAAATATAATATTCAAATTACTTCATTAGAAATATCTTTGATATAACTTTGGAATTCATTCACTTTAAAATCCAACTTTAATTATAGAGTAGTTGATTCTAATATAGTTATTTTAAAATTTATGTGGATTGAAATTTAGAATCTCAATAACAATAATTCTCAAATATAATCTTCAAATCTTCAAATTACTTCATTAGAAATATCTTTGATATAACTTTGGAATTCATTCACTTTAATATCCAACTTTAGAAGACTTCACCTTTGTGAATTAATTAGGTAAGATAATTAAAAATAACTATGCTCATATTTTTCCTCAAAATAGTTTTGCTAGGTTAATTAACTATTCTGCTCAGTATCTGAATTAAATATCAAACAATTCTCCTATTCCTTAAAAATAATATTCATACGAAATAATTATTATACATGATTTTCATTTATTCCATAGTTTTAATAGTCAATAAACAAACTATTTGATCCAATTGTTAACACCTTTGACTAGGTTGGAACATGGCTAAGAACAATAAATTAATCAATATATTATATTATTTTTAATTTTATACATTATTCTCCATTAAAAAAAACAAAATGAAGAACACACGCTAATGCTCAAGCAACCCTATTTAATGGATAAAATGTGTCATCACCTAACAATTACTTATTTGTTAAACACTATATTATTTTTCACCTTTCCTATCACTAAACTCCAAGTTAAACTTCCTTAATTGCATATGTATTATTATAGTTGTAACCCAATAGAAAATTTTCTATAAGACTAACTTAGAATACAACATATGATTAAGCTTGCATAAAAGAACATTCTATCCAATTTATTAGAAAATTCTAATGTCTAAGAAAGAAGAGAAAACCCTAAAGCAAAATTGCATTGATTGCATATTGCAAGAGTAAGGGGGAAGGGAAGGTCGCAGTCCTTAGAATATGGGTAAACTTGTAGGAATTAATAATGCTTCCCTTCATTCCTTCACTTTCTCTCAGAATCTTTTTCTTGAAATAATTTGTTTCTTCCTCTAGCAAATTGTTGTTGAACAACACACTAATTTCCTCATGGAGTTGGGCGAGAAGTACAAGCTCTAGCTGTCATGCCCACATTTTACACACTAACAACCTAACAAATCCGCAATGACTTTACTAATTTGCAAATAATTTTTTTATTCATTTACTTAAAAAACAATAACATAATTCACTACTTACAACTATAGTTAATAATCTCTCTAGTTAGAAACAAAAATAGAAATGATTTACTATTTTTAACAATAGAGTCTACTTATTTTGGATCAACTTAATGCACCTCTTACATTCCATCATGTCAGAATTTTCTCGCTCCCAATACCTGTACCTACAAGAGCTACATAACTTGGCACATACATAAGATTAGTGGGTAGTTAGCACATGATCACCAAGACAAGCTATACAAATCAAATGGTAGTTTACAACATCAAGAAAGAATACCAAGTCTAAATCAAGACTCAGAAGAACAACCCTAAGGGCCTGACCTAATGCCTCAGGGGCTCATCGTTTGATGGTCTTGCCTACATATATATTTCGTAGAGGCATCGTAGTTCGACAACTTGAGTTCTCCCAACTCATTTTATTGACCAACAATAACACAATAACACTAAGGTATGCTAAACTCAATCCTTTTCTCAAATGCATCACATTACCCATACAAATTACATGTTATAAGAGTGGACCATGCAACTCTTTCGAGGGTCCATTACTTCAAACAATTTCACAGTCGGCTGCCACCCACTTAGGTGAAGTCGGTGATCAAAGACTTGGGTATGGATATACTATGCAACACACTCTAAGGATATTTTCTTTGAGTTTGTAAAATAATTTTCTATGTTTACTTAGATCATAAAATCATACACGGTGAGAGAAAGTAGTTCAAAAAAATTGAGTCCTTGCATACTTAGTCCAAATTTGAGAGCAATCTACTTTGCAAATTAAATCATAAGAGATCCCCTATAGACTTCTTAAGATATAATTCAAGTAGTAAAACTAATATTATTCACCATTCTCTAATTACCCAGGGCCTCTATTATAATTGTTGGGCTAATCCCAACAAAATATTTTGTATAGGTGTTCATCCACAATTCCTAAACATCACTTACACTATTTTTTAATCAAGATCTTAAAGAAATAGTGATTGTTACAATTAACACTATAGACAACAATTAATAGCAATCATATCAAGGGTCCTATAATCGAGTGCTTTGTTTAATCATGACTTAAAACTTACTATCATAATTATACACACAATTCACATTTAGCCCATAATAAAAAAAAAATTGTTAATTTTCTTTCTAATTTTTACCATGATCAAACACCCCTATTTGATTACCACTACCAATTCAAAATCATATTAGTATTAACACTTATCATAGTAAAATTGAAATTAAATCATGATATTAGAAAGGAAATGTGATTCCTTATAATTATTCACATAAATAGTAAAAATAAATCAAATTTGTCATCATCCCAATGACCCCTATAAAATTATTTTAGGCATGGTTTTGATTTCCTATAATCTATAATCATAATCATAATAATAGCATACGTGTATAATTCCATGAATATCAATATTAAAATAAGTCTATCAAGTACAAATAAAATCATAAGTAGCCTCACATAATAGCTCACAATGTAATAATCAACAAAAATACTCACATATAGTAGTTAATGATAAACAAAGATAGGATAGAAATCACTGGAGGAAAATAGATGGGATCAACATTAAGTTAATTAATCATAGGATGAATATGCAAATATGCTATACACTCTATGTATCAAATCAAGTCTATGATTAAATTTAATGTCCATTAACCCTAGAATGAATAAAATAAAACTAAAGTTGAGGATTAAAACCCAACTAATATAAAGATCAAGATAAAACATTAATAAGATGAATGATTAATGATTAACCTCAATTGCTGACTTGAAATATAAGAAATGACAATATAAAAAAATACATTGATATGAGTGAACAATATATAAATCGAATACAACAAATATTATTAATAAAACCATTCAATTTACTAAAGAGATGACTAATCTACTATAAATGATAAGATATTGTTAACAATATAATTTATCATCTATCCCAAGACTACCAAGGTACTACTTCTAAAATATGTAACAATTGAAATTTGTCACATGTTTCAAAAAAGAATCTGTATTTCGCTATTAACTAGCGCTACGAGGTACAATGGTTATGTTGATAGCAGGATATACTCTGGCAATATATTGAAGGGCAAGGGAAAAAATTGCAAGAAAATGTAAATTGCTTTTCTTAAGACTAACTATTTATAGAAAAATTCAATTGATGATGGGATGCAAGAAGATTTGAAAATGAACAAATGGAACTTTATTTAAATCAGTATGCTATGCTAAATGGTTTCATAGCATAATATTTTTTGTACAATGAAAGAAGACCTATAACTTAAAAGGTCAATTGGATTAAGTGCAGTTGTTGCTAGTTAACGATATACCTTGTAACCGAATGTAACATAATGAAAAATTGCATGTTACGAGAAAATATTTTTATAATACAAAAACTATTTTGACACATGAAAATCACTAACTCAAGAGATTGGTTATATATAATACAATTGTTGGTGGTTAACGATGAGGTTCTATGATATTTCATTTTTCTTCAAGACCTACAGAACAAAAGCAATGGAATGGTTAGATGTATTGATCAGGTGTCAAATTATGGCAAAAAAATTGTGGCTTAAGTAAATAGCTGAAATGCATAAGTATGTAAGAGGAAAATTGGACATATTTTAAGCACTAATTTATTTTTGAGTTGTATAATGATTTCTACATATTTAATTTATAGTATTACTATTATTAGAAAAAAAAAATTCCCACTGTATGAACAAAATTACCATAAGAAGTTGAACATATAAGAATTTGAAAATTTATAGTTGAGGGAAATAAATAACATTTTAGTTACTCAACAATGCATAATATCTATTACTCATGATAAACAAAACATACAAGAGCGTATTATTTAAAAGAAATGATTTCCAAAGGTAGATTTTGAATATTGATGCTACTTATTTATTAACCCAAGATTTCTGTAAAAGATATTTTACTCTTCCTTTCATTTTGAAAAGGATTGTTTATTTTCCTTTTCAAGAACAAAACTATTACCACACATTGAATGCATATGCGCAATCAAGCCACCGTGATTGGACTAACAAGATCCTAATCAGATAGGGTTCAATTTTTATAGCTTACCTTATTGAGCTTACAAGCTAACTTTTAACATGCAAAATAAAACGAAGCAATATAGAGTCAGATGTCGATGGCATCAGTAAGAATCATATATACATTAGGAAATCCTCAAAGTCGTCGTTGGATAACTTGTTCTCTCAATCAAATTAATTCATGTTTTCTACATAAACTCTTCTGTCTACATTTCACCTAGGTAGCATGGATTCTATGGCATGCATTTTAATTATCCTTAATCTCCCTTTAAGGAAACAATGATCAAAGTTGGGTGACTCTATGAAATGCAAAGGATAATTAAAATGACTTTAATGGATACTAGATAACTTCAGAAAATTTATATCATCAGACCATAAATCACCAATAATATCAATACAGCAAATAACACAATGATCATCCAATTTATAATCACAAATATGTGACCATACAATAATTCTATCTATTTTCAAACTGTAATGGCTTAACCTTGATTAATCCAAAAAGATCCAACTCCATTTATAATAAGATGTGGAGGGTCTATCACTACTAACAATAATATTTTTTTCTGATAAGGTTTACAAGCTAACAAGTAGCACAAATACAATAATCGTAGTACATCACAAATCAAAATGCATATAAAATATGTGTGTTAATGACAGCAGCAAAAATGAAGAAATGAAATTATGGAACCTTATTGATAACCTCGGAATTAATTTGCCTAATGTTAAAATAATTAATAATTGACTTATTCAAAAAGCAAGCGCAGATTGCACCAGAAAGAACAATAGATAAAAGAAAAAAATTCTCTAAATTGGCGCAACAGCTGATGACATTAGTGCCAGCGAATGTGGTTTAATTGTATTATACATATCCAATTGTAGCAACACTCTATTTTTTTCGTTGGGGATGCGTCCCCGGGTTTCCCAAGAATTGGGGTTTCTATTATTGAGGACAACTTGAGGTAAAATTCCAATTTACTCCTGCCTCTGACATTCCTCCAATTATCAATATGGATTGCTATTACTTCTGTCATCTAGAATAAGACAGTTCAATTTTGATAAAAACAAAGTATGTTATGGAATATAAAAGATCCTTGTAAAAGGTATAGAATATCAACGAGGACATCACAGCCAAGATAAGACTTAATTTAGTTGGCTATTATCATTGATCCATCTTTGGATACGACAAAAAGGTACATTAAATAGTATTGGTTGTATCTGCTAGAGCTCGTACAATGTAGCCCAAACCTGCTTTCTCTATAAGCTTTTCATGAAGACGAAGACATTGATCACAAGTTGGTCTATCTCCAGTGGCCAAGCCTCTATATAGGTATCTGAGCCACAAAGATGCATGCATTTTAGAGAGTGAACATCAAGTTATCAGCAACGGTTTAAATAAAGAGCAGCATATATGGCCAAAAAGTTAAACCACATCAAAGCTAGTGAAATAGCTAAGAATCACAATTATAGTAGAAACTAAGCAATATAATCATCAACTACTATTTGTTTGCACAAAGATCTGATTTCTAGGTACATTTGTTAGATGATAAACAGAGATTCTGTGTCATTTCTATGTACTGATCATATCATAAGAATTTTCTATAACACGCAATCTGATAAACATTGCCCAGATCATCATTTGCAAGTTAATGGGCGAAGTGCCAACTATGTTTCCATCAACTCCATATTAAGTGTAACACCAGATCATCAACTATAAATAAAAGAATCAAAGCATGCACAACAAAAATGCTAGAACTTTCACACAAAGAACAGTGTAACACTCAAAGAAAACAATGCATGCAATGAGTTAATTCCTTAGATAATCCACTCAAAGAAATATAAATGCCATGTGCGATTCTAGATTCTTGATTACCTTTACACTGCTGTAATTTATAATGCATAAGAAGGTGGATAGAGGAATATATGCACTCTTCTAATTTTTAGATGTCTAAAATAATTTCAGTCGTTTTGGATAATAAGATATATATACTCTTCATTTAGGACTTCATCTAAAAATATTGAAGCTAAAGTACTTGGTCAATTGCAATCACAACAAAACCAAAAAGAATAAGTACTCCTAGAAGAAAGAAGTATTGTAGCAATGCATTCAACTATAGTTGTGCTCATAATATTGTTTACATCAAAGTCCTCCTGGAGTCTAATCATGCCAATCCCTACTTGATTGCTATTAAATGTAATGCATTGGATATTGATTATAAATATGAGAGGGAGGCCAAATAATGTTGCATTGACAAACATTAGTTGCTCTATGCTTTCATTACGCATTACCATCCCCTTCCTGGGTGAAGCCACAATAGTGGTTTACAATTAAAGTGAGGAAGGAAAACGCACAAAAAATGAATGCATGGCAAAAAACTTGATTTTAGGGGTTCATACGAACCTATTGGTTCGACCGAACCCATTAGGGTTTCATTAGAACTTGGGTTCGAGCAAACCCTTTTAATGCTTTCCTGCCAAAAAAGCCAACAAAACCCATTATAAAAGTGGGGTTCGAATGAACCCTAGTTCGAGTGAACCCCCCTTATTCCTCATCCCCCTTGAGACACAAAAAAAACTCTAAATTTTGGCACTTCGAAGCTCGAGTTGAAGATGAATCTTCACAAACCCAACTAGAATCAAGTAGTCCTTAGAACGAGCTATCCAATGAATATAATTTTAATATGTTTTGGTTTTATTATGTATTTGTTTTTTTAGTTTTATTAAACATAGATTTTTCATCGAAAATGAAGGTCTTTGTTTTGCACATGTAGAAAAATCACAGATTATCAAAAAAGAATTGAAAAATATGAGTGCACCAGATATTGAAGTCCTTGATCCAACCAAAAAAAAAATTGATATATACAAAAAAATTTATGCGTTATACGGTCGGGCTATGTCCAAATTGTAATTGGTTTGACTTTGGAACTTGATTAAAGAAAAAATATTCAATAAAAAACTGTCCAACCAAGTGGAAGCACTAGATATCAGAATTACGAATCTAAATTCAAAAGAATTAGAATTTTATCCTTCATGGAAAAAAAATTATGCATTATACGATGTGCGTCACTTTTTAAAAATGTTGTTTTTTGAAAAAGATCATTTTTCGTGGGAGATGGAAAAAGAAGTGCAATTTGATTCCAAAAATTTTGAAAAAAATGTTTTTAGAATCTATAGAAAAAATGTGACAAGACTCTAGTTTGCATCATCTTCAAATTCTTCACGGTTTAGCCACTATAGGTGCCCAAATGTGAAGATTTAGTTAAAAATAATAATTTCAGTGTCCAGTTTGGCCAAAAATTGTAAACCACTATTGTGGGATCACCCCCTTTGAGTGTGCATTTTTTCAATGCCCACCTCTCCGACCTACTTGTGTTGTTTGCTATTTCTAATATACCCCAATTTTAGTTGTTCAAAGCAAGTGATATTCTCTTATGCCTTCTCTTGATCATCTTTTTGACAATAATGTCCTTACAACAATTTGGATGAATCCTTTCTAGAAAGGGGATATCTAAGAAGGTACCACACCAAGAAGATTCATTATGCTAGCCCTTCCTTCGCTATTTATAAAGGCTTAATTCTCAAATATAGAAACAGTGGTGTATTCAAATCCCACAAGGCATTGATGTAGTCAATTGTTCAAACTCCATGAGGCATTGAAACAATGGCGTAGTCAAATCCCACAAGGCATTGATGTAGTCAATTGCTCAAACTCCATGAGGCATTGATTTGTAAATTTCATAAGTCAATTGGGGAAAGTATTTGGGGACCATGCAATATGTTATTGTAATGTCCCCGATTTCGTGAGCATCAGTTTCTGAGGGTTTAGCCTATTCTTGGCTCTCATAGGCTAAGGAATTCAGTTAGAGGATCTTCTTTAGGCAATTACCTAGTCAATGGATGGTGGTTTCCTCGATTCAGTTGATTTGGAGAAATAAGGAGTTTTGTTGAGATATAATGTTTAATTATTATTAAAGGTAACTTTAATAATAATTATTATTTTATATTTGCACTTTATATTATAAAGTGATATTTTAATATTTGTAAACTACAAATAATAATATATTATTTTAAAAGATTATTCAAGAAGCTTCTAGAAGGAGGCCAACCTCTCTTGGGAAAAAGTATAAAGCAAGGGTTAGCTAAGCTTCTATCATCCATGAATTGTTATTTGAATTTGATTAAGTTTATGGTGGAGCCTAAGGTTTCTGCAATTTCTACATTTGATCATTGAGACCGAAAACTCTTTTTGATTGGCATAACTAAGGTGGTGAAATATTCCTCCGAAGGGTTGCACCTAAGAGGAAGATACTTCAGTCTTCCATTTGTGCTTAATTATTAGATTTAATGGCCTTTGGCCAAATCTAGGAGAAAATTGATCTGAAGAGATTAAATATTTTGAAGAAGATCATTTGCAAAAATTTAGTGCATTGATATTGTTAGAAAATAAAGGATCAATATTTCATTATTGAGGTGCATGTGTGCTTGTTGGAAAGAATCGATTTTTATTGCATTATCTTTGGTTAGAAGGAAATCTTCTATACTGGAAGGTGCTTGATTATTAGCTGATAGGCTATTATAGGTGAGAATTCAACCGGAAAAGTCTTATTGTCTGATGCCGGTGGACTATTCCGGTGGAATTCCTGGGCATACGATGTACATTCCACTGCTGAATAGGTTGGTGGTTCATTACTTCATCGATATTTGTTAGGCATTAATGAGGATGGTGTCGGTTCCTGGAAGAGATGTACTTTGCCTCGGCAACACCAACTACAAGCAATGAAGGAGGCTTTCGTCTGTTTGACAAGGATACAACAGTTCATCTCTACCGACGAGTTTCCCTATGATGAATAATTTAGGGGAAAATCACTCACTAGCTATCAGATTGTGTGTTCGAGCTCTGATATTGGCATGGCAGGGTTTAGAATATGCGACAAAGTCGCGATGGACCATGTATTTCAGCTCTTGTTTCGGCTAAGCTTTCTCAACTTATTTGCAGGTGTGATGATTTTAACACTTTCAAAGCCTCTTTTTTATGCTTCGCTTGCATGATATTATTGATTTTATCGATTTGCAGGAAAAGACAACGCAGAGAAGGCAGAAGCCTTATTTGTTTTTGGAGACTCTCTTGCAAACAACGGGAACCATGATCCGTACAATGAAACACAAAACCAGCTATGGAGAAAGCCATACGGTTTGAAATGGCCTGGCTACCTTGCAGGCAGATTTTCTTTTGCGAAAATCCAAACCAATTTTTGGGGTTGCACTCAGAAATCGTGTAATACAAGGGCTTTAAGTTATGCACGGCTTCTTATTATTGTTATGTGTTGCAGTGGATATTTTAGGGCTTCCCAATCCCATACCTTATGAGCAGTTGAAAAATCATGGCTGCAAGAGGAGATATGGAGCTTGAGAAGACGGCCAAATAATTGGCATGCCTGTCTTTAGTAAATCATCAGCTAGTCTGTTTTTGGCCGTCTACTATAGCTTCATCTTTAGTCATTCTCGCCTTTTAGGTGCTTGATCGAAAATATTCCTACAAATTGGTAATCGAGGTAATTCTATTAATCTAATACTCTTTTTCAGATCTATTTAAAGTACCAAACTAGCATATCCATAAACTATCTTTATAATTTGTTTCACTTGGGATGTTTATTAGAAATGTAAAAAGGATGACGGTATGCCTGAAGGCACTAATGCTTAATGCCAACACAGCAGTTTGAGGAAGCCACATTGCATTCTCCACCGCCCAACTATGGTTACCAGTTAATAGGTTTGTTGTCCCTTTTTAATCCAAATGTTTAATATATATCAGGCATGTAATTCCGGTGATTTTAAAACTTTTTTGACACCTAGAAGCAGCAAGACACTTGTTAATGTCTTTCTCCCTAATACCACCACGCAACAGTATGTAAAAACAAGGGATTTACTTTATAGAAAAGGATTCCATTTTTGTATGGTATGCGGCTGGTCTATCGCCTATAGGTTCTTTGTGCAGAGGCTCCAGTAGTATAATTTGATAGCCTGAGATGTTTCATTTTATCTGATCTCCAGCATTGGTCAGTTCTTTTGTAAAGACCTATGACTCTGTTTTGTTCATACAATATAATGCAAATATAGTATTGCTTGTTTTCTCATCTTACTATGCAAATTTATCTGATAAATGTGGGTTTCAAAACAAATGTTTTGTTAGTAGTTTTATTGAAAGTTTCATGAGAACAGTATGAAATTTGTTTAGTGTTTTATAATGCATGAATGGTTTGATATTGCTGTAGCAATGAAACATTCTATTTTTGTTCTGTATATTGTAAACCCACTCTATTTATAATTTGTCTATGTTGAAATCTTCTCTCCTGGAAGTGAGTTCTCCTCCTAAAACCAACAACACCGAAGAGGTGTGGATTGTGTGAATCAGTTGGTAGGAGAGTTACTAAATGATGTTGTTTATGCAACAAAAGTCATAAGGGAGAAGTGCTATATTTTTCAATCTTGGTTGATTTTAACAAAATGCTCAGAAATTAGATTTCTATATAGAAAATTTTCTATTAACAAAACATTTGCTAAGTTTTATAAAAGGCCGGATGAAGTTATTGGATTTGACAAAACATACATCCATTAAGTTTAAATTGATTTTTTTGTCAGAATTTTATCACATTTATTTCTTATTTATTTGGCCAAATCTTTTTTCATGCCCTGAAATCTTTCCCAACTTGTGGACTTATGGAATTCTTTAGAAATGTATGGAGGGGGTTGGGGAAGGATATCTGGTCTATAAGTTGCATCCCTATCACCATTGCATGCATGCTTTATACATGTTGTAATGTATGATTTAATGCAGTTTGTTTGTCAAATTTTGGAACTTGAGCATTTGCAAAATTGTTGAACTCTTTATAATACAATGGTGCTCTATGATTTAGGATTGCAAACATTAGTTAAATTATATTTTACCAATAGGTAGTGGGAGCAGGATGTTTGGCCAACAAATTGCTCCCGTCACTGGGACAAGCTTGCTTCATACAGGTGGTAATAAATGTTGTAATCCAGTTTGTGTGCAATTTGAAGATTTGCATATTAGAACGGTACATGTTGATGATAGCAGTTGTTGCTATGTGACCTACTGTCCTGCTATTAAATGTTCTCACTCAGTGAAATTTTAATTTGGATAGTGTTGGTGGGAGCAGGATGTTTGAAGAACACACAACACATGAACAATGTAGATCCTTTCTCACATGTAGAGAGTAAGTCTACATTGTCAATGTGCTGTTGTTTGTGGCTCAAATATTGGAATTTTAATGTTTTGCAGATTTGGCAAATAGTTTACGATTTTGCATCTACAACATCTATTATTTGTCATCTTATTAATTCAATGGAAATTTTATTCTGTTATTTGTTGGTGGGAATTGGATATTTTCCCCATAATTACCCCACAAAAGATGTGGAGACTTATTCTAAATGGCAGAATGAGTCAATGATAACAATATCTGACATACGAACTTAGCTGTTGTCTATAGTGTAATTTTGTGGGTTAGACATCCTATTAACGGAGCTAGTGAAGCTTTTGTTCATGTTGACTGTGATGTTCTCATAGTTTTGTAAGGATTATCTTTGTACAAAATTTTTCTTTCCCCAACCTTGTTTCTATTAGTAACCTATATTTGTGCGTGAAGTCAATCGGCTATTCATTTACTTGGATATCCAAAAAACATCCTGCAGGTTATATTTGTGGGTTTGTCAATTTGGTTGTTGTATGCTATTTTTGTTGTAATTACCAATGGTAATCACTTACTCGCTTATTGCTCTGTTTGTTTGAGGCATTTCAGGAATCTGCATGTGGGATTTCCACATTGTTTTTGTTTCATCTTTTCTATAAATTTCACCTCACAGGTCTTTTCATGTAGCTTGTCAGGCACAATTAAATGTTTCCTGAATGTCCATTCTCAGTTTAATGTACCATTATCTAATGTCATTTCAGGTGCATGTGTTAATTGTTTCCAAATTTGTTATCAAAAAATGAATTTCATAGTTTTCATTATCCAAGGTTATTAGTGTAGTCTTTGGTGAACTACCTGTTTATATTTATTTGTAAGTACTTGTTTTGGACATTTTTCAGTCTAAACAGATTATTCATTAGATCAGTAACCTTGATGGCGGCTTTTGAAAATGTCAAAAATAATCAGGATTGCTATGTCAACTTGAAATTTGTAAGTATCTGTGGACAACTTCTAACAAGTGGTAGTATCTTGCAGGTCCAACATTGTTATTTTTCCAAGAAAATGTTGGGAGCATCCTTTGAGCTTTAACTATTTGGTCTATTTAGCAGTCAATAAAATATTGAAATGCAATTATTTAGATGAATATTACTTATCCTATCAGAGTTAACTTTGGGAATGTCTTTAACAGTATATTTCCAGAAATGCAATTGAGTTTGTTCGAATTTTGTTATAGAAATCGAAATGCAATGTTTTCATGCTCTCTTACAGAGGGTTTATCTCAATCTTTAGAGTATGTAAATTTTGATGCTTTGTGTTTATCACTATGTTGGGAAATTGTATACATTTTTTGTTGGTGGTATGTATATGGTTTTTTTTCCTCCAATTAGGGAATGGTCAATGAGGAGTTGCATCATACAGAGCTTCAAGGCAGAAAATTATAATGTATGTTTAATTATATTGCAATCAAATATGGAGCAAGTGATGGCTACCCATTTCAAGAGGGCGTTAGCCATGCATGATGCACAAGTGAATCTTTCTAGAAATTCAAATATTTTCTCACTGACATAAAATTCTTAATTTAACCTATTACACTAAAATGGGTAATACAACAAATAGACCATGTTACTGATGTGGTTATTCTGATCAGGCAGCACTGGAACACCTACTCCGGTATTAAGAATGTAAATATATATATCTTTATGTATATAAATATAGGCCACACAGTCTATAACTAAATATCCTTATATGCAGTGTTATTACTGCACCTGGTAATAAAACGATCCAACAACCAATGTTGCAGCACAATCCTCACCTGGGCGCAATAGTAGAGGATATTAAAGTCTGAATAACCTTCTGAACATGTCTTTCAAAACGTCATCCTTAACATCAAATCCACCGCCCTGACCCAACACGTCATGTTATTGGTACTGACAGTAGGTAATTTCTCAAAAAGAAATTTAGTTCCTGGCAACCCATTTAATTTCTTTACCTATGAGAAGAGAATGGACGTACTTTGTTGCAGGGTATTAATGGCAGTATTGACGCGTTCCTGACACTTTATTTCTATGTTTTTTATGGACATTATTTTGGGCTAAATTTGTTTAAATGTGGCACCCAAGATGATCTTTTTTAATCAGTGATGAATTTGAAATAAATATTGTATTTGAAATTAAATTAAATGAGATTAGAGACATTAGAGGATTACAAGGCTAATAGTATTATGGAGGGAAGTAAATATAGTATAAGGGAATATTATTATTATTATTATTATTATTTGGGAATTGTAGTGAGCTAATTAAAAAAATGATTTTTTTTTAATTCAATGTTATAAATAACATTATTGTTGGTTGATTTAGCAGCAAACAAAAAATTACTATTGTAATAGGGAAGTAAATATTATTATTATTATTATTATTAAGGGGTAAATTTGTGACAAGTGACATGAAAAATTTCCACTTAATGTGGCAATTTGATATGAAACATTTAATATGAAAATGCAATGTGACTCCACTCAATGTAGAAAATGTGTTTTGCTTGATTGCAATAATGCAATAGAACTCTACGTGGTTGCAAGAGAGTGATGTGATCAAGATTGCATTAGGTATGGTAATGAGTCTAAGTTGTGCAACATAAGTCACGACCTAAAATCTCAATCTTATGAACATTAGTGAAAATATATGCTCTGATCCAATTGGTTGCATCAATGGTATGTAGGAAATTCGAGGAAAGGAAAATATGATGCATGATAAATCCTATGAATACATAATGGTTGTTATTCCATGACAAGAAAATAATGGATATCAAATAATAGTCATGTAAGAACACAAAGTATGTATTACTAAAAATAAGCATGTAAGTGCATATGTTGTCTATTAAGTTTGTTTGTGTTAACTCTTGTCTTATTGTAATTTTCAAATACTTATGTTGGTTGATGTGTTCATGATCCCACTTGAAATTTATAAACAATTAAATTATATTTAATAGTGTATTATCATATTATCTTGATGGCGTTGTAATTGAAATATTATTAAAATATGGTTTATAAGTGGTTGGATGATTTTACTATATGCTTCATATATGACTACATATTGAACATAAAAATGCAATGTTTGGCTTGAGTATGTAGGAATAAGTAAAATATCAACAATGATTAATTAGAGGTGATCACATGGTTTGTTTGGAATTGTAAACCTTTCTTGCTTATATTTGCCTCTGGAATTGGAGTTGGGAAGACTTATTGAAAGTGAGACCCACCTTACTACTAAACTACATTGCTCAATTTCTTACAACCTCGGAAAATACCTCTATACTAGGAAAAATAAATTGTATTATATAGTATAAAAGAGAGCAATGAAAAACAAGACCTGGGATGCATTTGACGAAAAAGCTTCCCACATAATTCTGGCAACAAACTTTGTTTTCATTTTTTGTCAGGAACTACTTGTCTTAAAGGAAATACTTGATGAAATTGAATGGCATCTCGTTTGAAAAATTCTTCCTCTCCACTGCTATCTTATAAAAATATTATTCATATAAAGATTTTGTATTTGAAAAATGTTTCATGTGTCATAAAATAGTTTTTGTATTATAAAAATATTTTCCCACAATATGCAATTTTCCATTATGTTACCTTCAGTTACAAGGTATATCATTAGCCATAAAAATTGTACTTAATCCAATCGACCTTTTACCATTTAGCATAGCATACAGATTTAAATAAATTTCCATTTGTTCATTTTCAAATCTTCTCGCACCCCATCATCAATTGACTTTTTCCATGAATACTTAATCTTAAGAGAAGAAATATACATTTTCTTGTGATTTTTAACCTTTCCCTTCAATATATTACTATAATATCCTGTTATCGGCGTAACCATTGCGTCTCGCTGAGGTGCAAGCGCTAGTTTAGATTAAGGCAAGCTGGTGAATTGTCAGGACATTAGCAAATAAAGACAAAGGAGTGGACAAAGTTGACGCAGGAATTATATTTTGTGGGGTCAAGAAGGCGAATAAGACAATATTGTTGGCAGTGTTTTATTCGAATTTGTCTACTAAGGAAGAAGACAAATCGAAGTCGTTAATTGACGAACGAAGATAAATCGCATAGGCTATCGGATCTTTCAGAACATACATAAATCGCGATTTGCTTCTCTGGCAAAGTCAAGTTCAGATAAAGGCGGATATGAAAAGAAAGTCATGGAAATAATATTGGAAGGAGATCGTCTGTTGCTAGCCACGTTGGACAAATCCTAGCGCACCTAGACATATAGTTTGAATAAAGACGATTTGGCTGGAGAATATTATACTTCAGGAAAAGACGAAAATCAAAGGAGTGGCTATATCATTTCACCGATAAAGACAAAGCCTCAGATTCTAGTCACGGGAGCTGCTCAAATTAAATCGTCATTTTCAGAATAAGAAGAATACGTCTTAGTTCATTCTATCAAGCTTGAAAGGTCATAAGCATATTTCTTTTTCGGGAGCTGCTTGGAGTTGACAAATCAGCTAAGGCCATTAGAAGATTCGATAGAGTTTTTCATTACTGGCTGGGTCTACAGATCAGACGGTGTCTTTCATTGCTGGAGCAAGCATCGATCCAGGTTCAATATTATTGGCAGTAGAATCTTAGATTACTGTCCATTACAATAATACTTGTATTCTTCAGCTACCATTTTGCATCATCTCAGTATCTTGCATAACTGTAGGTTACTTTGAATCATTTCATGTTTCAGAAGCAGCAGCTTGTAATCATTGGCACGCATATTTAATAACTGCATTGACAGTCTGAAACAACACTATATTCTATCTGTATCTGCATCTTATCAAATGCCCTGTCAATTGCAGTGGATGTAATTTGGCTCAATTTCTGTATTCAGTCATAGTTGCAATAGAATAAGGAGTTGGAGTTTATAATTTGAAGTATTTGACAAAATGTTGTAGCTGCATATGTACTTATATTTTCAGTCATTTGTAGCTTGGAAATGATCAGATTAGATTTGCATTGCATTTCTGTTGCATTTGGCAAATTTAGTTAGGACATTTGATACATCACAATCTTCTCATAAACTCAAAAACAAACGAAGTCAATTATCAGCTGAAGGTGAGCACTTGCCAACTGTTTGATGATATTCCTTGAGGTGTAAATTGTGATCAGACCTAGCAAGGGATATTGCAATTATTCCTGGTGCTTCTTAGAATTGTCCTTCAATTTTGAACTTCATTTGGCTGGTGGAAGTTGGGACAGTTTTACTCAAGGACTGTGAGAGGAAGAAATGTTTGTACATGTAAGTGTGGTGCACAGTTGGTGGAAAGGTCCTGCATGGCATGAAATATTTTGTGAATCACAGTTAAGAAGTTGGAATAAAAACTGCCAAAACTGTGGGAAAAACGTTTTGTTGAACCAGGCTTAATCACAAAACCCATACGCGAAGCCACAAAACCAAGCTTTCATTTAACAGATTTGTTTTAGAATGAAGTAAAACACAGCAGAAAAAGGATATAGCCACCTACAGATTCCAAGAACTACAAAACAAAATCAGAAAAACAATGGCCGGTAACTTACCTCAAGATTTTGCATAAATTGTATCAGGTTCAGATTCCACAACCTTTGCCAGCGTCCACTCTGCCTGCGCCAAAATGAGAGCTTTGAAACAGGGTATGGACATCGATCAAAGCATACATGCTAGAGATAACTTGCCAGATGTTGTAGTTGCAACTGCCCTGGTAGATATGTATGCAAAAATGTGGATGCATAGACAAGGTACACAGGATAGTATGCCTCCGAGAAATGTGTTCTCATGGAATGCAATAATTGCAGGATATGCACAAAATGGATTTGTTGAAAAGCTTTAGAAATTTCAAGCAAATGCAATTGATAGGTATAAAGTCGAACTCCACAGCTTTTGCCAGCGTCCTCCTGCCTATGTCGAAATGGGTGCTAGGGAGTACAGTGTGGGCAACCTGCAAACTCCCCTCCTTTCACATGAAGAGTCTGAAATATGCCAACCAATTTTTTTTCTTGAATTATCATAACACAAGCCAACACTACCAACTTGATTAGCGTTAGCATCAAAACTGAAATCCAAGTTTGAAAGAACTCAACGCCAAAAATGCACACTCAATCCCAAGGAAGGATAGGTGTTGTCATATGGCGGAGAAATTAAAGAACAATACTTGAAATGAAACAAACTCAACATCAAGAATGTGCACTCAAGATCCCACTGAGGGCAAGGTGCTAACATATGACAGAGTTATTAATTGAAAACTGAAATAAATAGGCGGTGAACCAGCCATGAGAATTTCCACGCTACCACTTGAACAGTGGGGGGAAAAACATTACAATACAAAACTAATTCATCCGCTGTGGCGGGCATCCACTTATGAGTGGGAATTCGCCACTTTACAGTGGGTGACTAAAGAGAGATTAATTGTTTTTTCTCCACACTGGCGGTAAACCATCCAGGGGTTACAAATGTATGAAATTATAACAAGTAATTGCAGCAAATAAAATAAATAGTTGTTAGTACTACTAATCAGCTTTACAATGAATTAAACAGCTGCAAATAAGAAAGATATGCTTCCAAATCCATCAAAGGTTAGAGTAACACTTCCTCTAACTCTTACAATACAATAATGATATAAAAATGTAGCTCAAACCAGCATTATATCAAAAACTAACAAGTCTGATATAAAATCTACAATCTGGAAATGTCTATCAGCAAACAGCAAACTCATAAAAATGTTCACAACTCCTTCTAAATACCTCCGAATAAGTTGAAATGTTTTGCAAAGACCTTCTAGGAGGATTGCACCCAAACTCAAACTACAAAACTGCATCGAAAACTCAAGATATTATTCTTGCATGAATCCCAAAGCACTCATGAGATGGTACGGCCCTGTAGAGGGGCGATTTCTCTTGGAAAAATCAGAAACTTGGAATTAAATTTTGAAAACCTCCAAATATGATCACCATTATCATAGAAATGCAATGATCAAATACCCATAACCAAAATAAATTCATACCAAAAGCTATAAATGAAAACCACCTTCAACTGTGTATACACCAGCAACATAAAAACTGAAGTTCTCACCAAAATTCACCAATTTTGAAGCACAATCTGCTAGTCTGATTGAGAAGTGGCAATAATACCAACTAGGTGTTATCTTTCAAACACGAAATTGGATTGGAACTAGGAGGTAAGCATCCCTCGAAGTAAAAAATAAGTTGTCATTCGGACAGCATAACATTAGCATAAACATTGGATGATCAGCTCTTCAAACAACAGCAATATATAAGCTTTAGTTCGAAAATGAAGCAACAAGAACTCTTCAAATTCCAAGAAGTTGAATCACTTCAACTTCCAAAAGGGACGCCACCTTTTTTCCTTTTACTTTTTGAAATAATAAAATATCATTCAACTTCCCTTTTAGGCATCCATTTCATATTGCAACAATAAAGCATTTATTAAATAATTAAATGCTCACTTGACCCCTTTATGTCCCCTTCTTTAAAAAAACTTGAAGTCATCAAGCCTAAGCATGGGGTACAACTTCAAGACATGAAAATTGACTAAGTCTAAAACTCAGTCCAAGGAGATAACCAAATACAATGCCCAATCTGCAACTAATGAATTGCTAAAAATAGCAAACTGACAAATGCCAAACTAAGCCAAATTGATGATGATGCTTCTGCCAAAAATGAACTTACTAAAAATAGTAAATGCCAAAAATAGTAAATTAACTTCAAAACCATCAGAAAGCCAAACTGAACACTGAACTGCAAAGGATTGAATTGCTGCTAGATAGATACTGCCAAAAGATAGACTTGCTAAAAATAGCAAACTGCTATAAATAGTAAGTCTGCACAACATCCTATGAATGCCAACTGAGCAGTATCTGAAAAAGGAAACCCTAGTTTTATACTTTAGCTTAGCCTACGGATTTCCAGAAATAGGCTAAATCCAAAAGAAGAGTGTATGGCCAAAATGGGGACATTACAGTCCGCCCTTCCCAAAATTGTTTGTCCTCAAGCAATGCCACAACACTCCAAACTGATCCCACCAAACATATAGGATCCCGGGGTCCCATGTCCATCTCTGAAAAACCCCACCATGCTGATGCTGCTCTACTCTGATCATACAAATGAAATCATTGCACCATAACTGCACTAACCATCCCTGCAACCTCAAAGTGATAACATGCCTGAAATTCAAGTTGAACAACATAGAAGGAATTGAATCAAAATCTAGCAGCGTCTCTTGCTCAATAAACTCTAAGGAATTAACATCTGCAATGTCAATGTCAATCACCATTCTGAGAACAAAGAAGAATAATCTAAACAACTCAAAAATATTCTCATTAACATCACTCCTCAAAGCATCAAACCAAATCACAACAGCAAATGTGACTCCATCATAGCTGTTTGCAAAGGAAAAAATAGCTCTTTGCAAAGTCATAGCAACTGCATCCTCAAAGCTCCTTAAGGATGTATAATGCCTCCTTTGAGTAATTCTGACATATTCAAGAAAAACTCTGAAAACTTCCACCAATCTCTCCCCCAAAGTCTCAAAAAGTTGAACCAAATCAAGCAAAGGTTCGCTGCCCCAAACACTAGTGCAAGAGATTGTATAAAGAAAGCCACTAGAACATAACTTGAACACCATCCAATACTGATCTGAATCACTATGAAACATCATTACCCACTTTTGAAGCCAAAAATCATCACTGAAAAGAGGTTGTGAAGAGGAAAAATGAATGTACCAGCTGCCTATGAAAACTGAAATGAACCACTCAAAGTCTGATTTTAGGAAAATCAGCATGCAAGGAGTTGTAGGATTGCTGCAAAACTGGAAATTAGCATCTATAATATCACAACAACTCATGCCCAAGGCTGGACACATCCTCTCAAGGAACTCCAACCCAAAATAAAAACATCCTTTGTTCGATATATCTTCCCAATCCATCGGTCGATGTGCAAAAAGAACCATCGAATGGTTAATAAGGATGGGGACAGCATCAAAGAATCTGAAAATTGAACCCGTATCTCTCCAATGATTCCTCTTTCCACTTGTAACAATCTCCATCAAGCCATGTTGAGGATCCCAAGCATGGATACCCAACTGGAAATGTTCCCCAATGCACCAAAAAGAGAACACCACAGTTCTCCAAGTGTTAATCAAAGCAATTTGCAAACTCAAGAAGTTAGTGTCTTCTTTGATAAACCCATGTAGCCCATCCATGAAAACATCAACATCAATGGAGCACAGAACAAATGTTGTCCATAATTCCCATTTCCCCAAAGGACTAGGGTGAGCCAAAACATCACTCAACCCAAGAGATAGATTGTTAAGAAGGTAAATTGCCTGTTTAGGTTCAACTTTCTCCCAAACTTCATGAGTAATAAGTCTGGAATCTTCACTCTTTGCTGCTGCAATGGAGTGACCAGCAACTACCAAGACTTGTTTTATTGACACCTTTAAGCCAATGTTGAAGAAATCTCCTTGAGTCCACACTTTCCATGTGAATACTTCATCCTTGATCCCACTTATGCTTTCATTATCAAAATGCCCTTGATGATTACTACTCACAAAACATGGCACACTTTCATAGAAAATATCTATCACCTTATGATTATCCAAATCATGTGAAGATAATGGACTGTTGTTCTCAAAAATATTATCTTCATCCCTTTCGTTGGTGTCTTCATAGAATTCAAACTCATCTTTTTCAACTTGTGGATGCTCACCATTAGTTGCCGACCCACAAAGTGTAGCATGCTGAATACTACATTCATTATCCGTTAAAACATCTATCGCATAGCTGCAAACCATTCCTTCTTGTGGCAAAGTCTCTTCCCAACTCAAGAGTTCACACTCTTGATGTACTTTCCAATCACCATCAACATATGGGATCATCTTGGCATTACGCAATGTTTCATCATTATGGAGTTCATTTATTCCTTCAACTATTTGTTTGATCTCCATAATCCTTGCATTTAAGGGTAGCTGCAATAGCTGCAATAGATGAATGATTTTCTGCTTTGTATAAAGAATGATGAGCTAAGGTAAAATCAAGGAAAAGCCTATCCATCTCTTCCTCCTTCTCTTGGTAGGCATCATAGGTCTCCTCTGCAAACTTAATAGCATTATCCCTATCTGAGAGCAAATGCAAATAATCTGACTTTATGGATTCCAATGCCTCTTTGATAGATTGCATCTTGGAAAGAGAGTCTCCATCTTTAACTCCATTTAGTTTCTCTTCAAATTGAAACTTCCAGCAAAGTTCCTCAATGAAGTGATATGTGCTATCAAATCTTGATAACACTTTAACAATCTTCTCTTTTGAAACCAATAAATTATCCTTCAAAACTTGCAGCTCTTTAGGCCCTTGATCCCAATCAGCAAAGAAGCTATGCTCATCAAACATCAATTTTTCTGATTTGTTTTCCTTGACATGATTTTCAAAATCAGCCTCCTTTCTAATCTTATCACTGCATAACTCCTGAATCGAAGGCTTGTCAACAACTTCTTCAAACAAATTAGTACCTCTATCTTGACCTTTCAAGTTCTCATACTCTTCTTGTGCGTAATTTTGAAAGGCATCCAAATCATTTGCTGATTTTAAAACATTCTTCTCTTCAACATAAGAAATCACGTTCTCATTAGCCATTGTTGCAACTTCTCCTCCAAAGATCACTTCATTACTTTTATTGCAAACTGATTTTTGAACTTCATCAGGATCAAAGGGGAATTTATCCCACTCCGGTTCTTTATCATACCTTGGTGACATCGCACCCGGATCCCAAATGTGAAAGGTTTGATTGCAATGATCAATAGGAAAGAGATCATCATGCTCCTCTTGAACTATTGACTCTTTGAATGAGTCACTCCTCAACCCACTTGAACTGAAATCTTCATCTATAACTTTCTCCACAGATGTAGTTTGATAATCAAACCCACTACCACCCAAGTCACTAGCATTATATCGGATTAAAGAATCATCAAAGCTGGTTGCTTTGAATATTTTGTCATTCTTTTCTTCAATGAAATTATCTTGAGTAGATGTGTTGCTGATTTTATCATTAGTGCCCACATACATACCAAAGAAGTCTTCTTGGACACTTGTCATTAATTCTTCATATGGAATTGGCTCAGCATAAAGTAGAGAATTATCCTTCACTAAATCTTCAACAAGAGGAGATAAAAACACATCGGAATCACCATCAACAACATCACTTTCGTAATGGTCATAAGCTGGTTCAAAGACACCATTAGTATTTGCTTCATCTTGCTCTTCTTCAACGTACTTATCCCACACAACTGTTCCACCAGCATCTTTTGAGAAGCCATTTGTCTCGAGATCTTCATTGGTTGAATCCTTATTAGGACTCAAGACTGCTGTAATGATCTTCTTACCATAATAATCTTCATTATTTCCCATCCCATGCAAGTCTAGGGATGTATTTTGGGACTCTAACTTAATCTCCTCATTTGCCAAGGTATCTTCATCAAGCCCACTTTCATTTTGAACCAAAATGTGCACCTTGCTTGTGTCTTCTTCAACACTAATTGACTGATTTTTCTCTTCAATTTGCTTACTTGTGGGCTGCAAACCACAAACAGATCCTTTTGCTTCTTCCTTCCTTGATTCTTCAACCATGGCAAGTTCTACTTCCTCTTTAATCATTTTTTTGATGTAGTTGACCATAGCCAACTTTCCAGGGTCATGAATCACCGCACAATTCAAAAACGTGTCAAATGAAACATCGTTCTTAAACTCATCTGTCATGCTCTGATATTGTTTACGGAGTATGGCAGCCTCATGTTCACATTGCCTCTTGAACTGGCATTCTTCCGAAGCCACAATCAAATCTGACTTCTCACGATTCCTGGACCTCAGAAAATGCAACATCTTAAGAACTTCTGAAAGCTAAACTGAACTTAGGTGAAGAATCTGATTTCTCTATCACTCATTTGTCAACTGACTCTGTCTTATTCACAGGATGGCAAGATCTTGGCTCTGATACCACTGAAATATGCCAACCAATTTTTTTTCTTGAATTATCATAACACAAGCCAACACTACCAACTTGATTAGCGTTAGCATCAAAACTGAAATCCAAGCTTGAAAGAACTCAACGCCAAGAATGCACACTCAATCCCAAGGAAGGATAGGTGTTGTCATATGGCGGAGAAATTAAAGAACAATACTTGAAATGAAACAAACTCAACATCAAGAATGTGCACTCAAGATCCCACTGAGGGCGAGGTGCTAACATATGACGGAGTTATTAATTGAAAACTGAAATAAATAGGCGGTGAACCAGCCATGAGAATTTCCACGCTACCACTTGAACAGTGGGGGGAAAAACATTACAATACAAAACTAATTCATCCGCTGCGGCGGGCATCCACTTATGAGTGGGAATTCACCACTTTACAGTGGGTGACTAAAGAGAGATTAATTGTTTTTTCTCCACACTGGCGGTAAACCATCCAGGGGTTACAAATGTATGAAATTATAACAAGTAATTGCAGCAAATAAAATAAATAGCTGTTAGTACTACTAATCAGCTTTACAATGAATTAAACAGCTGCAAATAAGAAAGATATGCTTCCAAATCCATCAAAGGTTAGAGTAACACTTCCTCTAACTCTTACAATACAATAATGATATAAAAATGTAGCTCAAACCAGCATTATATCAAAAACTAACAAGTCTGATATAAAAATCTGCAATCTGGAAATGTCTATCAGCAAACAGCAAACTCATAAAAATGTTCACAACTCCTTCTAAATACCTCCGAATAAGCTGAAATGTTTTGCAAAGACCTTCTAGGAGGATGGCACCCAAACTCAAACTACAAAACTGCATCAAAAACTCAAGATATTATTCTTGCACGAATCCCAAAGCACTCATGAGATGGTACGGCCCTGTAGAGGGGCGATTTCTCTTGGAAAAATCAGAAACTTGGAATTAAAATCTGAAAACCTCCAAATATGGTCGCCATTATCATAGAAATGCAATGATCAAATACCCATAACCAAAATAAATTCATACCAAAAGCTGTAAATGAAAACCACCTTCAGCTGTGTATACACCAGCAACATAAAAACTGAAGTTCTCACCAAAATTCACCAATTTTGAAGCACAATCTGCTAGTCTGATTGAGAAGCAGCAATAATACCAACTAGGTGTTATCTTTCAAACACGAAATTGGATTGGAACTAGGAGGTAAGCATCCCTCGAAGTAAAAAACAAGTTGTCATTCCGACAGCATAACATTAGCATAAACATTGGATAATCAGCTCTTCAAACAGCAGCAATATATAAGCTTTAGTTGGCAAATGAAGCAACAAGAACTCTTCAAATTCCAAGAAGTTGAATCACTTCAACTTCCAAAAGGGACGCCACCTTTTTTCCTTTTACTTTTTGAAATAATAAAATATCATTCAACTTCCCTTTTAGGCATCCATTTCATATTGCAACAATAAAGCATTTATTAAATAATTAAATGCTCACTTGACCCCTTTATGTCCCCTTCTTTAAAACAACTTGAAGTCATCAAGCCTAGGCATGGGGTACAACTTCAAGACATGAAAATTGACTAAGTCTGAAACTCAGTCCAAGGAGATAATCAAATACAATGCCCAAGCTGCAACTAATGAATTGCTAAAAATAGCAAACTGACAAATGCCAAACTAAACCAAATTGATGATGATGCTTCTGCCAAAAATGAACTTACTAAAAATAGTAAATGCCAAAAATAGTAAGTTAACTTCAAAACCATCAGAAAGCCAAACTAAACACTGAACTGCAAATGATTGAATTGCTGCTAGATAGATACTGCCAAAAGATAGACTTGATAAAAATAGCAAACTGCTATAAATAGTAAGTCTACACAACATCCTCTGAATGCCAACTGAGCAGTATCTGAAAAAGGAAACCCTAGTTTTATACTTCAGCTTAGCCTACGGATTTCCAGAAATAGGCTAAATCCAAAAGAAGAGTGTATGGCCAAAATGGGGACATTACAGAGTCCTGTAAAATGGATAGGGTGCCATCCCTAATTAATGGTACAAAAGTCCTTTTGACCCCTGCCCACTCTCCTCTGCCACCAGTCTTATCCAACATAATGGAATTTCTTGGAAAACTTTTAAACCAAATTGCCGACAGCGGAAAACTTCAAAAAATTTCTCGACATCAGACAACAAACGAATCCGGTGGGATTTCCTACCCACAATAGCGTATCAGCTAATTAGATGTTTAGAGAAGAATAGATGTTTTTAAACAGTGAAACACAAGAAATAGAACAAGAACAATAAGAAAAGTAAACAACCATTTCAGAGCTTAAGAAAGCTACTTCCAACAAACTTGGTCACCTTGAATAGCAGAGTTCTAAGATTTAAAATTATGTTCCAAACGGCTATGCATTTTACTTACCAAATAAAAGAAGCAGTTTAGAATTTAAATTTCTCACAAAATAAATAAAGAAATCTTCATTTGGCTGGACTCTTTCTATCTATAAGGAGCTCTAATCCTTGTTTTAACTATAGAGCCATGGATGGACATAATTTTTATATCATCGAGATAACCATAGGAATGCTTTCTTTTTTTCTGGTATACTACACAGTTAGACTTAGAATTGATATAACTAATTTATATCTTGGATATCACACTACCAAAGTTTCTATAACTACTCTCTATGCATATGATATTGTCAAAATCTAAGTCACTAGGAATTTGAATTCGACAACGACAACATTGAAATTCAGATGAAATTTGACAAAATTTGAAAAGTATAAAATTCGGATTAAATTTGCCTTATGTTTTTATTTTTTATTTTTAATGAATATAAGTAATATATCCATACAATTGTCTAAACAGTGTAACATTTATAAAATATAAATCATAAGAAATACTAAATTATATTTTTTAAAACATAAAAATAAAATATTTTAATTTTAAAAACAAAATAAAGCACTATTTTAAAACATAAAATAACAAATATAGTAGTTTTTTATTTTAATTCTTAAAACTTAGAAGTATAAAATAAATATATATTAATTTTTTATTTTAATTTAAAAAAAAAAAAATTACTCCATTTTTAAGTTTAATTTTAAAAATCAGAATACTAAAATTAAGATAATACTAAATCAACATTTATTAAATATTAATTTATTTATATAAATTTTATACAAATAAAAAACTAAAATATTTAATCTTTAGGCAAGAAAACCTAATGTAATAAAAGTATAAAACAATATAATATTAAAACTAAAAAATTCGCTATATTACCATACGAAGGTCTGAGTTAAAAAACAAAAATCCATGGCGCCAGAAAAAAATATTAAAAGATTCTGAGTCGCGGCGGCTAAACGCTACTCCAAGTTACTCCCATCGACCTTCAACCCCTTTTCATCGCGTTTGAAGAAGTCGCGTTGCACAAAAATGTGGTCGCGTTTCAGAAAGACGTGATTTCTACAGGTCGCGACAGGTTTTTTTAAAAATTTCTCACGAAAACCCTAAAAAAACGCTTCGAAAATCCTAAAAAAACGCGTTCATCAGACGCCGTACGAATTTTAAGTTTTTTTACACATTCGCCGAATTTCGAATTCCAAGCATAAAATTCGGCGAATGCGGTGACTCAAAATCATTGTTTACAATCACAAAAGGTGTTGCTGACATATATGCAATGATCTTAAATAAAACTACCCGAATTATTTTTTCGATACTTTAGAATTGCTGCAATTATTGTTTCTAGTAATGATATTTTGTAAGTTAATTTTCGCAGTAATATGCAGGATTTTTGCTCAGAGTTGTATGCTGGAAATGTAAATATCGCTAGGCATACACCACTTATATTTGTGAATATGGTCCTTTAGAGCTTCTATTATTTTATTTTATTTTGTAGGAGTAATAGTTAGGCATAAAGCCGAATCATATAACTTCTCCAATACCATATTCATGTGAATGCAATTGGTAGATGTAGAGTAATACTCAGCGACTGCTGCTAGCATCCTAGCTGCCTATACCAAGGGGAGGTTTAAAATCGAATATGGACATCATTGAACGAGCCTAAAGGGTAGATGCGTTTGATAGATGCTACATTTGTAACTCTCTAAAAGATATGCATGCAAAAATGTGAAATCATACACTAGGCTCGTGAATTAATTGACAGAATGTGTCATAATTGCAAGACATCATTATAAGAAGGAATCTGTTTAAAAGACCTTGGAAATTTTCAAGCAACTGTAATTGACTGGTGCAAGCCAAACCCCATAACTATTGACACCGTACTTCCTACCCATGCCAACATGGGCGCTTTGGAACAGGGTATAGACAGTTTCCATAAAAGCATAAAAGAAGGACGCACCGACAGGGTACGTGAACTGTTTGACAGAATACCTCAAAATAATGTGTGAAAAAATGCAGAGGGCAGAGACAAGGCGCACGAGTTGTTTGACAAAATGCTTCAAGGAAATTCGATCTCATGGAATGCAATAATTTAGGATATGCACAAGTTGGATTCGTTGAAAGGGCTTTAGAAATTTCAAGCAAATGCAATTGGCAGTCTTAAAGCCAAATTCCACGACTCTTACCAACGTCCTGCCTGCCTATGCCATAATGGGCGCTATCAATCAGGGTATGGGCATTCATCGAAACATAAAGGATAGAGGAATTTGTCAGATGTTGTAGTTGCAAGTTCCCTGGCAGACATGTATGCAAAATGTGGAAGCATAGACAGGGCATGCGATCTACATGACCTATCGCCTGAAGAAAAGTGGTCTCATGGAGTGCGCATATAACAGATTTGGTAAGGAGACAAAGGCATGGCTTGAAAGATACCGGAGTTAAGGCGAGGCAAAGGATTTATTAGACAACATGCTTTTATACGGATATGAGTTGGGAAGACAGTTTATTAGTAAATTTTGAGCTCAAAAGATCTATTTTCATTTATGTACATGCATGCAATTTGTTGACGCAAGGACAAAGTTTGAGGAAAGTTGTCAAACATCTAAACTATAGAAGATCCTTCCAACTTGGTAAAACCAGATGCATCGAATGGACTTTTTTTTCACCATTCTCTAATATGCATTTACAATGAAAAGCCTAGAATAACTTGGTTCCATTAATAAGAGAATAAATACCTCCTGGATTAAAGCATCCCGTGCATTCTCCATGGCGTTAGGAAGCTCCATGGCGCGAGCAATGGTGTCTCCCCCTAAAGCCATACTGCACCTCCTTTCACGTGAAGAGACTGATAAGTGGATGGGTGCCGTCCCTCATCTCAAAAGTTAAGCTCGCATTCTGCAAAATATAGAAAGCCCTCGCTATCCTCCCAGAATATAGGAACACCAAGCCATAAAAGTTATTGAAAGTTCCCACCTTATACCGCCAACGTACCCCCCTCCTTTGTTTCCTCTTCCATTTTTTTGAATGCTCTTCCCTCAAAACATTCGTTCCCCCCTTACTGTATAAAGAGCCGTGTAGAATACCAGCTGCCTTGCAAGGTGGGCATGCTTCGAAGCAGGTCTGGAATTTGATGGTCTATTTGACCGTTTTTTCAATTTTAGATCGTATATTACAATTATAAAATTTATTAGACTGTATAGTTTGACTTGTTATATATTTATTAAACCGTAAAAATTTATTATAAGCAAAATATAATATAGTATTTTAATTTATAATATATATCATTTTTTATTTTTTATTTTTTATTATAAAAAGATAAATTAATTTAGAATAGAATATAACTTTTTTTTGAATATTTTCTAATATGAATTTAGAAACTTTTGACATTTTTATAATAGTTATCATTTTTTTATATTAATATATGCGATTTATAATATTATTATAAAAATACATATTAATTTAGAATCTTTTCAAAATATAATATAATTATTTTTAATTTTTAAAATATTTTTAACAAGATTTGTTTTTAATATCAACTTAGAAACTTTTGCTAATTGTTAATTATAACAGTAGATTTTTATATTTATTACTAATAATTATCATTGTTTTCTAATTTTTCAAGATATTGCATTTATAAATGATTTTATATAAAAATTCATAAATTAAACAATTTTTTTGACAGGTATTTAAATGATCAAACTGTCATAAAATTTTCATATGACAAGTATGGGTGACCGTCCAATTCCAGGCCTACTTTGAAGGAATCAATCGAAAACCCATTGCCCCTGACAAATATCTGAACAACTCCCTCCATAATCTCCCTTCTATGCACAAAATACATGTGGGACACTATATCGTCCCCTCACTCCCTTGCCTAATTAATTTTGCATTCATTTCAGGCAACCGATTCAAAAGGAAAAGTCATCCCACTTATTCTCTCCCCTTGCACCTTACCTATCCCACTAAGCATTGTTCACTGCTCATTTAAGAGCAATTATGAGAGCTTGAAACTAATCCAGCACCTACTACTAGAAAATTAATATTTGACATTCCTTTATTGTTCCCCAATTTGTTTTCCATACCATACTCTACTTCAACCTATTTGTTATTATCAATGTATGTACGTATTTGTATTATGATTTGTGCTAAAATTTTATATCTCTTAAAACATATTTCTTCATAATTTAGATTGTTATTCTATTAATCATTAACTAGTAAAATATCTTGTTTGAAAGGGTCCTTGTTTCAGCATTTATTCATTACATCTGGAAACACTAAGTGGAGCAACCTAACTTTGTGCTTTTCAAAATTCTATGTGAAAATTTCAAATCAATCCCAATTTTGTACAACAATTTATTTGGCAACTCATGTGCTTCCATATTTCGTTTTAGGGTCACATCATCAAATATGATGCCACATCAGCATGCTTTTTGTTGAGGTATTCAAAAAGGGCCAAAAAAAAAGTGAGACCGATAGTGGTGCACTAAGTCATGTTTTATTGGTGCACTGATGTGGCATCACATGATTTGTCAGTTTGTGTATTTTATGGATAAAAAGTTTTTTGCAATTGCATATTAAGATGCTCTACTATGGGGCCCATTGTGGACTACTTCTATCTCCACTATTGGACCCTACTCCATTGTAAGCCCCTCTCCCCTATTATACTTCCTAAATTAACTATAAAACTTTCTCCACACTATACCATGCCGCCAATGACTTAGTGCACCTATCCTCAACTTAGTTAAAATGGCTCCTTCATGGGATGTGAAACCAAGTTTCATGTTGTTGCAAGACTATTGAGATTTAGAAAATAAAACATGGCTTCACATTATTAGAATCTTGAAAGACATTAAATTTCATAGATTAGGGAAAACATAATTGTAGATCAATACATTCTAATATAAATAAAAGTTCCAGTGACATAAATCATATTTCTAAGCTCAAAATCTAAAACTAATATACCAATGAGATAAACAAAAAAATTAATATTTAATCAAAATATAAGCAAAGATGTTCTTCTTTGTCTCTATATCAAAATGATTTTACATAATAATATTAGCTTATTTCTTTTTAACCTCCCCCCTTTTTTTTACCTTTCTAATTTAATAAATACTCATCCCTTCTTCAAATTAGGCCCATTATTGTTCAAAATATATTCTTGTTTCAATGCCTATGAATTAAAAAAAGAAAACAATAAAACTTCACAACAATAATATGGGTTAGGAATACTCTTAGAATTGCACTAGATGATTGTATACTATAGGGAATAGTTGAACTCAATATAGAAAATTGGTAAAGTGATTATTATTATTTAATCTCTTTTAAGTGAAGACCTAATCTAGATGGCTACACTTATACTACATGTACTTTCAAACCAAATATATTTGACACGTAGATCAACACCCAAGTACATGAAATGTGCACCACCCACACTTGGAATCACATAACATATTATGGAGCTCATATTTGATAAGACCTAATGTTATATAAATAGTTGTCCTTTGCAAGGTATAGACAATTAACTTCATACCAACATGCTAACACATACATAATACTACATAGATCTTATTTCATGGACTACAAATAACTTTTAAAGTATTTTTCTCTTCTTAATGGTGCATATGGATGTTGAAGTTGTGTCTATTATGCATATTGTGTAAACATGATAGTTTATTACTCTAACCTTTAATATATAAAGATATGAAAACGATGTTGCAATACTCAACAATAGGTGGACCTCACACTAGCTCATTTTATAGGGGATAAATCAATGGGTATGTTGTATTTTCAAAAAAATCATGTTAAAATTTATTTATTTTTCACATTGGAGGCCACTTGTTATGGGTTCGGACTTGTTCCATGAGGACACCCATTGGAACCTGTCAAAACCCCATTAGGGGTTGACTTGATTGCATGGGGCTACCCCTTTTGGGGTCGACCTATTTTCATGGGGTCACCCCTCTGGATTCGGCCTGTGTAGGGCTTTGACCTACACATTGCCACCCCTCTCTTCACATTTATTTATTTTTTAAAATTCTTTAATTTTTTTTGAAGAAATTTAAATCAAAGAGATAAAAGAATGAAAAATAATTTGAAATGAATCATATCAATATTGAATTTATTTATAGACATATAAGTTTTATATGTGACTATATTGTTAATCCCTAACAATTTATGTTCATCAATATTATAATATATACATGTATATACTTAATTTATATTCATATATATCTTTGTTACAATAGAAATATGTGAGATTCACATGTTTCAATATGTGTACAAACTAGTTCGATGTATTATATACAAACAATGAGGTTAATGTGAAATAAATGGGATTCATATAAACATGTCCATTATGTTATTTTATATATATTTACATATAGCTTATAGGGATTAAAAAAACTAGCAGGTTTAGTAATTGATAAACTGTTTCTATACGCATTTTCAAACTTTTGTGTAAGACCCTGTCCCTTGTGGTCATGTTGATCATGTTAGTTGTTGATGGTTTGTGTCCTATATTTGATGTCCTTTTAAGCTGGATAATACACATTAGTGATGATTGTTCCTATAGATCAAAGATTATCATATTTTAATTGATAACTAACTAATCTTATCTAACCAATGATTTTTGTGATAACCATATGTGTTTTATTCCTTGTCTATGCAGGAATACAATGATCAAGATGTTTGGTTATTGGTAATATTACTTTGTATGTTATGTGAATTACATGATGTTAGGTGATTATATGCTATGGGTGTGAGTAGATGTGAATAGGTGTGATGGTAAGAGGATTATTGATATTTTATGTCTATTTATAGTACTATTATTGTCATAAGTAGTGATATCTTGATAAATAGTATGATCAATTATTGTGTATGCAAATAGGGAGTGTTAAGTTATATGTTACTTGTGTAGATTTAATTCTCTATCCAATTATTATTAGAAGGTTATTTTTCCTATACCATATGTTACAATTATTGTTAATCATGAGTAATACTAACACCTTTTTCTAGTTAAGTAAACAAGTTAAAATTGGTCAATGTGGATCAAGGGGTCACATAGCTACTTCCCTTATGAATTTTTAGTCTTGTCAAGGATAAGTGTTTTAACCTTGTTTTTTAGGGTTGTGCATGTGTGAGAGGTTGTTTTATTAGACCCTTGAGTCACCTTTTAAATGTGATTACTCATTTTATGTTTTATGAAGTCTTTATGTGGTTTTAATTATTTAAAAAGTTTCCAAGGTGGTAGGTCTATGGATTAGGGGTCACATAGCTACTTCCCTTATGAATTTTCAGTCTTGTCAAGGATAAGTGTTTTAACCTTGTTTTTAAGGGTTGTGCATGTGTGAGAGGTTGTTTTATTAGACCCTTGAGTCACCTTTTAAATGTGATTACTCATTTTATGTTTTATGAAGTGTTTATGTGGTTTTAATTATTTAAAAAGTTTCCTATGTGGTAGGTCTATGGATTAGGGGTCTTTTAATTCCATAAAACTCCTTAAATGAAGTCTAAACCCACTCTAATTACCCACTTATGAAAAGTGGAGAAAATTGGAGTTGGTTGATTGGTTAGGAAGTTATGGGGAGGTGATTTTCTTTTCTTTCTATTTATTATTTCTCTTTGTGAGGAGAAGGAGCTTCTCTCGTTTGCTTGGCTTCACTCTTTTTGCTTTGGTTTTACTTTTGTCCTTGGGATGCTCTCCTTTTGGGCAGGAGAATTCTTGGTGGAGATAAAGGAGAGGTTGTGAGAGGAAGAATGGAAGAATAGGGCTTGGAGAAGGAGACACTATCACCTTTTGGATTTGCACTTAGTTTGGTAAGGTCTACTCCTTTGAAGATCTTTGTTTAAGATGCATGAAATATTGTTTATGTTTTGAATTTTATGTGCAACTTATTGCTAGATCCTTTTGAGGTATTTGTTCAAACTATGTGTTTGGTTTTGTCTTGTTGGAATTCCACCTTTTTTTAGTTTCTCTTAATGTGTATAGCCACTTAAGGGTTAGGATAATGAATTATAGTATGGGTGTTGACACTTGGTATCAAAGCCAAGTTCAAAGACTAGGAAATTTGAGGATGTGTTACTTGCCTTATTTTGTTAGGGTCCCATATGGGTGCAAATTCTAAAATTATTGAGTAAAGATTGATTTGATGATATTCTAGGGCGAAGTTGAAAACAGCGTCAATTAGTGAGTTTTTCTTACAATAAAAGGGCTAAAAGTAGTATGTTAATTATAACTTGTTAAAAAACACCTAAAGCTACATTCTCTTCTAAATTCAAACATCTTAGAATATTAACAAGGTTTTTGTGATTATTATTTCATATTCTATGTTAAGGAGCAAGTTGTTTTTGCTTTGGGAAAGTTGTTTGAATCACTTAAGTTATGAAAAGTTTATTTTTTAGGAGTTATTTGAAGAATATTTGATGTTAAATCTAAGTGTTCAGTTTCAATGTCTCTTTATTTGGATTCTTGAATTCATGTAATACTAATTAGAAAGGTGATAAAATTATAAGGAGGAAAGAGAGCAATATGAACATGGTGTTCATGAGAAAATTAGTTCTTGAAGTAGTTAACCAAATCATAAGTTGCTTAAAATAAGTAAGTTACCTATGTTCATGAAATTTAACTTCCTTGCTTTTTATGAAGATAAATACTCATTAAAAAAATATAGATGAAGTCTTGCAAGAGTTATTTCTTTGAGCAATCATTGAACGGTTGTTACGGTAAAGAGGGTCATGCAATTTAGATGTTTCTTTGGTTGTGCATTACAATTTAATATAACCTAGTAAATCCACCATATCACATGGGCTAATCATTAAGGGTGTTGCATTCTCTACATATCTGATAGTATTTCTTATTGTCACAATTTAATTATGGAAACTATCTAGATGAGTTATTGATTCTAGACAAGTGTGACCTTTTGTTATGAATGCAATATTATTCACATGTTGATAGCATGCTTGGAAATTGGAAATATTAATGTTGATTGTTCGAAAATGAAAGGTTCGGTGATGGATGAAACTCTTGTATTCTTTGCTTGATAATAGTAACTTGAGGTTGTCCAATTCAAAATGTTGATGTTGTAGGATTGCTAAATAAAATACAAAAACTTTATCATATTCATTCAAGTAGAAAATTGAAATGAAATAGTTATGCATGAAGAATCTTAGACTCATTTATTATTAATTATCCTTCTTTCTAATAGTGATGCTTATATTTGGTGCAATGGAACTATAAATGAATCATGTATACTAGCTTGAAAACAAGGAGTTTATCCTTGGTGGTATATTGCATTTCGATCTATGATGAAATTCTTTGTTTTATGCAAAAAAATGTTGTCATGAGTGTCATGTTGTGGATTGTGAATTATGTGGTTCCTTGTGTTATGTGTTGTTCCTTATGTGTCTTCTAGAGGAGTTGACCCCCCTCTTATGAAGAGGATATTTTGGGTCATCCATGTGTAATGGGTTTGAGTGGATGAGGCTCCCACAAATAGGGGTATCCTTAATTTTTGGTAAGAGTACCCATACTTATTTAATTAAGGATAAGAGTATCTTGTATCCATGGGCATATTGGCTTGGTTGGAGGGATAAGGGTGTGTTTATGTGAGACTGGCTTTTGGATAAATGTGGCATATATGTATATGTGTTCCCCTACTAGCTAGAGCTCCTAGTCCCTCTATGTAGAATTCCTTCATGGAAATCCAATCTGATAGTGATGTGATTGGGTGTTGGTATCTATATGAAGTGTAAATTATCTGTGCATTTTTGGTGCTAAGTGATCTTGATGTGTTCCAAGGTGGCCAAGTGTTCTTCAATAAAATTAAGATTGTTTAGTGTCTCAAAGGCTAAGAAAGTGCATTATTTTATGTGTTGTGAGAAACCAATGAATGTTATTACTCAAGTTTGAGATATTGAGTGTTTGACTTAGGATAATGATGTGGACATCTAAGATGATTTATGTGTGCATACCATTGTGTTAATTTATGTGTGATTGTTTGTTTGTCATTTTGTGTTGGTATTCCCCTAGCGATATCTACTTCATTCGAAGAAAGCCCACTAGTGTATTAGGGGTTGAGAGAATCTCCCATTCATTGGAACATTGTGATTCTTGATGCATCCTTGTGCTAGCCGGTGGACAAATGTCAAATATTACATCCACCCTTGGAACGTTGAGTTGGGTATTACTCCCCCTTTAAGGACCACATTTGTTGGTTCATACTGCAAAACCCTTTCCTTGAGTTGTATCCCATGGGTTGAGGATGGATATGGTGTGCCAACTTTGGGTGAGATTCCATTTGGGCTACATGTTTTATAGGTATTGGATTCAAAGACATGGGTATTAGATGTAATGTTCTTGTGTTATCATCATTTGTCTATTCACATACAGGTAATGGTTCAACCAGTCATGGTTCGCGAGCATTGTTGGAAATGTAGGGAGATGAATGTAATTGTTTAATTTTTATTATCCAATATTTACTGAAAGAATATAAAGTACAAAATTCAAGACTTGGGATAGTGGAATATTACGACATTTCTTGGGGTAAATAATTACAAGGATTATGACTGAAATATGTGTTAATGAATGGCATTCTCTTAGATTCAGAGCATAGATGGATTCTTTTATAGGCTAATTCAGATATATATGATTTATGGCTACTTGGATGGCATGTCCTAGGTTGTGTGGGACTACGCTTGGTTATTATATTTTGTGGCTTGAGTTTACCATATTGTTATATGTGGTTTGAGACCACTATATTGTTGCTAGCTATCTGGTTTTAGAACCACCATTCCCCTCCACCCCTCGAGTGGCTTGAAGAAGTCACATAGTGCATGTAGTGTGCCAATCTTTGTGAAATATGTATTATTTTTAAGTTCCTTTTGTTATTTCTCCAGTAGTATTGTATTTTTTGATATTTAATTTGTAATAACCCATTTGAAATTATTACTTAATTAATACTATTGTAAATGACACATGAATATACTAATAATTAAAAATACATAACTAGTGGCTAAAGTCAATCATAGCTACACATGTCCATTTAAATGAGTCAAAGATTCCTATATTCACTTCAAAATTCAAATTACAATATCAAGTTTTATTTGGCTCCTAAGGCCACGATGTCATTACATAGTACATTTTCTATCAAGTACATGAATGATTTTCATCAAGTTACATCATATACTATAATATTCTGGTGAACAAATAAGGTTCTTCTTCAATGCTCTCCCCCACTAGTGGATGATAACATGGTTAAAGTGCTTTACTGCCCAACCATGTAGCTTACACTTCCCCAATATTCTTCTGACTTGAATAATGCCTGACCTTGCACAAAAAATTTAGCAAGAGAACATCCTGCATGGTGGAATCTGGTGCATGCCCAAACATCAACATGCAATTTCTATCTACAATTTTGAAAAGAAAGTGCAAAATCTATGCTAGGAATGGTAGAGAGTGAAATCACATAGTTCATTCATACATACATAATGAACTATATTGCTTGGCCAAGCATAATATGTGTGTTGCAACAACATAAAATAATAGGTTCTAGTAAAGCAAACCTATACTTTTTGTTCTCCATTTCGGCATTGATCCCAAAAGGTAACTTTATTTTATAATAGCTATCTACCCTCTAGTAACATCTACCCATAGGTGCTCTAGTCAACTAACGTATCATTGTTCTTTGCTTAGTACTTAATATATTCTTTCACAAATGTCTCAAAAAGAAGAAACAAAATATAAATTTATACTCTAAATAGAAATCAAATTAATGATTCATAGAGTATTTCAACAATCGTTCATATCATTCTTATGACTATTTTCTACTTATCATCATAAGCATTTTCCTTTTCAAAAATGTACTAAAAAAAAAAGACTGTATGTCACAAGTATGTGTACGTACATAGACAAAGTCCATGTGCATACACATATATGTGCCTACTAATGTTAAAAATTTTGCATACATTCTAAAATAATCATTAATTCAAATTGTAATCTTTAAATAGTATTTTAATTGACACGTTTCTTTGTCAAAGTAAAGAAAACAGAACAAGTCTATGCTAACAATTTCACACACATTGTTGTAACATTTTCACTACTATGTTCCTCTAACATTTTTTGTTTACATATGAACATTCATTGTTTGAATAGAATAAATATTGTTTCCTACTAAACATTTACGAAACCAGTTGTTTGCATATTAACATTCACTATTTAAGCAAAACAAATATTGTTTCCTACTAAACAGTCATGAAACTAGTTATTTACATATGTACACTCATTGTTTGAATAGAAGAAATGTTGTTTCCTACTAAACAGCTATAAAACAAGTTGTTCACATATATGCATTCATTGTTTAAATAGAACATGTACCGTTTCCCACTAAACAGATATAAAACATGTTGTTTCAACTATAAAGATAACTTTTTAACAAAATAGAGTTGTTTGCAAAAGAATATCCACTGTTTACATCAAAACATTTATGTTTCAAACTAAATAGTTACATTTAACAACAAATATTGGCATTGCTCTGTTGTTGATTTCAAGCTATTACAAGCTAAATGATCACTGACAAATAAATGTTCACCATCAAATACATAACAGATTTTCTATTATGAATTGAAAATTAAAAAAATCAAATAGTTCCAAAACAAAATTTCTATTTTTCCAGATCTTAAAAACTTAACACTAGAATTACTATGAGCAACTTTAATAATAAAATGAAACCAAGTTCAACATAACTATTGGTGAATTTCTTAAGCAAGAAAAATGCAATGAAGTTTGAGTATCATAGAGGAATTTTTCCTAATTAGGTCGTGACATCCAAGGTTTCTCTAGATTTGACCCATTTCTATGGTCAGGTACTTCTTTTCTTATCCTCAAGATAAATTCAAAATTTTCCCTTATGGGCATTCTGGCTTATCTCTTAATGCATGTTGTTCTCTACATTTTTTAGACTCAAGCCTGATATTTAATCAAACAAATATTCCTATCGACCATGGAGATCAATCTTGCAAGGTTACAATGGAACCCAACTTCTACATCCCATTGTATCTTCAAATCGAGGGCTTGCTCTTAAATACCAATATGTTCACCACATTTCTTAACAAGAATAAATTTTCCCTTAACCATTATCGGCATAGTCAATAATGGGAGGCAATATGCTTAAATTAAACACAACCAATACTTAACAAAAGTAACACAAAGGAATATATCCTCTTTTCATTGGTTTGATAGGTGAACCTTGACAGAAATAAACACTATATGGTTTGCATTCAATCAGAATATAATCTTTGATAGCCATGGTATGGCTTATACTATCAAGCAAACTTTCTTAACAGTCACTTCTTAGGATTCGATGCCTCAATCTAGCACAAAAGACTAGCCGAATGGATCTATAAAACAATGTAGGTCGTAGGACATGTGATTCCCCAAAGGGTGGTCACTTATTCTAAACCATCGGCTAAATTCAAGACACACACAGTCAGAGACATGTATTGTTAGGGTTAGAAATGGCAGATATCTAACAATTAAATGTAAATTTAATTAATAAGCAGAGAAACTAAAACACACAAAGAATATATCATAACACAAAGAATTTAACGTGGTTCACCCAATCCGGGCTACATCCACCAAACTGTAGCCATCCAATACTTTTATTATCCAGTGTAAAACCTATTACAATCTTGCGAATAATCATGTTTTTCATCATACTATAATACCCATCCAAACCCCTTTTTAACAAGCTTAGAAGCTTCAAGATTTTTGGTTTCTACAAAATCGGATTTTTCTTTTTTTCATTGATTTTTCCCTTTATCGGTGATCACTTGAAAAAGTAGGAGGAAATTTTTTCTCGAGGACTAAATGTCGGGGTGTACAATATACCATGGGCTATATAGTATAGAATGATTAGTCGCCACATACCAACAATCTCCCACTTGGAGACTGATCAGGCTCCATACCAACACAATCTCCCACTTGGAGACTGATCCTGGACAACACTGCTGCAATTACAACTCCCACTGGCCAATTGAAGTTGAAGAGGAGCTCAACTTCTCCCTTGGCACTACCTTTGTAAACATATCCGCTGGATTGACATTTGTATGTATCTTGTCTAGCTTGACTTGTCCATCCTCCAACACCAAACGAATGAAATGATATCTCAACTATATGTGTTTTGTTTTAGAATGCAAGGCAGAATTCTTTGCAAAATGTATAGCACTCTGGCTGTCTGTAAACAAGTAATTTCCCACCTATTATTTTTCCAACTCATCCAAGAAAAGTTGCAGCCATATCATCTCATTCGCCGCTTCTGTTGCAGCAACATACTCTACCTTTGTGGTGGATAAAGCAACCACCTTCTGCAATCGTGAAATCCAACTCAGTGTTGTCCCACCAACTATAAATACATAACCTATGGTGCTCCGCTTGGTATCTATATATCCCCTGCTAAATCTGAGTCAACATAGCTTTTTAAATCAGTATTAGAGCCCCCAAAACATAGACAATTATTGGATGTACCTCTCAAGTACCTTAGAATCCATTTTATTGCATTCTAATGCTCAACTCCGGGATGACTCAAATACCTACTAACAACTCCTACAGCATGTGCAATATCTGGTCTCGTGCATACCATGGCATACATCAAACTGCCTACAGCTCAAGCATATGGTACTTTGGACATTTTTTCTTCCTCCTCTTGTGTCTTTGGACACATATCCTTAGTCAATTTAACATGACTAGGAAAAAGTGTGTTGACAGCTTTTGCATTCTCCATATGAAATATTTTCAACACCTTTTCAACATAATTAGCCTAAGATAAAAAAAACAATTCTATTTTTCCTATCTCTACAAATTTTCATACCAAGGATTTGTTTTGTTGCCTCTAAATCCTTCATAGCAAAATATTTTTCTAACTGTTGTTTTAATTCACTTATGTGATCCATGTTAGACCCTGCTACAAGCATGTCATCAACATATAGGCATAAAATAATGTAGCTGTTATTATCCAACCTTTTAAAATAAACACAATGGTCAGAATTACACAAGTGTAGCCTTTCTCAACCATAAAACTATCAAATTTTAGGTACCATTGTCGAGGTGCTTGCTTCAAGCCATATAAACTTTTCTTCAATCTGCACACTAGTTTCTCCTTACCTTTGACATCAAATCCGTGTGGCTGGTCCATATATATTTCCTCTTCCAAATCACCATGGAGAAAGGCCATTTTAACATCAAGCTATTCTAAATGCAAATCTTTAGTAGCCACAATACTTAAAACAATACAAATAGAAGTCATTTTAACAACTGGAGAAAAAATCTCATCAAAATCAATACCCTTTTTCTGTGAAAATCCCTTTACAACTAATTTGGCTTTAAATCTCTTCTTATCTCCATCCTCCTCTTTTAGCCTATAAATCCATTTGTTTGGTAAAGCCTTTTTACCTGCAGGCAACTTGCATAATTCCCAAGTCTGGTTTTTCAGCAAGGAGTCCATTTCTTCTTCCATTCCATGCTCCCACTGAACCTTGGTATCCACCTGCATAGCTTCATCATAATATTCTGGTTCACCAGCATCAGTTAACAAAATGAGTATACAAAGAGGGAGAAAATCTTTTTGGAGGTCTACTTATCCTTGAAGATCATCTAATAGGAGTTTGTGGTATTTTTTGTTGTTGTTTTGCCCAACATGAGGAACCATTGAAACATCATTGTTTGGAATATCATCCAACACTACATAATCATTTTCTTTCTTCTCATGCTGAAGCAACAGATCTTTGTACAACACTTTCTCATTGAATATGACATCCCTGCTTCTCACAATTTTCTGATTTTCAAAATCTGAAACCTATAACCAAATTCACCAATGCCATATCCAACAAATACAAATTTCTTTGATTTTGCATCAAGCTTGGTTCTATTTTCAGAATCTACATGTGCAAATGCTTCACTACCGAAGGTTTTGAGAAAAGAATAACTCACCTTCTTACCTTTCCATGCTTCCTCTGGAATACCACAACCTAAAGGATTAGAGGGACCTTTATTAATTAAATAAACAACATTGTTTACAGTCTCTGCCCACATTTTTAAAGGCAACCCAACATGCAATCTCATAGTGTGCACCTCCATTATTGTTCTATTCATGCACTCACCACTCCATTTTTCTGTGGAGTCCTTGGAACCATTTTTTCTTCTCGAATACCATTAGAGGAACAATAATCTTCAAACTTTGCTGCAATACTCACCACCATTATCAGATCTAACATTTTATCCTTTTACCCATCTCATTCTCAACCAAGCTTCTCCATTTTTTAAAAGTTTCAAATACATCAGATTTCTGCCTAAGGAAATAAATCCATACCTTCCTAGTTGCATCATCAATGAATGTAACATAATACAAAGAGACACCAAGAGAAGATACCTAAGCTGGTCCCCATACATAGGTATGCACAAGCTCCAATTTCTCATCTTTCTTTTGCTTCCCATCCTTGAGAAAACTTACTCTCTTTTGTTTTCCATACACACAACTTTCACAGAAATCCATATTAACACATTTTAGACCTGGTAAAATATTATTTGAATGAAGTACTTTCATACCTTTTGCACTCATATGCCCAAGTCTATTATGCCACAGTGTTGATTCAAAGTCCACAGCAACTATATGATCTTGTACCTGTTGAACTACAATAACTATTCCTGAACATTGACCTTTTTCTGTAACAATTAAAGTAGAAGGAATAGTATGACCTGTACAAAGATATAAGGTACCTACTTTCACACCTTTTGCTACCACTAAGGCACCCTTTGTGACCCTCCAGTTTTTATCACTAAAAGTAACAACACAACCTTCATCATCTAGTTGCCCTGTTGAAATTAAATTTCTGCTTAACTTTGGAATATGTCTTACCTCACGTAGTAGCCAATGATTCTCATTTTACAACTTAATCTTGATTCTTCCCTTTCCAAAAATCTGACAAGGTTCATTATCTCCTAAATAAACCATCCCAAAATCCCCTTGGACATAATCAAGAAAATAACTTCTATGGGGGGGTAGCATGAAATGAAGCCCCTGAATCTAACACCCAAGAATCATGAGCATTATCAAGGGAAAGAATCAAAGCATCCTCGTCGGATTTATTATTTACCACATTTTCCTCTTTACTTCCTTCCTTTCTGTCTCCTTTATTTTTCTGAGACCAGCAATCTTTCTTCAAATGACCCGGCTTACCACAGTACCAGCAATCCCTCTTGTCTCTAGATTGGGACTTTCTATCCTTTGATTTTCCTCGTGACTTCCCATGATTTCTGGAATTATTACCTCTCTCCTTTGTTCTACCCATTCTTTTTGCATTCAAAACACTGCCTGATGTGGATGTTCCACCTGAGATTTTCCTACGAATTTCCTCACTCAAAATAACACCAACAACATCATCAAAATTCAATGTATTTGAACCAGAAATAGAATTGTTAATAGTCATTACCAAGCTATTCCAGCTTTTAGGCAAAGAACACAGAATCAAAAGAACCCTAACTTCTTCATCAAATTTTACTTTTACAGAAGTTAATTGACTGGTGACTATATTAAACTCATTCAAATGATCAGTAACTGACCCACCTTCTACCATTTTCATATTAAACAAATGCTTCATAAGAAATACCTTATTCGAAGCGGAAGGCTTTTCATATAACTTCGTCAGGGTTTCCATCAACTCTTGAGTTGTCTTTGTTGTTGTAATATTGAACACCACTGATTGTGCTAAGCATAGACGAATACTGCCAAGAGCCTTTCTATCCAAGATCTCTCAGTCCTCATCTAACATTGTTGCGGGTTTCTTGGTTTTCCCTTCCAATGGCCAACATAAATCCTTTTGATAGAGATAGTCCTCCATCTGCATCTTCCATAACTGATAGTTCTACCCATTAAACTTCTCAACCTTCTTACCCTCGTCTTCTATTGCTCCCACTCAACCGTGAGATCTTCCTACAAATGATAATCGAAACACAACCCACTCTGATACCACTTGTTAGGGTTAGAAATGGAAAATATCTAACAATTAAATGTAGATTTAATTAATAAACAGAGAAACTAAAATACACACCAAATAAATCATAACACAGAGAATTTAATGTGGTTCACCCAATCCGGGCTACATCCACCAAACCGCAGCCATCCAATACTTTTATTATCCAGTGTAAAACCTATTACAATCTTGCAAATAATCGTGTTTTTCATCATACTATAATACCCATCCACACCCCTTTTTAATAAGCTTAGAAGCTTCCAGATTTTTGGGTTCTACAAAATTGGATTTTTCTTTTTCTCATTAATTTTTCCCTTTTTCGGTGATCACACGAAAAAGTAGGAGGAATTTTTTTCTCAGGGGCTACGTGTCGGGGTGTACAGTATACCATGGGCTATACAATATAGCATGATCAGTCGCCACATACCAACATGTATATCATTGTGCTTTGGTTCTACCATCAATGCAATAAAAAACACTTGCTAAAGTAAAGGCAACATAAAGAAATTGATAATATTTTGATAAAATGAGTTACCTCAATAATCGAGCCTTTTGATCAAGCTTTCCTCATAATTTCCCTACGTCTGTGTTCCCTTTTCTAATTTTCTTCACTTATTTTTTATTTATTCCAAATTGATCCCTTGCTTTTTCCACCACCTTGTATTTAAAAATGGTAGCCACACTTCTTGCATGCAGTAGGTTGCTATCATTATGGCTTTTTCCTACCATAGCCGCTAGTCCCAAATTTGAACATTGTCTTTATTATTGGGCAGGCCATGACCATCGTGGGTTTCCTGTAACCTTCATTGATTTTTCCACAGTTCAATTCTTTATGCATCGATTACAAACTTGATTCCAATTCAAATTTGAATATATATACGTATGTATATATGTGTGTGTGTATATATATACTTATATATGTATGTATCTCTATGCATTTAAATGATTTCATTCACATCTTACCATGCATTTGAATAATGTATATATATATATGTATGTATAGATATGTATACATACATACATGTATACACATGTATAAATATACATGTGTATATATATATGTGTGTGTGTGTGTGTGTGTATACATGATGTATATATATACATATATATATACACACACACATGTATGTGTGTGTTCGATTTACATACACGTAATATACATATATATATGTTTTTTTTTAAATAAAACATTCATATACAAGTTGCTCGTTTGGAATGGTTTAAAGATTCCATACACTATCATTTTAAGGAACTTGAATTTTCATTTCGAGCTTCTTTACATATATATATATATATTTCTACACTAAAGAAAGAATTTTATTTACAATGCTCATTTTTAGGCCCTTCAAATTAAAAGGTTTGAATAGACAATTAAATCTACTAACCATTCATTTGTAAGCGCTGAAACAATTCGAAACAGAAAAATTTTGCTTTCTTATATATGCAAATAAATCAAATGTCAATCATCATGCCATTGTGGTGTGTGCACCCAGATTTCAACTAGCTTACCATTTGGTCTGGCTAAACAATCCTACTTCAACTGTGTTCTTGTCCTTCAACCTATCACCCTGCAACTACACACACTTGCACTTGCAAATTGATCAATAACGTTCAATTCTTGATGACATATAAAATAGTTTTCAAAAATTCACAAAGTCAACATCATTCAACTCCCTTATATTCAACTTTTGAATATTTCATAATCTCCATTTAATATTTAATTGAATTTCATCAATAATTTAATTTTCCATATTTAAATAAATATTGTAGATAGGGTAAAAATTAGCAGATTTAATGTTTAATGGAAACAATAAACTAATTAATTCCTATCAAGCACAATAGAGTACGAAATAATACAAAAATCACAATAAACAGCACAAATGCAAACCGATCTCCGTGCTAATTCAATTTATCTCCATTGCTCTTCTCCACCTGCATGAGAATGCGAGATTTTGAAGGGTTGACAATGGAGGAATGTTGGTTGTTCACTTCAGCAGCATAACAACACAATGATGAAGAATGATGGAGATGGATTGAAAGATTGAGGAATGATTTTGGCAGAATGCGAATGTCTAAAGAAGATCCGATCCAAATGGCTTGTGAAAAGATTGATTTATAGATTTTTGAAGGAAAAAGCTTAGTTGGCAATGATCAATGGTTGAGATTCAGTCTGGAAAGTTGAACGATATAGGATTTTCGAAAGTTGAGTGAGAGAAGTAGAAGGTTTCCTCTTTTTCATTTTTTTCCATTTAGAACTAAAGGAAGGTTTCCGTTTTGAAGGATGAGTTAAAATGAATTTTCATAATTAAATAAGTAAACTTACTTAATTATATGTGAAGATGAGATTAGAAATTTGCATAATTAAATAAGCAATATTTAATTATGTGTGAAGATGAGATTAGAAGGCCGCATAATTAAATAAGTAATATTTAATTATGTGAGAGAGATGGATTTAGAAGGCATTAAATTAAATATTTAAAATATTTAATTTAACTATGAGATGAAGAGGAGGAATATTCCATTTTTGAATTCAAATTTTCAAATTTGGAATAACATGATAATCAAATATAAATAAATTATGAAAATTTATTTAATTTAATTAAGAGGAATATGGGAGATGGAAATTAATTAAATAAAGTTCTTTATTTAATTAATGTAGAAGAATCATAAGAATGAACAATATAAATAAATAATTAAATTTATTTATATGTAGATGACTTTAGGAGATTAATTAAATAATTTATATTTAATTAATTACCAGACTTATTATAATGTGACCATTTTTACATGCATACAATTTTCCCCTCTTTGAGATGATGTTTGAGATGATGAGATTTGTGTCGACTAACATCATTTCAAAGAAGTTAAGGTATGGATAGAGGAGAATAGATAATGATATAAAGATAGGATGATGGAATGATGATGCCCCCTCGAGAGGATAGGCGGGTTGAACAAACACGGGTAGGCTATCGAAATGAAATGATAAAGGGAGGGATAAGACGAATAATGCAAGACAGAAAGTCGATGAAGGAGAGGAATGATACGTTATGCTGCAATGAAGGTGAGCAACCATGATGTTTGATATAGCACTAGACGTATGAGGAAGGAGACTTAGAGCATTAAAGTCCTAATGCACAAAAGGTATGATATGACCTTAGATGCAAAGGATAATGCAAAAAGCTACTCCAACATACACAAGATATGAATATTAGTTGGAATGATACGGATTTGATACAAATGCAAGATAAAATGATAACACACACAAGCAAACAAGCATAAATGATACAAAAACAAACAAGATATTGCCCCTGTCAAGCTGTAAACCATTGATTGATTGATTGATTGATGATGATGATAGTGTTGTCATTGTTGGGAAGTGATATATCCCTAGAGCAACACAAGGATGATGATAATTGATTGATTGAATTTGATTTGGTTTATGAAAAGATTAGGATCAAGACCAAAGGATGTGATTGGATAATTTGACAAGATTAATTGACTTGATTGGTATGGATTAAGGATTGACGTGCATTTGAATTATTGCTTGGATTGATTTGATTGAGTTGATTGGATGCAATGGTTTTGATGAAGATGATTGATTTGGTTGAATGGTTGAATGATTGGATTGAGGAATTGATTTGATTGGAATGATTTTATTGCTTGGATTTTTGTTGGCTATTTGATTTTTTTTTGTATTTTTGAAAATATTTTGATTTTTTTTTGGAATTTTGAAATTTTTGGATTTTTGTTTTGGATTTTTGAACTGTTTTGATTTTTTTGTATTTTTGAAATGTTTTGATGTGTCAAAGGATGAAAATTTGAGTAGCCTTTGTGCTAGATACCAATGACAAGGGAAAAATCAAGTCTAGGTTCAAGGAGATAGATGGGATTGATGGATGAAAGGGTGGGTGATGGGATAAGGGATAAAAGGCTCATGATATATGGATAGATGGAAATGATAGGTCATAATAAATGGAATGGATGTATGTATCATAAGAGAGCAAGGATATGATTTCCAAAGACTATGTTGCATAGGAATAATATGCCCCATTCTAGGTACAAGACTTAGGATTTTTCATGACAAAGCTTATGCCAATAGGATAATGATAGGCTTGTTTGGAAGGATGAGGTATATCAAGAGATACCCAAGACAGGTTTCAACATTTTGCCCCTATATCTTCATCAAGATCAAAAGAAGAAGGGTGAATGAATGGACTCAACATGATAGGTATGGATGATGGCTAAAAATGGTAGGTAGGATGGAAATTATATGACATGAAAAGGATAGGTTGGACAGATAAGACATTGTGCCCCCAAGTGTAAGTGACATAGAAGATCAACCTACACATGATGCCTATTTGCTAGGTTTTCATCATGGTACTTATCCAAGGCGCCTGTTTACCAGGTTTTCACCATTGGACGAAGGGATTTCTCTTTAATTTTCTTTTTTTTCTTTTTTCTTTTTTTATTTTTTAATCTTTTTGGATAGGAGAAGGGGAATATGGATAGGAGGGACTCAAGTGTCTAGTTGCATGAAAGGTGATAGTCCCATAGATATGAATGTCATTGCATGGACCATGTCAAATGTCATTATGCTCCTAGATGTTGGTAAGGGATGAAATGAAAGAGAAATGGAGTAGGTAGATAATGGATTATGAAAGTCTTATGTAAGAATGGATGGGGAATAGTGGATGATGATGTGGATTGAATAGGACTTGTGCAAAAGGATGGATGAAAGGTTTATGCAAAAGCATGGACCATAGGAAGATGGTGGGGAAGATATGTAGGATAGTAATTGAAGGATGGGGAGATGGAGGTATGTGGGATTGTTGTGAAATGGAAGGGAACCATGACCAATGGTTGCACACACTATGATAAACGTTGAAGCTTTTGATGTGGATGGGGTGTAGGAAGCAATGGAGGTGTTTGCTTAGGAGATGGTGGATGAAGTGATTTAGGTACCCACATAGACTTAGTATTTTTATGATTTTTATTTTGCTTGTGGGTTTTAGGAATTTGAGACTTTTGAATGGAATGAGAATGTGGGATGGAAGTGGAGGGTTGGGATTTTTGTGATGTAGATGCCTCGTTTGAATTGATTTCTTTTTTCTTAGGTACCCAAACCATTTTAGTTTTGGCCTTTACTTTTGGAGGTATGGGCTTATATAGCTTTTTAGATGGATTTTTCTTTGAATTTTTGTATTGATGTCCTAAGGCATGAGAACCCTTAGGATTTTTTACTTTATAGGTAGAGGCATTGAAATTCTTTCTTTTGAATCCCATGGGTATGGTGGAATGGGTGAAAGCTTCATGTTTATACACTTTGTGCATGTGTTGGTCATGATTAGGAATGTTAGGGTATTTATGGATGGAGGGATAAGGGGATTGGATAATGGGGATATTAGGTGTTGGGAGAAGTGGAGGTAGATTAGATGGAGGGATATTAGGAGTTGGAAGCAATGGTGGAAGATTTGATGGTGGAAGGTGTATGGTCACATGCTTTTGACATTTGTAAGACGACGGAGGTGGAATGGCAACATATTCTTTAGGGATATGATAGGCTTTATGATGGAAAGTGGACTTAGGAGGCATGGAGGAAGTACTAACATCTTTAGGTTGTTGTCCTTCGGGTGTAGGTCCAAGGCCATAAGAGCGTGGAGGGATTTTGACATGGATGGGATCCAAAATACTTTGTTCATGAAGGTCTAGACTTTTACCTTGGTGGTTCATGTTTTGGAGTGTGCAATGGATAATGGGACTAGGTGTAAGTGAAACACTAGACACGAGTTCCTTATGGGATGGAGAAGATAATGGTTGTTGTTGTTTGAAGGAGGAACATTCATGAATTAGGGTAGAAAGACCAATAGGATATGATGGAGGACTTGTAATGGGGTCAATAATGGGTGATGGGGGATCATTAGGATCTTGATTAGCATTGTGTTCACTTAGATCCAATGTATTTGTTTGATCTTCTATGTGTGCTTGGGAGGCATATGTCTCATCAAGGGAAGTGGATGTTTGTGCATCATGGATGGGTGAGGTGGAAAGCTCTTGACCATGAAATGCATAAAGTTGGCTAAGGGGATCATCATGGTCTTCTTGATCATAAAAGGGGTCTTGATCAAAGATGGAAGATTGATCATGAATAGTATTAGGCATGTTATGAATGGAATCATTGGGAGGGTGTTGATCTTTATGTGGATGAGGGGGTAATGTTTCTGCATGTTTAGGATTGTGCTCTTGACATACCTCATGACTTATTGGAATGGAGGTGGAAGGGGATGACTCTTGAATTGGATCAAGGGATTGTGGATGACATAGTTGGCTTAAAGGATTTGGCATTTGATAACTCTTTTGTATGTTCAAGAATATGAGTTGGATGCCATGGCGATGTTTGATTCCTTGCTAGTAGCCATTGGGTCACATCCTTTGTAGGTGTATGGGTGGAAGGTGTTGGCTTAGGGTTTTGGTTTTGATTGGATGATGGTAAGGGTGCATGAACTAGATTTGTATTCCCCTTGTCGAAAGTGGCGTTAAGACTTGAGGAAGTTTGGCCTTGTTGCAAGGTAGAAATTAAGTTCACATGTGTTTGTTGTGATGCGGCTTGATAGGTTGATGTGGCATTGACATGCAAAGAAGTGGATGGATTAGATTGGTATGAGGTGGAAGGGTGATAATGAATGGATAGGGGATGATGTGGTGGTTGTTGAATTTGACAAGTGGCAATGAATTGATTGGCTTGAGCTAGGAGGTGTTGGATTTGAGGTGATTTAATTTGTTGAAAATTTTGGAAGAGGGTTTGAAGGCTTTGTATAGTTTGGTGGTCTAGGGGTTTGGGTATTTGGTGAAGTGTTTGAAGAAGGTTTTGAATTTGGGATGCTAGGACTTTATTTTCGCATGTGGGCATGGTGTCACACATGTGTGTAAGCTCTTGCATATCGATTTGTTCCTCAAAGTATGCAACATCATTCATGTCATTATTAGATGTGGTAGGAGAAGCCCCTCGAAGTTTGATTCTATATTCTAGTTTTGTTTCATGATTTGATCTAGAGAAAGGGACTCCTTGAATGATGATCTCGGGCTTAGGTTTTGTCTCATGATTTGGCCTAGAGGGATAGCCCCCTTGGGTTATGATTTTGGGCTTATGACTAGGATTGGGCTTGTTTATGATTATGACCATTTTTACAAGTGGTGATGGTGATGATGTGGAATGATTAGATTGGATGACTTGGATGGATTAGGATGAAATGGATAGGATGTGGCTAAGAAGAATGATTAGAATGAAAGTGATTGGATATGAATGTGTTGGAAGAATGTGTAGAGTGACTTGTCTTTATGTGTTTGGTGTTTCTCTTGATTTGGCAATGTTTAAATGAATGATCACACATGCACACGTATGAATCACACACGCAAGACACATAAGCAAGTTTGAATTTTGAAATTTATGAATATGATTATTAAGCACCCATTTGAAGAAGACACATCAACAAGTCCCAGAACTAGTCAAGTGGGTATGGCCAATTAGGTTTCAAACTAGTTTGAACAAGGTTGACTAAGGATGATTTGAAAGCAAAATCCTATCACACAGCTGAGAGAAAGGGGTAACCCACCCTTCACCTTCACTTCCCAAAGGTATAAAGTCTTTGGGGCTTAGCCAAGAGTGATAAGATTTTAACTTCCAAACAAGCATGTCTTTCGATTCACACTTCGATTGAGGTAGTCCCTAGGGGTGATGAAATCCCCTAGCAGGCCTCCTATGAAGGGTTTTGACAAAAAAAAACCAAGTGAGGTGTTTGTGATCACACACACACTTGATTCACACTCACAATGATTAATTTCCCTTAGATTAGAAATGAAACGTGTGTAAAAAAAGTTCAAACACTTGTTCTTTTTAGATCCCAAATCAAGATGTGATGGAAGACAGTGGAAAATTTTAGACTCGATTTTCAATATGTGAATGAAGACAATATTCGTTTTAAGAGCCCAAATCCAAATGTGTTTGCAAACAATGATTGATTTTATGCCCCAAATTGACATGTGTTGACAAGCAATGATTAATGAGAAACAAAAGATTAGAATGTATGCACCTAATTATTCGCTTTCCAATTTGACGTGTGTGTGACTGATGCCAACGCTATTCCAACTCCTTATATCCCCCTGAAAATCACCAAGACCAGAAGAAACACAAACTTGCAATCCAAAAATGAAATTAGATCAAAAACATGTAATCTATTAAAAATCCAAACTTAAATTAAAATTAAAAAAATCTAAACTAAATTAAAAAAGTTAAAAATCTAAGTTAAATTAGAAAATGGAAATCCAACAAAATTTAAAAATTTAAAAATCTAAGTTAAATTAGAAATCTAAGTTGCAAATCTAATCTAAAATCTAAAATCTAATAAAAATCTATTAAAAAAATCTAACACAATATCTAAAATCTAATTAAAAAACCTAATTAAAAAAACTATTTAAAAAGTCTAATCAAAAGTCTAAAATCTAATTAAAAAAAACTAATTTAAAAAGTTTAACCAAAAATCTAAAATCTAATTAAAAAAAAACTAATCTAATATCTAAAATCTAATTAAAAAAAACTAAATGAAAAACTAATTTAAAAATTCTAACCTAAAATCTAAAACATACTAAAAATCAAATAAAAATCTTAAAAAGCAAGATCTAATTAAAACTAAATTAGATCTAATGTTAAGCTATCAAAAGCATTCTCAAAGTATTTCCATTAACTTACCTCTATGAAAAGCCATCCTTTATGATCAGATTTGTAGGATATTACTACCTCTTCCGTATGGAAATAAAATGGGAGATTTTAGGCAGCAATCTTTTATTCCAAAGAAGCGGGCTAAGGCCAAAACCACGCACTGCAATGGGACCGAAAATGGATGTTGGGGAAGATGGCTATGTGGATGAGCCTTTATCCTCAAATGCTGCTTATTCCAAACACCCAAGCACTCGCTGATGGAATACAGTGATCAGAAAAGATATCATTGACAGTGATAGGCAGTGTACTATAGCGGTAGGTTAATGATATATGCGAGGACAGTGATAGGCGAGGAGGAGCCGAGAGGAGTTGAATGTGCAGATCTCAATGTACCAAATGAGGACTTCTTGTTGATTGTAAAGGAGGAGTCATCAGCAGTGTTTAAGCATTACCCCAGACCAAGTATCAAAACTTTGTATGCCCATCAAAATATATAAAAAGCATATTCTTTCAAAAGCATTAAGGCTTGGCGCACAGGTAAATTAAAAATGCTACAAATGAAGCTTCACAGAAATTCGAAAGAATGAATACTGCAAAAGATGATTTATGAAAGCTCAGATGTCTCTCTCAGAGATGTAAAAATTTTCTAAATTGCAGAGAATTTATGAAAGCAATGCCAGACAATCCACATTTAGAAATGTGGTGCAGTAAAAGAGTTGAGGATGCCCATTGATGTTATCTCTGGATAAAAGAAACTGCGCCAGAAAATTTGTTCAACAAGAAGAGTTAAAATAATCAAATAAGCAAGATAATAGCATGAAAATCAAAATGTGAAATCCAAATTTTCAATGCACTTAATCTTTTGTATTTGCAAACACAAAGGTTGAAGGAGCTTTAATACTGCAATCAGCCAACAAAACCTGTAAAAATCCACTTGCAAAACTTAACAGATGAGGGTTAGATAATGCCAAAAAAAAATTCGTAAGAAACAAAATTGCATTAACTAATGATTAGATCCTTGGAGCATGTTCACGTCGGGTTCGCCAAATGTAGATAGGGTAAAAATCAGCAGATTTAATGTTTAATGGAAACAATAAACTAATTAATTCCTATCAAGCACAATAGAGTACGAAATAATACAAAAATCACAATAAACAGCACAAATGCAAACCAATCTCCGTGCTAATTCGATTTATCTCCATTGCTCTTCTCCACCTGCATGAGAATGTGAGATTTTGAAGGGTTGACAATGGAGGAATGTTGGTTGTTCACTTCAGCAACATAACAACGCAATGATGAAGAATGATGGAGATGGATTGAAAGATTGAGGAATGATTTTGGTAGAATGCGGATGTCTGAAGAAGATCCGATCCAAATGGCTTGTGAAAAGATTGATTTATAGATTTTTGAAGGCAAAAGCTTAGTTGGCAATGATCAATGGTTGAGATTCAGTCTGGTAAGTTGAACGATATAGGATTTTCGAAAGTTGAGTGAGAGAAGTAGAAGGTTTCCTCTTTTTCATTTTTTTCCATTTAGAACTAAAGGAAGGTTTCCGTTTTGAAGGATGAGTTAAAATGAATTTTCATAATTAAATAAGTAAACTTACTTAATTATATGTGAAGATGAGATTAGAAATTTGCATAATTAAATAAGCAATATTTAATTATGTGTGAAGATGAGATTAGAAGGCCGCATAATTAAATAAGTAATATTTAATTATGTGAGAGAGATGGATTTAGAAGGCATTAAATTAAATATTTAAAATATTTAATTTAACTATGAGATGAAGAGGAGGAATATTCCATTTTTGAATTCAAATTTTCAAATTTGGAATAACATGATAATCAAATATAAATAAATTATGAAAATTTATTTAATTTAATTAAGAGGAATATGGGAGATGGAAATTAATTAAATAAAGTTCTTTATTTAATTAATGTAGAAGAATCATAAGAATGAACAATATAAATAAATAATTAAATTTATTTATATGTAGATGACTTTAGGAGATTAATTAAATAATTTATATTTAATTAATTACCAGACTTATTATAATGTGACCATTTTTACATGCATACAAATATGTAATGAAATTGGGTTATGACATCCTTCCCCTCTTGGAAGAGACATCATTCTGATGTCTAGTAGGTCGAAGTAAATAACATCATATCAAATTTTGAACATTTATGTCTATTTCAACATCTCATCAAAATATATGTCTTTTTCAACATCACATGAAATATATGTCTATTTCAACATCATTTCAAAATATAGTTCTATTTCAACATCACATCAAAATATATGTCTATTTCAACATTACATGAAATTTATGTCTATTTCAACATCATCTCACATCAAAATATATGTCTATTTCAACATCACATGAAATATATGTCTATTTCAACATCAAAAATTTTAAAGCATGAAATATCATAGTATCTCAAACTAAAAATTCCAAACAAAATTATTGAGTTTCTCTTTCAAGAAAGCAAATGTGGAAAGGAGCGTTCTATTTCTTTTGTTTCCTCCCAAGTTGCACTATCCTTTGAGTACTAGTGCCATTGGACCTTAAATTGAGTAATATATTTGCTATGTAACTTAACATTGCATCTATCTAGGATTCTAATGGGCTCCACTAGCACCACTCATGGATCCTATACTTGTAAGGATTTCCAATCAAGTACATGAGTCACATTAGGATGATATGGCTTAAGCAACGAAACATGAAACACATTATGAAGTCAAGCCAGAGAAAGTGGTAGAGCTAGTCTATATGCAACTAGGTTAATCACTTCCAAGACTTCAAATAGTCCCACATATCTTGGGGCCAGCTTGGAAGACTTTCCAAAATCAATGGAACTTTTATGAGGTTTAACTCTCAAGAAAATTGTGTCCCCTATTGTGAACTATCTAAGAGTTTGGTTCTTGTCGGCATAACTCTTCTATCGGTCTGCTGCCTCTTTCAATATGCTCTTAATGACTCTCATTTGTTCTTCCATTTCCTTAAGAATTTTAGGTCCTACTATGATCCCATCCTCCAATTTATCCCAACTAATGGGGGTATGACACTTCCTCCCATACAAGGCTTCAAATGGTGCCATGCCTAAGGATGTATGATATGAGTTGTTGTAAACAAACTCTACCAAAGGAAAATATTATTCCCACCTATACTATTGGTCCATACAATACATTCGGAGGAGGTCCTCGACTACCTGATTCACCCTCTCTGTCTACCCATCATTCTGAGGATGATATGCCGAGCTAAAATTCAATTTAGTCCCCAATGTCGCATTCAATGTCATCCAAAACCTTGAGGTCATCTATGTGTCCCTATCAAAAATGATAGTCTCTGGCACTCCATACAAATGGAAGATCTCCTGGATAAATTTCTTAGCCAAGGTCAACGATCCATCCTTAAGGTTTCCTGGAATGAATTGTGCAACCTTAGTCAACTTATTAATCATAACCAAGATAACATCATGCTTATTCTTGCTCAAAGGAAACCCCTGTACAAAATAAATACTAACCACCTACCATTTATACTCAAGTATGTCATGAGGATACAATAACCCAGTTGGGTGTGCATGCTCATCCTTAACTCCCTAGCACTCCAAGCATCTGGCTACATACTCCACTACATCCTTCTTGAGTTTAGGCCAAAAATATAGATTCTTCAACTTCACGATCATCTTGGATACACTGGGGAGTCTTGAATAAGGTGCATTGTGAACTTCTTTAAAACCAACTTTCTCAGCTCTCCAAAGTCAGGAATATACATTATTCTCTGGTATCTCAAAATACTATCTAGTTCGATCTCATACCCATCAAACCAATGATCCAAAGGATTCGCTGCTAGGGCACTTTTCACTCTCTCATAGTGCTCATCCCCTGGTAGATTTTGAATTATCTACTACCCCAAGTTATACCTTGTTGAGATCATGGCTATCATATGTCTTTGTCTACTAAGAGCACCATCCACTCTATTCTCTTTCCCTTTTATGTATTCAATTTCAAATTCATACTCGCTAAGGAATTCTATCCACCTTCTCTATTGTGCATTAAAGTCTAGTTGGGTAAAGATGTATCTCAACCTCAAATGGTTTATCTTAAGTTCAAACGATTTTCCCAAAAGGTAATGCCTCCACATTTGTAAGGCATGAACTATGGCCACCAATTCCAAATCATGAGACATGCAGTTCACTTCGTGTTACTTGAGCTTTCTTGATTCATATGATACCACTTGTCCATCTTCCATTAGTACTGCTCAAATCCCTCTCCTGAAACATCTGTGATTACTGTGAATCTCCCATCAGGATTAGGGATAGTTAGCATTGGTGTTGTCGTGAGCCTCTCCTTCAAGAGTTGGAATTCCTACTCGCATTTCTCAGTCCATTCAAACCATGTTCCCTTCCTTTGGAGTGAGGTAATAGGAGATGCAATCTAGGAGAACCCTTAAACAAACTTCCTATAGTATCTTGTGAGGCCCATGAAGCTATATACTTCAAACACATTATAAGGCATTTTCCATTCCATGATCGCCTTGATCTTCTCAGGGTCCATGGAGACTCCTTTAGCTGAAATAATATAGCCTGAATAGTGCACTTTGTCTTGATAGAAGGAACACTTGGACAACTTTCCAAAGAGTTTCCTTTCTCTAAATCATTGAAAGACTATCCTCAAATGTCTATCATGCTCTTCGATAATCTTTGAGTAGACTAAAATTTTTTCAACAAAGATCAGGACAAAATCATCTAAGCAGTCACTGAATACACTATTCATAAGGTTCATAAAGGTTGTTGGTGCATTAGTTAAACCAAAAGGTACCACTATGAACTCATAATGTCCATACCGAGTCTTGAATGTAGTCTTTGGAATATCTTCTTCCTTAATCCTCGATTGATGGTACCCTAACCTAAGATCAATTTTGGAGAACACCATCGCTCCCTTCATTTGATCAAACAATTCATCAATCCTAGGAAGTGGATACCAATTCTTGGTGGTAACCTTGTTCAACATCCGATAATCTATACATAGATGCAACTTTCCATCCTTCTTTTCATAAAAATAACCTACGCTTGTAGAGGAAAACTAATGTGTTCTGGACTTGGTAAATTTTATATAATTCAGGGATGTACTAAGCTAAACAGTCCTCTTAACATTGCAGGCCTACATTAAATTATCAACTAGGATGCATAAACTTATGATGGCACTCCATTATATGTGTCCTCATAGGCTTGTATCAACCTAATTTACTTTACTCTAACTTATTCAAACTATTCTACTTGTTGGAATTAACAGAATTATAAAAATAGTGAAAGTAGTTACAAAACCTAGTAGCTACGAGTACCTACAACATAATTTGTAGGTGTCTGCTAAAAATTTATGAATGCAAAATCAATCTAAAACTATTTAAAATGATAAGACAATCAATCCTAATCTCTGGAGAACTATTTTCTATCTTTGTTCATGAACAAACACAACTTATAACTTATCCATAAACCATTTACTTGCAATACACATAGAAGATAAAGAAAATAGAATTAATGAAAGCATATAAATAATTGAAATGTAAATGAAGTGATGAACAGTACCTGAGTAGCTAGCTTAGAAGAATGATTCACTTAACTAAAAACCTAAATCTAATTTATATTCTCATACATCCATAAGCCATACAACACCAGATTTTAGATAGAATCTTTCTTCAAGTTTTATTCCATAACTTCATTATAACAACATATCCTTGATTAATTAAAAAACTACTAATTGTTGAAAGTTTGTAACAAAATCAACTAACTAATCTATGAGCTCATCACCTGACTTTATACAAAATGGGGAGAGTCTTATTCAAACTTCCAACTAACTAACTAACAAAAATCATAAATCTCACTCCTAGATACGAGGAGGTGAAATAATGATTTGACTTATTCTTCTAACTAACTAGAAAAAGAGACCTATTCAAATAAAGACAACTTGCATGTGAAACACATGGATAACTATCTAATATTTAAGAATAGACATCTTCCAACATTTATTCTTCTATAATGACCATGTTCAACTGCATAGTTCCATTCACTTGATTATCTTAAACTCATTAATCCCCTACTCTGCAACTTGGTACTTGCTATAAATACTCCTTCCCTGCCACCGCGTGTTAAGTTGCAAAATATTTTAGCCCATCCAACACATATATATAGCTAACTACCATAATCCAATCATAGCATCCATTCACATACATATATATTCATATTTAATCCATGCAATTATATGAATAATTCACCATATTTCATTTTCACAAAATGGGTTCAAGGTGGCAAGGTATGCATCATAGGATAACATAGTTTGGAGATATTGTCTAAGAGATACTTCAAAAACATAATCAAAGTGTCTTAAAGTATATAAAATGCAATAAAAAGATGTTAATAGCCAGACTCACCATTCCCCCCAACTTGTCATTTTCCTTGTCCTCAAGCAAAAATATCAAACTAGATCACCCAAGGAAGAAGATTATAAAACAAAGAAATCTTCCTTAGATCCATGATTGTATTGACTCCTTACCCATGTTTGAGGTAGAAGCCCTTGTAGCACACAAGCCAATTCATCTTTTTCAATTTTTCATCCATGTCTTCATCTATAATCCGTCCAGTCCAATGTGGAATTGGGTGAAGTAATATAGGAGGTTGGTAGGTCAATGGAAGCCACTCTAGTCCCCTTACTCTTGAGAGCTCAATGTACTTATGTATCCTATCAAACATGCTCATAAAATTGTAGGAGTGAGGCTCCTTCCTCTTTAACTTTGGAGTCAGACTATCCCATCTATTCCTTACATAACTAGGTAGTTTTGATGAGTGGTTAATGCCAATTGTTGAATCCTTTTATAATATCTCAGTCATAAGTCTTTAATTATTTTCCCTAGCCCCTTATGAGAAAGGAGTCTCAACCATTGAGAAACAACTATATTAGGATTCATTTCTTCCTTCCTAATCTGCAGTGCCATTGTCTTCTCCCTTTCCTCATACTTCTCTATTAACTCCCCACAAAGCTGCTCATTTTTGAAGTAATATACTAGAGCTCTCACTTGCAAATCCCCAACATAAAGCAAAGGATTCTAATCAGTGTCTTCTGCCATTACATATTTATGCAAATAATATTCACATAACTAGTCTTGCTCCTCCAAAGAGATGTTGTTGAAGAAAGTGAGAAAACTATGTCTCCTATCTAAAGCAAGAGACTAGTCATTAACAAACTTTTTGAACTAAAAATTGAGAAATTTTTCCTTTAAAAAAAATGCATAAACCCTAGATGGAGGTCTACGTTCAATTATTTGGATAGCTCTATCAACTACCTCTGCCAATTTCTCCTCTAGTCTTTTTAATTCTAAATTCTTAGTTTCATTCAAGATTTTCTTTTCTTTTTCCTAGTTTTCCTTTTCTTGCTTGAATTGAGTAGTTATTTTCATCAATTCAAAGCCCAAAGACAAAGTAGTATGGTAAGCTAGTGTTTTTTCAATAGGGGACTGTAAATTCAAATCAGTTTCAATCCTCATCTTACTTTCGGCCATCTGTGCTAATAGATCCAATTTATTTCCATGGCCATAGGTTTGTAATTTTTCTTCCAACTCTTTGATCCTCATTTCCTTTTCCTTGTCTTTTTGTTCATACCCTTGTACTTGTTCCTCCAATTTTTTTATCCTGTTGAGGGCTTCTTGAAGTTCCTTTCTAATGCTTTTTTCCTCTAACAACTCCTTTTCTTCTTCAAAATTTGGATCATCACAGTCATTACCTGTGGCATCAAAAATTTCCCTAAGAGAGTCACTAGGAATTGTCTTTTTGGTCTTTTTAGCAATAAAGGATCCTCAAAATTAGAGGAAGATGATGATACATATCTTTTCCTCCTAGTAGGTGCATCAAAATTTTTAGTTTGAACATTATCAGGTTCATCTCTTTCCTTATTTGTTTCTATGTCAATCATCATTGGAATTCAATGCTAATGTTCCTCAACCTTTCCTTCTGGAAATGGTTCCTCCAGGTCCTTCTCAACTTTCTATTTTCTTATCCTTCTTGAGCAGTGGGGAATAGTAGTTTCCTGAATAACTCTACTATCCGTTCCCTTTTTATTTTTATTTTTCCTACCTCTGTCCTCCTCCTTCACAAAATTCTCTTGCCTAACAAGTCCTCTCTTCTTCCTTTTTCCTTTTAAGGACGTTGATGCAGTACTTCTTCTTACTCTAAGGTTTTTGGAGGATGGGGGTTGCTTTGTTTCCACAGCTGGCATATCATATTTCTCAATCTCACTTTGGTTGCGGGTAGGTGAATCAAATGGTGAAATAGGGGAATTCTCTCTTTCAGGTTCATCATGCCCCAGATCATCTTCTGAGTTAGGCTCAGGTAAGGGTTCCTCTTCTACTTCGGGTGCCTCAAGCAACTCAGTAATTTCTTTGCAATCTTTAAAATTATCCTAATTAACCTGGGGATGTTGAATTCTCAAGCTTCTCGTAACTAATAAAGTTATTAGACAATGGTGAGACAATGTAGTTTTGACTTGCCTTCTCTGGTACTCATAGGCCATTCTTTTCAGCATGTTATATAGAAAATTGGGCACATTGACAAATTGATCATGTTGTAAATGGTTCAACAATTTGAAATGAACATTATACAATAGATTATGGCAGTCATCACAAGTAAGGTATTTGATAATATAAGCAACACATTTCCCCCAAAAGAATGGAAGGGAAGTTATTTTAGTACCTTGTGATGTTGAATCAAGGTTTTCACCTCCTTCACGGAATGCTTGCCTCACTGCAACCGCATTTGCACGATCTAGGTACTTGAAGCCTATGCAAGGTAACCCCGTTACTTGAGCAATTTCCATCTTTTAGCCATCCACCACTAATCCTTTGACTGTTGCTTCATCATACTTCGACGTGGCAAAAAAATCCCTAACCATCTCATTATCATATTATGTCAACTTTAAAAAAAATCCAACCACCCCACTCTAGTGAATAGAGGTATAACCATCATATCCTCTAATATTTCTTTGTGACCACATGGTTCTCTACGAATGACATCACCTCCCATATTTTTCCAATTTTGGTAACCTCAAGAAGTTCAAATCCTGCAATTTCAACTTCACCACCTAAAAATACCCAATCAACTGCTTCTCCAAATGTCTTCTTTGTACCCGATACCAGTAATCCTTCAATCTTAACTCAATAAAGCATTCAAATTCTATTTCTTAGCTCATCTCAGGGAAGAAATCACTTTTATCGAAAACACAAAAAAGGTTTGCTATTTTTAAAAGGATGGTATTAATGCAACCTAACAAACTTGGGTGGTAAAATCAAAGAATTTATAGCAAAAATTATAACAATGATACCCTCCCCCCAACTTAAAGTGAAGTGACCACACTTCATACGAAACTGGGTTAGGGTGATAAGATAATAATGAAAATAAATGGTGATAAAATTTGCATGCACGGTTTAAACAATAAATGATGATGGATGCGAAAAGAAAGTAAGATTTAATTACATGAAGTTACCTTTTATACGTGTGACATGGAAATCAACACTCAGAGCAGTAATTTTGTGAATGAGGTGCATAACGCGGCGTATAGGCGATGTGATCTACATTGATTGTATAGAAGTTGATGAAAAGTAGTGGTTGTACCATCTACATGTGCTTTACTGGAGAGTAAAGGACACATGTGTGCATTAGCATAATTCGTGAGAAAATAATTTGAATCTGCCAAGTAAGTGTAGCATGCAGACAATGAGTATTGCTACAGGTACATGAAGCACAAGGCCAAATTGAAATGTGAATGTCAGGTTTTGTGTGATCAGGTCCTAAGAAATTAAAAGTACAGGTTCCTTTCAAGTGAAAACATTGTCATTATAGATATTGTGTAGTGTGTGCATGTGATTTAAAGCATGGAAAATTAGGCTAAGTAATCTCAGAGGTAGAGTTGTGTAACTCAACCTCTGTATTAGTGATCTTTCTTGGTGGAAATATTAAGTTCCCTGTAGTCAACACAAACTCTCCATTTACCACCCTTTTTAGGCACTATTACTAATGGTGAAACCCATTCACTATCTGAAATAGGATATATAAATTTTGCATTCAAAAGCTTTTACAATTTCTCTAAGAGCTGGATTCATACGCCTTTGTTGCTTCCTTATGGTTCTGAAGCCTCCATTGATGTAAATCTTATGCATGCATAAGGCAGGATCAATTCCTTTCATATCATTATAATCCCATGAAAAATTTGTTGCATGTGCCTGTAGCAAAGTATGCAAGGATTTTTTTTGTTCATCAATTAATGCATTATTAACATTCAACATCTTTCCAAGCTTGACCTTTAATTGCATAGACATTTCTTGTACAGAGGATAGATCAAGGTTGGGTATGATTGGAAAGTATTGTTGGGGTAACATTATGAATTATTTAGGATACTTCTTTGTGAGGAACTAGTAGGTATTATGCTTTCCAAAGGATCTTGTAAACAGGATAAGCAACCCTGTTGCTGTGGGTGCCTCCTACAGTCATTTTGTATAATATGAGCTATCAGTCCATTTTCATCTCAAATATCCAACAGAGGACAATGGTTTATGGCCATAAAGGTTTTTAATGAAGAGTTTTCTTCATCATCTAAGTTTTTCCAAATGGTCTACTCAAGGTCTTGATGTGGCTATGTTGGTGGATAAAGTACTAGATTCTTGGGTATAGCTCTGTTGGATATGATAATTTTGCTTGATCTACAGCCTATGAAGGCATCAGTTGTGGCAAAACAAGGTCATCCTAAGATCAATGGATAACCAACAAGATTAACTTTGGCTTGAAGAACTATAAATTCAACAAGGTAATCCCAAGAATCTAATGCAATGACTTGGACTTCAATAACTCCTTTAGGCTTAATTGTAGCCCTATTAGCTAATTGCAAAACTATCTGAGTAGGCCTAAGATTAGCTAACTATAGTAGTTGCATGGTATCTTTGTTCATCACATTAATTGTAGCACCCAGATCTATCAAAGTATTCTTAATAAGAGTCCCATTAATCTTGATGTCCACAACTAGACTACTAGGGTCAGTATACTTAGGGACTATAATATTTCCCAACATAATGTCTGCAAGATTACCCAAAACATGAACTGTATGTGGGTCCTTTCTCTTCCTTCTTGGTTTCTTAAGGAAAATATCCCTAACAGTCTTAATATAAATGGGAATATCTTTGATAGCTTGGATTAAATGGATTTTAATGCTAGCATCCTTCAACTGGCCTAAAAGGTCTGTTTCAGCCTATGTATGTTGTTGTTGGATAGCCAATCATTCAGGGAATGGAGGCTTCAGATGTGATGTGGGTTGGAGCCCTTGATTTGACTAGGATTCCAAAAGGTCGATTATCTGAAGCTTCCTTCACAGGTTCTTCATCTTCTACTTTAGTAATTTTAGGAGATGGAAGTCCTACAAGTTGCTTCCCTTATCTAAGATGAAGGTCACTCACCTCTATCCCATATGTGGGATATTGGATAGCTTCGTCAGTATAAGCCTGTTGAACAGGTTTAGTGTTAGGGTTAGGTGTAGGTTGAGCAAGTATTTAAGATGGTTTAGGTGGTTAAGACTGAGTATTTAATGGAGGCATTAGAGCTTGTTGTTGAGGTGGAGGAGGAGGTAGCATAGGCTAATGGTAATTCATATTGTGTTGCCATTGTTGGAATTTCTGCCACTGAGGCTAACATTGAGTCTGTTGGATTGGCCATTGTGAATTATAGTTGGAACCCTTAAATTTTTTCTACGGCCATGGATTTGGTTGTTGGCTCCAATTTGACTGGGCTTGTGGCCATAGTTGAAAATTCTTCCACTAGTTTTGATTTGCTTGCCAAGGCTGGGTATTCTAAGCAAGAAAGTTTTGATTTCCATAAGGGAAAGATGGATTAAAAGAAAGGGGGTTTGGTGGCATACCTTGTCTTTGCTACCAAGGCCTCCTTCGTGCTATGTAGAAAATTTTTCCATCATCACCTTCCATTGCCTAGAAATCTAGTTTTTCAACCCTTTCTTGTTGGATACTAGCCACTCTTTTGCACTTGCAATTGGCTTTCCTCTATCTATAGCTAGGACAGTACTCAGTGAGCATGGATTTTGCTTCCTCCTGCTTCTTTTTGATATGGAGGGTGTCCAACTGTGTTTCTAGATGACTGATTATATCATGTTTCATGTTGGTCAATAAATTTTTGATTTCTACTTTAGACACCCCATTAGAGGAGTTACTTGTGATGGATGACATCTCCCCTCGTGGTTTTCTGGAAAGAGTCCTGGAATAATTCCTATAGACTTTTGAAGTTTCTTCAAATGGTTCTTTGGAAATATCCCCTCCCCCAATAAGGTTGATGGAATCCATACTGTCTTCATTAATCCCACTTAAAAATACCAAATTAAGGGATTCTTCTGAAAATTTATGTTGGGGGTTCTTCTTCAAGGAAAACTGAAACCTTTCAATATAATCTTCTAGTGGCTCATCCTCCTTTTGAGTCATTGAGAAAATGCCATCTCTTCTTTGGTCTAATCCTCTACAATAGTCTTTGTACTTCTCCAATAACTTTGTCTTCATATTCTCCCAGTCTAGGACAACATCTATGCCAAGACCCATAAACAATTTGAGAGTAGAATCCTTCAAAGTAGCTAGAAAGAGCTTAAGTCGGTGTGCATCAGTAGTGTAATCATAAATTCTACACATAACATCAAACTCAAAGAGGAAAGTATCTGGGTCCTCTATTACCAAGCCATAAAATACTGGTAATGTTGATGGTGGAATATTTTTCAACACAGTGGCTCTGGCTTGATCAGTAATAGGGAACTCAAAGGTTCCATTTTATGGATCATCTGGTGGTGTGTCCCCCATTGTTCAAAAGGTTTATTTAGTTTCCATGGAATATGATGATGATGAATATGATAAAGATGGAAAGGAAGTGTCTCCCCTTTCAACAATCTTCACAATATACTCAAAAAAACCACCAGTATCGTCTCCATCTTGGGTGTCTGAAGGGAGGAATCTTCATTGGTTATCTTTGTGCCTCTGCATACGGTAGATTTATCTTTGTATGGCAATGGACATGCACAATGTTATTATAACTCCAAGTTTTGAAGATAAAATCTTCTAGTTCTAATGCATAATGAAAAATTTTAACTACGAACGTTTAACTATGAAAGCTTGTAAAGAAAATAGATCTATGAAGATAGCACCATCCCTGACGACAACACCAAAAATGTAGAGGCATACTAATTTTTTATGGAATTGGTAAATTTTACACAATTCAAGGATGTACCAAGCTGAACAGTCCTCTTAACATTGCAAGCCTACATTAAATTATCGACCAGGGTGCGTAAAATTATGATGGAACTCCACTATATGTGTCCTCATAGGCTTGTGTTAACCTAATTTACTTCTCTAACTTATTCAAACTATTCTACTTGCTAGAATTAATAGAATTGTAAAAATATTGAAAGCAGTTACAAAACTAGTGGCTACGAGTACCTGTGGCATAAGTTGTCGGTGTCTACTAAATATTCACAAATGCAAAATCAATATGAAAGTATTTAAAATGACAAGACAATCAATCCTAATCTCTGGAGAACTATTTTCTATCTCCGTTCATGAACAAACACAACTTCTAACTTATCCATAAACCATTTACTTGCAATGCACGTATAAGATTAAAAAAAAAAAAAATTAATGAAAGCATAAATAATTGAAATGTAAATGAAGTGATAAACAATACCTAAGTGACCAGCTCAAAAGACTGCTTCACTTAACTAAAAAACTAAATCTAATTCAGATTCTCATACATCCATAAGTCATACAATGCCATTCATTATACAACACCAAATATTAGACAAAATCTTTCTTTAGATTTTGTTCCATAACTTCATTGTAACAACATATCCTTAATCAATTGAAAAACTACTAACTGTTGAAAGTTTGTAACCAAATCAACTAACTAATCTATGAGCTCATCACCCGACTTTATAAAAAATAGGGAGATTCTTATTCGAACTGTCAACTAACTAACTAACAACAATCATAAATTTCATTCCCAGATATAAGGAGGTGAAATAATGATTTTACTTATTCTTCTAACTAACTAGAAAAAGAGACCTATCCAGATAAAGACAACTTGCATGTGAAACACATCGATAACTGTCCAATATTTAAGAACATACATCTTCCAACATTTATTCTTCTATAATGACCACATTCAACTCCATAGTTCCCTTCACTTTATTAGCTTGAACTCATTAATCCCCTACTCTACAACTTGGTACTTGCTATAAATACTCCTTCCTTGCCACCTCGTGTTAAGCTGCAAAATAGTTTAGCCCATCCAACACATATATATAGCTAACTACCATAATACAATCATAACATCCATTCACATACATATATATCCATATTTAATCCATGCAATTATACGAATAATTCACCATATTTCATTTTCACAAAATGGGTTCAAGGTGGCAAGGTATGTATAATAGGATAACATACTATGGAGATATTATTTGAGAGATACTTCAAAACAATAAGTAGAGTGTCTTAAAATTATATAAAAAGGAATAAAAAGATGTTAATAACCAGACTCATCAGCACTCCCCAAGGAGACACATTGGGTCTTATAAGTCCCTTGTCTAATAATTCCATTAGCTGGGCCTTCAACTCATAGAGTTTTGTGGTGGTCATTCGATAAGGTGCCTTGGATTGAGGCTCAGCTTCTAGAACTAGGTTGATAGAGAAATTGAATTCCCGCTATAGAGGCAACTCTGAATGTTCTTCAGGGAATATGTCTTGGAACTCCTTGAGAATAGGATAGTCATCTAAATATGGCTCCTTGTTGTTAGGATTATTGACATGCATCGCATAAATTATGCACCCCTTTTGATGAGCCTTCTTGAGTTGCATTGCAGAAATTTGTCTATTCTCTAAGGGTCTTTGAATTCTACAAACCTCAACTGGGTTTCCATAATCATCTAGACAGTTGACCACCTTATCCTCACAGTTCACTAAATTCTTATGCTCAGTTAACCAATTTATTCCAAAAATTCCATTATATGAGCCTAAGGGTGCCACATACAAGTTGACCTGAGTTTGGAAGGTTGGAAGTTCTAACTCACTACAAAAGAGACAGGTATCTACCCTTCGCTTTGCTCGATTACCATATTGGACTGTCCAAGAGTTTTCCATGTACCAAGTCTAATGGGTATCTTAGATATTATTCTAGGATCTATGAAACATTCAGTAGCTCCAGTATCAATTAAGATAGAGATAGATTGGCCATATAGCTTACCCGTTAGCTAAATTAGTGAAGCTTCATAATTTTCCTGCCTATTATCCACTGCAACATGGATCTGGTGAGTTTGTTGGTAACTTCCTTCTATGACTTCAAGTGTTGAGGAAAATTTGAGTCATAATGATCGCCTCCACAAGTATAACATCCATCTCGAGGCCCTTTGCGACCTCTTGTCTTGTCCTCTCTAAGAATCAAAGGAATTGATGGCATACTGCACATACCAGGTTTGGCTTGTAACCTACTTTCTATTAATAAGTTGAATGATGTTGGTGTGCAAGTTTCTTTCTCGAGTGGAGATTGTAAGATGACTAGAGAGTCAATGGTGTTGACTAAGGGTGCATGCATAGGCACTCTATAAAAGTTGGATGCATGTCATATCCAATGTAACAATGCCTCTACAAAGTCAAGAAAATTTTCTCTTGTTGAGAAGGAGAACGAAGTTCCTCTAGGTGCAAACTCTTTGGAGGTGAAACTCCCAGCAGAGAAAAACATGTTGTGGCATCATAGACTTGGTCACATAGGAGAGAAAGGCTTAAAAGCATTGAAAAATAAAAATCTAGTTGAAGGGCTTGATGATTCTAACCCTGAGTTCAATTTCTACAAACATTGTATTCATGGAATGCAACACTATGTTTCATTTTATTCGAGTCCTCGTAAATCTTCTAGCATACTATATTATGTTCATTCTAATGTATTTGGTCTAGTGAATGTTCCTTTGTTCTAGAAGTCTAGATATTATGTTTCTTTTATTGATAATTATTTGAGAAGGGCATTTGTATATTTTCTAAAGAGTAAATCACAAGTGTTTAGTCAGTTTAAAGAGTTTAAAAACTTGGTAGAAAATCGAACTGGAATAAAAATTAAATGTTTAAGGACGAACAATGGAGGTGAGTTTTGTTTTGCAGATTTTGAAAGGTACTACAAAGACCATGGGATTAAAAGGCATAAAACTATGCCTTATACTCCACAACAAAATGGAGTTGCTGAAAGGTTGAACAGGACTCTAATGGAAAGAGTGAGAAGTATGTTGAGCAGTGCTGGTCTGAAGCAAAATTTTTGGGCTAAGGTTGTGGCTACAACATGTTACTTGATTAATCATTCACCTAGTTCATCCCTTATTGACAAAACCCCTTTGGAAGCGTGGTTTGGTAAGAAGCCCTCTTTGAGACAAATTCGTGTCTTTGGCTATGAGGCATATGCATATGTGTTGAATGAGAAAAGATCAAAGTTAGAGAACAAGGCTGTCAAATTTATCTTCATTGGCTATGGCATTGGTGTGAAAGGATACAAGCTTTGAAATCATATTACTGAGAAAGTTTTATATAGTAGAAGTGTAATATTTCATGAGTTGAAGCCTTTAGTGGTTAGTCTGTAGTTAGAGATAGATAAAAAGGAAAAGAAGAATGATATAGTTGAAATTCCTTAAACTTCAAATAAAGAGGAACTACAAAGTGTACCTAAAACTGAGGAGAGTTCTAGCAACTCTAATAGTTTTGAAGAAGAAGAACCACAACCTCAGCCTCAGCCTATGAGGTCTACACATGAAAAGCATCAACCTGATAGGTATGGATTTTCTATGTTGGATTCAAACTATGCCTATGATTTGATTACTAGCACTAATAAGCCTAGGACTGTGAAAGAGGCAATTCATATGTTTGATTCAAATTGTTGGATGGAAGCCATGAATGAGGAAATGGCGTCTTTGAAAAAGAATGAAACATAGGATTTGGTACCCTTGCCTGAAGGGTGAAATCCTATTGGTTGTAAATGGGTATTTAAGAAAAAGATTGGTTTGGATGGCAGTGTTGAGAAGTATAAAGCTCGGTTGGTCACGAAAGGTTATCCCCAGGTGGAGGGAATTAATTATGGAGAAATTTTTTCTCCTGTAGCTAAGCTAACAACTATCAGATTTATTTTTTGACTTGCAGTAGCATATGACTTAGAGATCAAGCAGATGGATTTGAAGACAATGTTTCTTCATGGAGAGTTGGAAGAAGAAATTTATATGTCCCAACCTGAGCACTTCATTGAAAAAGGTAAAGAAAATCTAGTTTTCAAGTTAAAGGAATCTTTGTATGCTTTAAAGAAATCACCTAGAATGTGGTACCAAAAGTTTAACACCTTTTTGTTGTCATTGGGATTCATGAGATCAAAATCAGATCATTATGCTTATTTCAAAACTGAAAATGATTGATTTATTATTATTTTCCTATATGTTGATGACATGTTGTTCATAGGAAATAGTAAGACTATGATTTATGATCTAAAATCTCATTTGTCAGCAAAGTTTGAAATGAAAGATCTAGGTACAACAAGGTATATTTTGGGGATGGAAATAAAAAGGGATGGAGTAAGTAGAAATCTTTGGCTTAGCTAGATTGAGTATATCAACACTATCCTAGAAAGATTTAGTATGATTGATTGCAAGCAGCTAGTTATTCCAGTGTTGCATGGAATGAAGCTATTTGTTGAAGATTGTCTAAAGTCTCCTACTAAGATGGACATGACCAGGGTACCTTATGCAAGTGTAGTTGGCATTTTAATGTATGCAATGGTTTGTACAAGGCTAGACATTTCCCAATCAGTGGGAGTACTTAGTTGGTTTATGGCTAATCTAGGAAGACCGCATTGGGATGTTGTGAAGAGAGTTTTCAAATATTTGAAGGGTACCTTAGAGTATGCTTTGTGTTATCATGGCAATGTGATTGGATTACAGAGGTCTCTTAGAATTTGTGGGTATGTGGATTCTGATTGGGCAAGGGACATTGATAGCAGAAGATCCACCAGTGGATACATCTTCATGTTATTTGGTGGTGCAATGAGTTGGATGAGCAAGCAACAGGTTGTAGTTGCTTTATCTACTATTGAGGCAAAGTATATGGCAGCAACACATGCCTACAAAGAATACATTTGGATTATAAATTTTTGTTTAGATATTGGTTTTAATGTAGGAAAAATTATGATTTGTCATGACAGTCAAAGTGCTATTTGTTTGGTGAAAAATCCCACTTTCCATGCTAGGATGAAGCATATCGATGTTCAGTATCATTTCGCTCATGATATGGTGGAGGATGGAAAGGTTAATCTTGAAAAATTGGATGCTCTAGTGAATGTCACTAATGCATTGACAAAGTCTGTGAGCACAAAGAAGTATAGGTGGTGTGCTAGTTCGATGGGCCTCAGGGCCTATGACTTTAAATAACTTTGAGTTTAGAGGAATCCAATAACTCTTTGTCAAGTGGAAGCTTTTTGGAAAATATGCCTCAACTTGCTAGCTTGAACCTCCCTTAAAGACTTGGTGTTTTACCTTTGTTGGCTTTCATTGTTGAACTATAGTCGAAATCTAGAACTGTGAAACCTAATTTGTCAGGTTCTAAAAGATCATAACCTTGTGACATTGAGCTTGTCGCGGGATTGTTGGATTTCTGAACCTTGGAACCTATGTTGTGAGGTTTGTGAGTTTCATAACCTTTAACATGGTGATCTCCTTATTGTTGTGAGTTTCAGGAATTTCCTAACCTCCGACTGGAGGTTCTGAAGTTTTGGTTTCTCTCGGCTTGGCAACATCAAAGATCGACATATTGATCAGACTCATGGACTTCGACAAGACCCTCAACCTTGTCTCATCAATGAGCTGATAGTCATGAAGCTACAAAGTATACATCGCTGGGACTTGTTGATAGTCATGAAGTTGAAAAGTATACATCAATGGGACTTGCTTACATTTAAGGGAGATGATATGTTGTCTCCCTGATATGGAGATGGTTGTCTCGATGGCTCATGAAGAATTTCGTGGTGGGATTTGATAGGTTGATAAGGGAAAATGGCAATTATCAATTGGATGATCGTTCAATTCACATCCTTGTTGTGTATTGTGTGGTATTCATTAGTGTGAATGTGAGAAGCTTGCATGGTAACTGATATTGGAACAACTACTCTAGCGACCAATTAAATGAAGATTTGATCTTCATGATGGTGGCATGATTTGCAAAGGTGATCAAGATCAATCAGATTAGATGAACAACACGATGCGTTGAATGAAAATTCAAATTCTCTATATTGAAATTAAATGGTGTGTGACTTGATGAAGAGTGTGGTTGAATGATTTTATATTGTATGCTTTTACAAGCATCAAAATAGTGGGTGAGTGAAAGGGTGAACCGTAATCGGTGAAGTGAGGTTGACCAAGGGATTGCTTTGTTGTTGTGAGTTAACATCTGAGAGTGGAGTCTATAACTCTATATGTAATCTTTTTATTGTAATACAAAGTGGCTTTACTTGGTGTGTGGGTTTTTCTCTTGTAAAGGTTTTACCACATCAATATGGTGTTATCTCTGCGTGTGATAGTTTTTGTCCATTCTTTTGTCCTATGAATGTGCATCTCAATGAATGTAATCCGTTAAATGAATGTGTTTCCTGCACTTCTTTCCTAAGGATTTTACATTAGGAAGGATTTTCCGCACCTCTACTTTCCTTACAACTCAAACCTTCAAGATTTTGATACCCTTCCTAATACCTAAAAGCTCCTCATTACGTAAACACCACAAAAACAATATTGCAAAACAATCTTACTAAATTTGGCTAAGCAACCCAACACATATCCAAAAGGAATCCATAAGCTTCATCCTTAATCTTGTTGAAATCCACACCTTGTTTAAATAATCCAATCACCATCATCGAGCTATATTGATCCCAAATCCACAATGCTATTGTTACTAATTTTAGCTCCCTACTTAAAATTAGTGAAGACTTAATGAGTAGTTATTTGGTGGGGTATAAAAGTTTTGATGCATGGTTCATCCAATGAACCTTTGTTTCATGAATGAATTTGATAATGAAACTGTTGAACAATCCAAACAAAGCAACAAATAGTTCATTTAGAAAACAAAAATTCAGAGAAATGAAGTATTAAGTCATTATTTTTTGCAATGTTTGTCATTGTTGATTATCAAAAAGAAATTATAGATCTAAGAGAAAGACTTTAGAAAAAATCATTCATTTTAATTGCAGAACATGTGTTCTAAACAGTTGCAATTTCATTGTTTCAAAGTATGTAATTTGAACAAACTCAGATTGTTGATCATAAGTCATTGCATATCATGAACAATTGATTTATTATGAGATATGTTTTTGTAACCCCCACACAAGTTGTGGGTTATGACTAAGTTGATTAAATTCAACAAAAACTATAAACCATACACCTGAAGATCAACTAAAAAGAAGAGAGACACACAAAAGGATGGTCATGTCTGTCATTGCCTGGGAGGCTGATGTAGGGTTCACTTGTTGCTTTCAACTTGATCTCCTATGTCTTCAACTCCTTTGCTCCTGAGTTCCAGAACTTGCAGTGATAGTGAAATTATGTTAGAGCTCAGGGCATGATATCCAATTGTATGATTATCAAAAAATATATGATCTATATTCATTATTAAATTCAATTAACTTAGTCAACATCCACGAGGTAAATGAAAGAACTGCCAGGCCAAATCATCAAAAGGAATCATTGAATACACTATTTTTGCTAACTGGTTTGTTTCATGTGCAGATACAGGAAAAGTTTTGTTGTTGATTTTTAAACTTCATCATGTGGGGTAAACTGTGGCTCCTGCAAGGGTTGAGCTCAGCATGTTAAGTTATTAAATTATGAGCTAAATTCAGCTTATTTAAGAGGGAAATGCAATGTTTAAAGGTCATTATATCAATTGTTCAATGATGGTGAACAAGCATACATGTTAAGTTCATGAAGCATCACTTCAAGGAAATACAAAGTTAAGAACAATAATGATACCAGCAGGGATTCATCATAAGGTTAATATGATGTTTTAGAACTTCCAGAAAATAGTCTCATATGAGAGAAATGATTACATCGTCATGATATATGCATAACCATTTATGTATATTCTACATGCATGTAGCTATGTCATTTATAGATTTTTGTGATATGACATCAAAAATAATTTTTATTTATTGAATATCAATTGCTCAAAGATAGAAAACAACTTAATCACTTTTCAGTCACAAAGCAGAGGTACGTAATCTTGCATATCAAATGATAAAAGGCAGCCATGAATAGGTTTTCAGCAAGAATTTCAAGAGCAACAAATGAAGAAGTCATCGCATTTATAAATATGAGTTAGAACCAATATCTTTGTCTTTTCAATAAAATGATGAAGCTACAAGATACAGTAAGTTCATTGAAATGTGATCAAATCAAGGTCTAAGGTATGGTTCATAGCATTTTAATGAATGTTTTTTTTATCAAATTCAATGCAAACTGCAAAAATGTATATTATGCTGAATGTTCATTCTATGGAAAAATTTTATGCCTGGAATGGAGAAACTTCTTCTTTTTTACATTCAGAAAATTAAAGAAATGTTGAGAAGAAACAAGAGAAATTTAATTTATTTCTCATGGTGGCCTAGGTAAAGTGCAAATTCTTCACAAATAATTCAAAACCCATTTGGATTCTTTTTCAGAGTACAGACATAGGGTTGAACCCTAAATAGAAAATACAGTGAATCCATGGCAATCTGGAATATTTTGTTATTTTTCACAATTTCTAAGAGCTACGTTGAAGGAGGCTGAAATATTTCTACATATTCTTGAAAGAAGGCAACTGAGACCTCTTTCACAACAAAGTCATGGTCTACCCATGGGAGGGTTTTGAATTAAATGAAATCATTTTTAAATTTGGAAATGAAATTGAGAACAAAAGAAGATGCATTTCATTCTATTTTTCATCAAAAGAAAAGAAGAATTGCTTTTATTTCCAGCTCAGACAAAGTTCAATGGTACCCAAGCATGAATTTTTCATCAGAAATAAAGTTCCAAACACAAGTTATCATCATAAATAATCACATAAGATACATTCAAAGATTCAGAAAACTTGTCCTGTAAGTTCTCAAAGAGCTTTGAAATCAAAGTGGAAAACTAGATTTGTAACAAAATGAAGCTTACCATGTTTTTCTACAAGAAGATCTTCAAAAGAACCTCCAAAAATAGCAAAGATACAAAAGTTGAGTTCCAAAAGCTCTGCCAAGAATGCTCATAGTGGCCAAGACAGAAAACCACAAACAGAATAGACAAATTTCACAAAGAAATTTATTAAAGAAAGCACAAAATTCGCAGCTAAAAAGCTTTCAAAAGGTTTTAAAATGAATGAAGTTTTCAAATTTTAAACACAAAAATCAAGCTTACCATCTTATATCTCCAAAGATCTTTCAAAAATAGTAAGATGAGAGATTAACAGAGCTTGAACTCAGCCTAGGGCAAGCATGGTGGCGCTCTCCTCAAACAACAAGTGAATGAATTACAAAGTAAATGAATGATCATTCATTTAGGGTTAATGAAACCCTAAGAAGGTGTGATGGAAAGGCAATCTTTTGCCTTAAAGTTTTATTTAAAAAAAAAAAACTGTATTCATTCTTTCATTATGGTCGTGGCATTTTCTTTGCCTTTGAAGACTCCTTTGAATTTCTTCTAAAGACTTTATCACTTAAGACTATTATTTTTGCTTATTTTCTTTTTTGCATTAAAATTAAATATCTATTTAAAATGATATATAAAATCACTTTTAAAATAAATATTATCTTCCAAAGCAAAAAGAATGCCAAGAAGGAGATTATAAACTTATATTTGCATTTTTTCAAAATTGTAATCTTTATTTAAAATGATGAATTATAAATCATTTTTGAATAAATGATATCATGAAATGCAAATGAAAAGTGGTTTGAATGTAATTTCAAATTATATGACTTGGTCAAAAGGAGACCAAATAGGGCTTTAATAGTTGAACTTAAATCATGGAGTTAATTGAGGAGTTGAGGCACTTGATAGAGAGTTCTACTTTCAGTTATGAGTTCCAATTGATTGAAGTTCAATGAAGGAGTGATTTGAGGCCTAAAACTAGAGTTCACATTTAATTATGACCCTCTTTTAGAGGGATTTTCAGCTGCAAACGACCCATGAGGTTGTTTTGAGTTTGGAGAACTCTTTATGCATGTTTGGAGGAGTTCTCAACAGTCACATGCCGTGTTTGGAGGAGAAGGTGGACAACACATCAGATTTTTGGAGCCAAAATTCAAATTCGAATTTTGGAGACTTTTCTATAAGTCTATCTTCTCTCTCATTTCTTAGGGCTAGTTTTGAGTTTGGAGGCTGTCGAAGCAGATTGTTCCTTGCTTTGTAACTCATTTTCTTGTGAGTTCTATAGATTTGTAGTGCAGATACTTCTTATTTCTCAATAAAGAAGATTATTTCCTTCTCTATTTTTCTGTGTTTTGTGGTATTAGTCATGAATTACAGGATTAAATATTGAATTCTTTCATTATTTTATCAATTCCTCCAATACTAAATGCATAAGATATTATGTCATAGTGCAGGTCTTAGTTTGTGCTTTCATTCTCATGTATATGAAGTTTGTGAAAACATTATTGTTTTCCTTTCTTTAAGCATAAGTTCAAGCCTTACCTTAGAACCATTTATGTACCTATGAGTTTATGAGTTGTGAAATTATAGCTTTATTGAGTCTTTTGTGAGTTTATCAAAGTTGCAAATCATATTGACAATTGGTGAATCACCTTACTTTCCTATTTTTATTTTATTTTATCTTTTTATCATTTTCCATATGTTTAAAAACCAGTTTTACAAGAAAATCCAAAGGGAACCAACCTAAAACCTGGAGGTCTATTCTCACCATAGGATACCCACAGCCTAAGAATAGTCCCATGTGCACAGGATTTATTGATTTTTTCAACTTAACTTTCGGTGAAAATCCTTGTGTTAACAACTATCATCATCATCAAACCAATAAAATGTTGGTTTTCAACTTAATTAAAGGAAAAAAAATATGTTTTGTATCATTTGTGCATGCTTGATTGCTTGTGTGTGTTTCTTTATTACTTGCATCTGTGAGTAGATCCTTGGGGCACATAATGACCAACATCATGATATTCCATATCATGGTGTATTAGACCACATGCCAACTTAGATATCAATCCCTCACACTTGGAACATTGCCACCTTGGTTCTTATACCCTAGTGCATAATGCCAATTGCTACAACAAACATCAATTGCTCCCTATAAATTCAACATATACCTACACCAATTTTCATCACATCAATTCTTCATAAAATCCACCATCCTCATCACCAATTCTATCATCTTTCTTGTCCTCATCATCATCCTACTTGTTAGAAATAGGATTCCATTTAATTGCAATCCTAAACATTATTTATTTCATGTATCTCCTAAGTCCTTGGAATATGTTCATCAACATTAGGGTTAGAAAGAGATTAATATTTGATGAAATAATCATGTTAATTGACATTTGTAATTAATTATAAATGTAAGGAGCATGTGAGGGCATCCATTTTGAGTTCCTAAATAATAGGGGCACATGGGACGCCCACATGGTAGGTGACACTCACCTTGAGTTTGGTTAACTATTCAGAGTAAGAGATAACACTTTTGAATGCATGTAAATATACTAGGAGTTAGGGTTTGATGTTTGCATGCATGAAGTTTAGTTCAGATCAGTTCAACTCAGCTCAGTTTAGTTCAGAATCAATTTAGTTCAGTTCAGTTCAATTCAGTTATCTTCGGTTAGTTTTAGTTGAATGCTAGTTGACTTCAATTAACTTGGAATGTATGGCTAATGACTTGAGTTGCATGATAGATAGCAAGGACTACCTTCAGTTAACAGGGGATGACCATTCTTGCATGAATGGTGTTGAGAAGTGTTTCAGTTAACAAGAAATGACTTGGACCCAACTTGGGCGCCCAAGTTGGCTTCTTGGAATTAATTCCTTTGCACATGTGGTAAGATTTTTTAGAAGGCTAAGTTAAGTAGTCCCTCTCTTGGGTGCCTACTTTGAGGATAAATCCTTGAAGATATCTATAGAACAAAGGTTGAGTTGCTACTTTAGTTTGGGACGCTCAAATGAATGAAGATGAGGATTTGACATTGTTCTTCACGGCATAACTCTGCTTGCAAGAGATAGGCATACCTTATAGGGATAGGGATTGAGCATTGTAATTGTAGCTCATGTTGATTTTACAATGTTGTTTAATGCCTATTTATCTCAAGCAAGTTGAAGAGAGTTATTATCAGTTTTATTGCAGGTTGTGAAGAATTTTTGGTGAAGGAAAAAGAGGCATTCTCAAGCAAGAATTGGAGCTATTATAATCTACTTCAGAGATTGAATAATAGATTAATTCTTGGTAGATTTTTTTCCTGAAAGGGTTTCTCCATGGTACATGCTTATGTAATCTTTCTAATATCCTGTCTAATTCTTCTATCAACTTTTCTCTTCATTCTACAAATAGTAAAATGGATTAATCAAATAGTCACCCATAAAGAATATGTAACAAAGGAAAGCATATTTATATCAGAAATCTTAATTTTTTACAAAGTATTAAGCTAAGAAAACACCTCAATTTTCAACATTTGATATCAGAGCTGAGGTTGGGTAGAGTATTGGGACACCTTTCTCTTAAAATATTGAAGTATTTATTGGCTTAATGGGAGCTTTTATTATTATTTTTATTGCTAATTTTGGAAAATAAGTTTATTACAATGAATTCTCATTTAGATATTGAAAGGTTCAATGGATCTAACTATGAAATGTGGAAACTAAAAATGCAAAATCTTCTTGAAGAAAGGGATCAATGGTTAGCTATTAATAATGAGACAAACACACTTACAACTATTTCAGACGAGGATTGAGCTAAGTTAGCTAAGAAGGCAAGAGGAACAATTAGATTATGTCTTGTTGATGTTGTTCTCTTGAATGTTTCAGATGAAAATATTGCATATAAATTATGGAAGAGAATAGGTGATATTTATCAAACTAAAAGTCTCACCAATAAGTTATATTTGAAAAGGCAGATGTATTCTTTAAAAATGAAAGATGGTGATTTTGTAGCACAACATTTAGATGCTTTTAATTTGATTCTCAAACAGTTAGCATATGTAGATGTAAAGTTAGAAGATGAGGATAAATGCATTTTGTTACTTTGTTCTTTACCAGATTCTAGGGAAAATATAATTGTTGCTATTAGTGGTAGTGGTGCAAATCCAAAGATGAACAATATCATTCCTACTCTCTTATCAGAGGAGATGAGAAGGAAATCTAAAACTAGCTCCCAAGATGCCTTGTTTGTAAGAGGTAGGCCTAAAGAGAAGGAATCTAAGGTAGACAAGAAAGGAAAGGGTAAGTCCAAAGGACGGTCTAAAACCCCTGGTAAGAGTAAGGTAAAATGTTGGAATAGTGGAAAACTTGTACATATTAAAAAGGATTGTAAGAGCAAGAAAAAGAGTTATGATGCTTCTATAGAGAAATCCATCGATGAAAATAATGATGCATTAGTCATTTCTTCTAATACTATTGTTGATAACTCTTGGCTTATTGATTCAATTTGCCCCTATCATACGACTCCTAACAAGGAGTTGTTCACTAAGTATACTAAATATGATGGAGGGGATGTCTTCTTTGGAGACAACACAACAAAGGTTGTTGGCAAAGGAGAGGTAAAATTGTGTTTCAGTGATGGTAGGGTTAAGACCCTTAATGATGTTTTACATATTCCAAGACTTGCTAGAAATCTACTTTTTGTCTCTAAGTTCAATGATTTTGGAATGCATGTGACATTTGACAAAGGTGGTTGCAGATTGGTGAAAAGGAATATGGTGGTTGCTAAAGGATCTTGGATTGAGACTTTGTTTAAGTTGAATATCTCCAATGTAAATATTTTATCCAATGTAACTAAAGCTGAAAATACATGTATGCTATGGCACCATAGATTGGGCCATATAGGTGAAAAAGGTCTTAGGACCATTCTTAATAAAAATTTGGTTGACAGTATTCCTAATTAAAATATTGGAAAAAATGACTTTTGTGAGCACTGTGTGTTTGGAAAGCAATCTAGATCTAAATTTCCTAGTGGTACAAATAAAGTTAAAAGATTATTAGAGATTATTCATTCAGATGTAATGGGCCCTATGGATATTGACTCTATTGGAAAATCTAGATACTATGTCGCATTTATTGATGATGTCTCAAGATAGACTTGGATATATTTTATGCATAACAAATCTGATGTGTTTAATAAGTTTAAGGAATTTAAGGCTTTGGTTGAGAAATAATCAGATCATAAGATAAAATATTAAGATCAGATAATGGTGGTGAGTATTGTTCTAGGGAATTTGATGATTATCGTAAGCATGCAAGAATAGTGAGATAGAAAACTAATCCATATACACATCAACAAAATGAAATAGCAAAAAGGATGAACCAAACCTTAATGGAAAGAGCTAGGTGTATGTTAAGTAGTGCTAAGCTAGATCGGTCCCTTTGGGCTGAGGATTTGTGTACTTGTTATTTAATTAATAGATCCCCTATTTCATCTATTGAAGATAAAACTCCTTATGAAATGTGGTTAGGTAAGAAGCCTAGTGTTGCACATTTAAGGATCTGTGGTTGTGAGGATTTTGTTCACGTACCTCAAGAAAAGTGATCTGAATTGGATCATAAAGCACAAAAATGCATATTCATAGGTTATGGTGAAAATGTAAAAGGATACAAGCTTTGGAATCCACTAACATGAAAAGTTTCTTTATCTAGAGATGTGATTTTTAGGGAATTTAGAGCTTATTCAAGAGAAGAACAACCAAAGGAGAAGGATAATTCTTGAATAGTGCATTTCGAGATTAATAATTTGAAGTAACAAGATGCACATGTTGAAGAACAATTGTATGGATTGGAAGAGGAGAGTTCGGAGAGTTCTTCTGAAATAGATGCTCATGATGAGCATATTGAGGAACAAGTAGAAACCTCTTTGAGAAGATCTACAAGACAACGAAATCTCGTTGATGGGTATAGCCCACCTAATTTTCGTTGTATTTTTGCTTTAATGAGTAGTAATGATGAACCTAGTTCTTACAGGGAAGCTTTGTCCTCAGAGGAGAACAAGCTTTGGTCACAAGCTATGCATGAGGAAATGGAATCCTTGGATACTTATGACACATGGGATCTAGAGAGTTTTCCCAAAGGAAGAAAGGCCATTGATTGTAAATGGATCTTTAAAAAGAAGATTGGTGCAGATGGTAATCTCAAAAGGTACAAGGCTAGATTAGTAGCCAAGGGCTACTCCCAAAGAGAGGGAGTTGACTTTAATGAAATATTCTCTCCCGTTGCTAAACTAACTTCTATTAGATTCTTTTTGTCAATTGTTGTTGCTTATGATTTTGAAATTGAGAAAATGGATGTGAAAACTATGTTTTTGCATGAGAATCTGGATGAGGAGATTTATAATAAGCAACCTAATGATTTTGTTGTAAAAGGAAAAGAAGAATTGGTTTGCAGGTTAAAGAGATCTTTATATGGATTGAAACAGTCACCCAAAATATGGTACCAAAATTTTGATGCCTTCGCATTGAAAATTGGTTATCTTAGGAGTGAGGAAGATCATTGTGTTTACATAAAATTTATTGATGATCAACTTTTAATTATTATCTTGTATGTTGATGACATGTTTTTTATTGGTAATAGCAAGGTAATGATCAAAGAATTGAAAGAAAAACTCTCGAACACATTTGGGATGAAAGATCTAGGGGCTGCAAAATATATCCTTGGTATGGAGATCAACATAGATAGAGGTAACAGAGAGCTTTACTTAAGTCGGAGCTTTACTTAAGGCAAAGCGATTATGTTGATACTATTTTGAAACGGTTTAACATGCAGGACAATAAACCAATTAATATTCCTTTACCAGTTGGCACAAAGTTAAGTTTAGACATGAGTCCTAAATCTGATTTTGATTATGAGAAAATTTCTGAAATTCCATATGCAAGTGAAATTGGCAGTTTAATGTATGCAATGGTTTGTACGAGACCATATATAGCCCAAACGGTGGTAGTTCTTAGTAGGTTTATGTCTAACCCTAGTAAAGAACATTGGACTTATGTTAAGAGGGTGTTTCTATATTTACAAGGGACTTCTGATTACTGTTTAGTTTATCATGGTTCTAATGACATTGATATTATGTATAGATCATTGGACATACAAGATTTTGTTGATTCAAATTGGGCAGGAGATCTAGACAGAGTCAAAGGTCGAAAAGTGGTTATATGTACACTTTTTTTGGAGCTGTGGTTAGTTGGATGAGTAAGAGGTAGCCCACGGTTTCTTTGTCCACCAGAGAAGTAGAGTACATGGCTGCCACACATGCCTCTAAAGAGGAAGTTTGGTTACAGAGACTTGGGAAAGGTATTGGTTTTAATTGCAAACAAGTTAGGCTTGAATGTGATAGTCAGAGTGCTATTTGTTTAGCCAAAAATCCTATGTATCATGCTCGTACTAAACATGTTGATGTTCAGTATCACTTTGTGTGAGAAATGGTTGGAAATGGAAAGGTATTAATTGAAAAAGTTGACACTTTGATTAATGTTGCAGATTATCTTATGAAACCAGTTCCTACAGATAAGTTCTCATGGTGGAGGAAGGCCATTGGCCTTGAGTCTTGTAATTGATTTAAGATTATTATTCCTTTTTCAGAATAATTGCAATGTATAATGTCAAGTGGGAGAATTTTGGAAATAGGATTCCATTTAATTGCAATCCTAAACATTATTTATTTCATGTATCTCCTAAGTCCTTGGAATGCGTTCATCAACATTAGGATTAGAAAGAGATTAATATTTGATGAAATAATCATGTTAATTGACATTTGTAATGAATTCTAAATGTTAGGAGCATGTGAGGGCGTCCATTTGAGTTCCTAAATAATAGGGGCACATGGGGCACCCACATGGTAGGTGACACTCACCTTGAGTTCAGTTAACTATTTAGAGTAAGAGATAACACTTCTGAATGCATGTAAAGATCCTAGGAGTTAGGGTTTGATGTTTGTATGCATGAAGTTCAGTTTAGTTTAGTTCAATTCAAAATCAGTTTAGTATAATTCAATTCAGTTCATTTTAGAATTAGTTTAGTTTAGTTTAGTTTAGTTCAGTTAAGTTCAGTTCAATTTAGTTCAATTCAATTCAGTTCAATTCAGTTTAGTTATGGTTCAATTAGTTTTAATTGAATTCTAGTTGACATCAGTTAACTTGGAATGCATGGCTAATGACTTGAGTTGCATGATAGATAACAAGGACTACCTTTAGTTAATAGGGGATGACCATTCTTGCATGAATGGTGTTGAGAAATGTTTCAGTTAATAGGAAATGACTTGGACCCAACTTGGGTGCCCAAGTTGGCTTCTTGGAATTAACTCCTTTGCATGGTAAGATATTTCAGAAGGCTAAGTTAAGTGGGCCCTCTCTTGGGTGCCTACTTTGAGGATAAATCCTTGAAGATATTTACAGAACAAAGGTTGAGTTGCTACTTTAGTTTGAGACACCCAAATGCATGAAGATGAGGATTTGACAATGTCCTTCATGACATAACTCTACTTGCAAGAGATAGGTGTACCTTTTAGGGATAGGGCTTGAGCATTGTAATTGTAACTCATGTTGAGTTTACAAAGTTGTTTAATGCCTATTTATCTTGAGCAAGTTGAAGAGAGTTACTATCAGTTTTATTTCAGGTTGTGAAAAAGTTTTGGTGAAGGAAAAAGAGGCATTCTCAAGCAAGAATTGGAGCTATTGTAATCTACTTCAGAGATTGAATAATACATTAATTCTTGGTGGAGTTTTTTCTTGAAAGGGTTTCTCCATGGTACATGCTTTTGTAATCTTTCTAATATCCTATCTAATTCTTCTATCAACTTTTGTCTTCATTCTGCAAACAATAAAATGGATTAATCAAATAATCACCCACAAAGAATCTATAACAAAGGTTCAAAGCATATTTATATCAACAGTCTTAAAATTTTACAAAGTATTAAGCTAAGAAAACACCTCAATTTTCAACACTATTATTTTCTAACATCATCCCTTCCTTCCTTGCTTTCTAATCTTCATACATCTAACCATCCCCATGTAGGCACATTATTTCAGTGTCCAATTTGCTCAGAGTAAGTTGCCTTTGTGCATTTGGCCTTTCCTTTTCCATCATAACTAACCAACCTTAATTCCTAATGGGTATATCTTGGTTGACGAAGTGTTATTCTCCATCGTCCCATGTGTGCCTATCATGTGTTGGAAGTTGTATAAATCTCAAAAAGTTAACTGTTTTTTTTCTATTCAAACTCAAAAGGTTGTGTAAATGTTGAAGTTTTGGAGTTTCCCATCCTAGCATACATTTCCTCTAGCCATTTATTTTTCCCTCACCCCTATCAAAATTTCAAACTTTCTCTTACCAACATACTTTTCCTCAAACCCCCACACTTTGACTCTTTACACTAATTTATTTTTTCTTGAGTCTTAGTTTTGATCGTTCCTTTAGCCACATCCTTTATAGAATGATTTCCATGGTATCCTCAATCCCCAACTCCTAAAATTTCCCTTCATATACTTTTTTGGAGTTGGAGATGCAAGAATATCTCTAATAAGATACTTTGGAGCATTGGTTATAAAGCATTCACTGTAACTCCTAATCTTAATTTTGCATTGTGTTACCTTATCGGGTGCATGAGTTTGGACCTATTCTTACTTGCATGCCTTCTGGGATGAATTCCTTGATATTTGTAATTCCTTACTCCTAATATTTCCTTGCATGTATCTTTTTAGATTCGATGATGCAAATATACTTTTATGTGTTTGCTTTTTGGCATAAGGTATGGTGTATTCATAGTCCCCGATCCTCAACATGTGGTATGGATTTGATGGTATCCTAGATCCCCAACTAGCAATAATTGTCATCATATGTCTTTTCAAAGTCAGTGATGAAGGGGTGTTTTGATCCCCTATCCCTAACAACTTCAAAAATCTAATTTATAGCCATATTTGTACTATTCACTCACACCCACCTCCCCACATGACCCAAGTCACCATTAATGACCAAATTTGACACCACAACTACTTCGAGAGGGTTTTACCATCTATAAATAGTTGTTCATATTAAGGGAATGGATTCACATGCAATTATAGTAAAAGATGAATAAAACCATGCAGTTATTAATACAGTGGTTGAGTTTCAACTCTTGATGATCATCGCCTCTACTCCAAATCACTCATTCAGCTAATTTTGTGATATCTATCCTTGCCTTACACAACACATTCATGACCTACACTTCTTCATCAAATCCTTGAAGCAATAGGGCAACCTATAAAGTGTTATATATGCCACATTTTTTTCTAGAAAAAAAAAGGCCAATCATTTTCTCTCTCCCAAGCAACTACAAGCTAAAGGATTTTCTAGGGTTTCAACTCCTCCAAATCCAATCTTCATTAAAGAATCATATTTTATAAATCTCAAGGAGGTTGATATTGTAAATGATTCTTGTATATGAATAACTCTATGATTCCATTTGTAGATATTTTGGGAAATTATAGCTTAGGGTTTCCTCTTCCCTCTTCATTGGTTTGAATGAAATATAAATATTTGATGAATGATACAAGCATTATTAAGCATTGCAATGTTTTTAATGTTTATTTCTTCATTATATATGAATCTCTATAATTTGGTATGGATAGCTAATAATTTTTGATTGATTGATATCAATATTTGTGGTTTATTTATTAACACAACTCATAGTCCTTTTGATTTCAAAACATTGTCTCTCATGGTATTTTGTGACTCTATAACCTAATGAATAGGCACCAATCCTAGAATTAAAACATTCACCTAAACTAAAAACATCATTCACTAATAGATTAGAGTAGATGTAGTTTGTATGTATCTCATGATTTAGAGACTTGTCCAAGGAAATATCCATAGAAATCCTTGAAAGTTTTATCCTAGAGAATCATGTTTTGCATACCCATGTCCTATAGTCATTTAGTGATGTGCTTATCAACTTGATAAGAGGTCTTATGAGTAGGCTTTATGGAATTCAAAACCCATAACTCTGTGTAACAACACCCCGTTATTCCTATCTCTTAAAACCCTATCCATCTTTCATTCCTTTTGACCAAGCTCTCCTTTTGAGATACCAACTAGGTCCTATCAACCCGCCTTCTCTCTCAAGAAATCATTCCTAACCCATTTCCTAACTTCATTCCCTATGAATGACTAGGGAATCCTACTAGTAGTTTTATCCCACCAAATGTCTACACTTATTTTCTTTGAAATAGTATTGCTTTTGTCAGTTGCAATGTCATCTCAAAGAGGGGAAAATGTAGACATCTAAATCTTATCTATTATCACCCCTAGCAACATCCTATTAATGCTATCTTAATCAAATGCATTCCATACCAACATTTTCATCATCATTAATGATTTAAATAATTATATTTAATTAGTCTAATCCACTATTAACTAATTATATCATTTAATAAATTTAGTTTGTTGTCAATGAATTAATTTATCACTAACTAATTAAATGATTTTATTTAATTAGTATAACCTAATCTCACACCGAATTTATTTTTTGTGCCTCATAAATTTCCTCGCCTTTTAATTATAGTTTTATTTTATTTCCATCTCAACATTTTTAATAAATTAGTGGAATTAACTACCTTAGCAAAATAGTTACCTACCACATTATCATCTTCCCTCCATTTAATTTAAATAAAATAAACTAGTTGCATTAAGGAGATAACTACTTCATTAAGAAGTTAACTCTACGCTTCCATGCAAATCTCTCCATTGATTACCCGCTTATAGTTTTTCAACAACACAAGAAATAAGAATGATTTAATCCTTGTAACATTTTTTACATTTTCTCCTTAAGGAAAATCTTCTTATTTATTCTCCATTGTCAATCTTCTAAGTAAATCTCCACTGGTCATCTCCCCCCTTAGAAGAAACTATAATTAAAGTTTCAATATTCTAAAATCCATGAATAAGAAATCATAGGTATATGTTGCTGAAATTTTGAAGTAGATTGTTGAGCAACCACATCCACTTGAGCACATCCATCTTTCCAATGGAGTTCATTTGGTAACTTTGTTTATGGTTGAAATTTTGATGTTTGAAACCCTATTTTCTACTCTATGTGAGGTTTGCAAGAGTTTAGAATATATTATCATACAAGGTTCATTATTATTACCAATGTGATATATTATGATGATCAAGTGATTTAATAAATAGCATACATAATATTATTATACACAGTAAAATTCCATATACAAAACCATCCATATAAGCCAAACATATCCATCACAACACAAATATGAGGCAATTATACAAGTTCTTGAAATCAATTAAACTAATCATATGCTATGTTTCAAAATGATAGTACAACAATACATCTAAGGAGGACATCAAGGAGAATTATCTCCTTACCTCTCTCTTATGTGTCTCATGGAAGACACCTATCTCACTCTAGATGGTGAGCAAGTCCTACTACAAATTTCCATTCCCACTTTAGTCTCCCCACCTACTCATGGAGTCTATAAATTCTAATGTTTATTGTACCTAGTTGTTACAACAAATCCATCTCAATCATACTTCCTAAGGGTGGGATCATTTGTTTACTTTTCTATAAGCTCATTCCTCTCACTATGAAGATCATTATTCTCTCATCATGCTACCTCCAACTCCAAAATAGCTCTAATATAAGATCCTATAGCCTAGGTGTCTCCCTTTTCTTAGGGATAAAATCTACTAACAAAGCAAAATAAAAAGCACTAATAGCTAGTTTTGCGATAGTTGCTTCTCTTAAGATTCTTAAGATTACAGTATAAGGAGATTTGATGGTAGTGATTCATTCCATAATCATAGGTATGAGTTTGAATTGGAAATTAAATTGGTACATGAAAGAAGCAATTACTCTTCAGTCATGTTTTGAGGAAATTAGCTTTGGTAATAGTAAGAGGTCAAATTCAACAACAAACCACCTAGCAAATGCAAGTGTTGACCAAGAGCCCTTAACAACTATGTATAGTCATTTGTAGAGCTCTTAAGTAGATCTTGAGTAGCATATAAGACACTGTTGATCTTAATCTCTATTTAATAAGGTGATATTTGTTGAGGTTTATAGGTTGTTTGCTTCGTATCTATGATATTATTGGAGGAGTTTATGTTCTTGGAGGTGGATTATTTTTTCCCATAATTTTTAGCATGGAATTGGATGTATAGGAGTTGATAAGGCAACAACTAGTGAGAAAATCAAGGGTGTACACTATTAATGGTTGCCTTGCAATCATGCATGTAGGAGGCCACATTAATGCATGGTGAGAGCTCATTGTGAATATACTCATTTTGTGTTGTATTGGTGGCTTTCTATGCCTAGATTTTTTGTTTCTAGGGAGGTTGTTTAGAGTGAGGTCAAGGATGGAAAGTATCAATTGGGCTAGCAAAAGTAATAGAAGGGTCATAACTCTCTAACAAATAGGAGAATTAAACAAATCTTTGCTTGCAAGTCTCAAGCACCTTTAAGGCTTATGTGGATGATGATGGGACAAAAAGGTTTGGAATTTGGAAACAAGCCAAAATCAATAATAAGAGGAGATTTCATGTCAAATCTGAGTATTGTGGTAATAGAAACAAGATTGTGTCTATGGTTGTTGAAGCGATTCTTTCCTAATCAATTCAAAGACATAGAACCAACAAAGGATATGGAAATGGTTGGAGTGGTGAATTTGGAAAAAAGGTATGTGGAAGGTGAAGACTCTACATCCTCCCTACTACATCATGAGGGTGAGAGAGGGGAGATTGTTGCATTGAAATGAGAAAATGGCCAATTAAAGGCATTTTGTTAACACATGGGTAAGGTGATGACAAGATTACACTTTTCGCATGACAAGGGGAGACTCGAAGTGAGTAGTGATTACAACACTCTAATGTTCTATAATGTCTCCATTCATAGGATGAGGTGTCACAAGGAAAATAATGGATTTTAACATTGGCAAGGTTAACTCATAACTAGCAAGCTCAAGGCAACTTGAGGGGAGTAATAGAAATTGTGAAAATGGTGTTTGAACCTATAGACACCTAAATTTGGATACTTACATTGGTCCAAATTTATCCATCTTCATCTAAGTATCCTCTTATTTGCATTAATTAGGCAATATTGCTATTATTTAATTAATATCCTTAAATTCTTCTAAATCCTTAAGGTATTTAGTTAACAATTAAATACCTTACTCTTTAATCCCCCTTTCATCAAATGAATTAAATAAATATGACATTTATTTAATTCCTCACATGTCACATCCCTATCTTAATCTTAATCAACCTCCTAATCTCACCATTAGAGATGTGCACATGCCTAATCCTTAATTAGGATGTGTCACATCCTTCAACTTTTGCAAGTTGGCTTCTAATCCTCATTAACCCCTAATTGTCTTCTAATTATTGATTAGTTAAGCCTAATCAGTACCTTGGTCAACACTCCCCATCCCCTAAGAAATTTGTAATTCCTTTTTATCTTTCCAAGGCTTTCCTCTTTCCCATGCAAGTTTGAGAATCTTTGACTTGTCACATCACTCATGTGTCAAAGTCTTCTAGAATCTTGTCACATTACTCACATGTGTCAAAGTCTTCTAAAATCTTTAACTTGTCACATCAATCACATGTGGGTAAATATTTACATTTTTAAGGACCTTGTCTTATCCAAGGTACTTTTCACCTCTCTTTTTAGAATGTTGTCTTATCCACAAGATCCTCTTAGTCATTGTGAATTTAAAATTCACTTTTATTCTCTCAAAGTTTTCCTCTTTCCCATGTAATCATTGAGAGGTCACATCAAGTCACATGCCAAGGTACTTGCAAGTACCTCCATCACATGTCATCTTCCACCTCATGTGTCCTTGTGACACTTATCTACCACATGGTGAAATGTGAGGGCTTGTTAGTCTTCAACTCACCATAGCCCTTCATCTTGGCCATGGTGGCTCAATCCTAGCTCAATTTCTTCTATAAAAACCCCCCTTTTTTCATTCATTCACACAACTTAGGCACTCTAACACCCTTATGCTACCAAAATATTAAGCCATTCAACTCAATTATCTTGCATTCAAGCTCAACCATCTTCCATTGTTGCACACATTGAAGCTTTCATCTCATCCATCTTATTCATCTACCACACTACCCACTTAGCTCATTTGAATATCCTTCAAACCCTCTCCATTTTGAATCCACTTTAGCATCTTTCCATCAAAGAGGAGAACACATTTATCCAACATCAAGGGCCAACCAAGGAGATCAACACAAAAGGTATAATTTATTTCATCTTTTTATCTTTCTTTTGTGCTTTACTTAGGCTAATCATTGTGGTGGTCTTGTGTTTCTTTTTTTTACATTTCTAGTTTAGTTTTGCACATTTAGATAGATAGAAAAACACTTGCATACATTTATGGCATGACCGGTGGGACCCACAAATGGGTCCCTATACTTTTATGTTTGTTATTGTTTCATTTTTGCAGGTTAAGGACACAGAGGGGCGTACCCACCCTTGCAGAGGGGCGTACCTGACCTTAGCCCTTGTAGGTGGTGTACCTGCCCTTGCAAAGGGGTGTACCTACCCTGAGCCCTTATAGAGGGGCGTACCCACCCTTATCCCTTGAAGAGGGGTGTACCCACCCTTATAGAAGGGCATACCCACCCTTAGCCCTTACAGAGGGGCGTATGCACCCTTAGCCCTTGCAAAGGGGCATACCCACCCTTTGTAGAGGGGTGTACCCGCCCTTGCAGAGGGGCATACCTGCCCTTTCCAAAGGGGTGTACTCGCCCTTGCAAAGGGGCATACCCACTCTTTCCAGAGGGGAATACCCACCCTTGCAAAAGGGTGTACCTACCCTTGCAGAGGGGTGTACCTGTCTTGGACAGAGAATTTTTCAAGGTAAAAATAGGGGGTAACTTGCATTTTCGGGTTCTTTTTTTGGTTATTTTTGATTAGTACTGACCCTAACCTATCATGTTGGTGTTTGTGTGAGTTTTTCTAACATTTATGTAGCTCCTGATGCTTGTTGAAGATCAAAATAAAAACTTCTAATATATTTGCTACAAGGCGGACGAATTTGATTGCTAATTAGTTGATTACATTGTCATTTTCTTTACTATCTAGGCACATAGTCTAAGTACGGGAGTCAAAATGTTTTTTTCTATGTTTTTAGGTAAGATATTTACGTATCCAATCCCATTGCACCATTTGGTGATCCTGGGTGAAGAGAAATCGTAGCTTACCTAAGTCCTTTGTGTTACCCAAGGGGGTGTTATACCATTCAAGCTTTCTTCTTACACTTCATGTGAGCCTGGGTAGTAGCTTAAAACAATTAGCATTCTCTTCTTAGCGGGACCTGCTTGGGGATTTCATCACCCCAAGGGACAATCCCAACCATGTGTACTGGTGGGGTATGCAAAGGGGGGGAGAAAAAGTTGTACCTCAATCTAGTCACGTCGTGTTTGGCAGAGCATCAAAGCTAGGGTGATACCTAGATAGACGTGAAGAGTTGGTCTAAGCCCTTCAGCATCTCGTTGGGGTTCCTAACTCACACCTGTGATGGGCTAGTGTTCATGGTTGTGCTTCACATACTGAGCATATATCGAGGACTCCCTAGTTGCCTTATTCATCCTAGATTAAGGACAATGTTGGCCATACCTTTTTACTACTAATCTTAGGATTGTGCTACTTGGATTGTCTTCGTCATGCAAAACCAGTACATATCTTATTAGTTGGGTCAGTCTTTACCTCTTGCTTGTTGTTTGTTGCGTCTTTTGGTCCTTGCCATAGTTGTTTTCACTTGGGTCAAGTCTAACTCTGTTGCAAAGGGGAAAAACTTCCCTAACTTGGGTGAACCCGCCCTCTTTTGTAGTCATTCCTTAGCATGTTTTTGCCAAACTTGTCCAATTTTTTACTAAATAGGCGAACCTACCTCATAAAGGGGCGAACCTGCCCTACAGAGGAGTGTACCTGCACTACAGAGGGGCATACCTTCCCTCCAAATAGTTAGTTTTACCTTCTATTTAGTTAAACAACTTGTTTCAATAGTTGGGCGAACTTGCCCTACAGAGGGGCATACATGCCCTAACTTGGGAAAACCTACCCTCCAAATAACCTTTTTCACCTTCTAGACAACCTTTATCATTGTTCATTCAGCCATTTTGAGCACTCGTTTACTCATTCTGAGTAATCCTTTTCCCATTCTAAGCAATCGTCCCTCCATTCTGGACATCCTTTCATCATATTAAGCAACCATCCCCTGATTCAGAATAGTCACGCCCTCATTCTGAGCGCTTATGTACTTGATCAAGCATCCGTTTCTACCTATTTTTCACTAAACAGGCGAACTTGACCTATACTTGGGTGTACCTACCCTCTAAAGGGGCATACCTTCCCTCTAAAGGGGTATACCTACCCTAACTTGGGCAAACCTTCCCTCCAAGCAGCCTTTTTCATCATTCATTCAATCATTTTGGGCACCCATTCGCTTGTTTCGAGCACCCGTTTGCTCATTATGAGTACTCGTCTTCCCATTCCGAGAATTTTTCTCTCCATTCTAAATATCCATTCCCCATCCCAAACATTCATATCCTCATTATGACCATTCATCCCCTTGATTCGAGCATTTGTCACCCTAATCCAAGCACTTGTTTACCTGTTTCGAGCACCCATTCGCCACCTATCTTTCACTGAATATCCTTGGGTATACCTCCCTCTAAAAGGGTGTACCTTCTTTAATTGGGGTGAACCTGCCCCTCAAACAACTTTTTTCACCCCTCGTTCAATCATTTTGAGCACCCGTTTGCCTATTTGGAGTGGTCATTTCCTCATTCTGAGCATCCATCAACATTTTTCATAAGTCATCGTTTCATCGACCAAACCACATGGGTGCTTCTTAGAACATCATTAGAGCCCATATTTTTCATCAAATCATCCATCCCAACACCTAGACTTTGTTTTGAGGGTTTTGATTTTTATGTAGAAACTTCTGGCGGCCATAACTTTTGACTCGAGTGTTTAATTGGGCTAAAATTTTACGGGTGGTTGCATTATGAGATGGAATTTGGATTCCCAATCAACATTGTCAGTTGGCCCCCATATCGACACATTTTCAGGGCTTCAAACTTTCATTTTGACCCTCAAAACCGTGATTTAGTGTTTTTTTTTAGTTTTTGAAAAATCATTTTCATTAATAACTCAAAATGCATGTCTTAGATCTAGGATGTTAGTTGGAAATTCATATCTAATATTTTAATTGGAAATTCATCCTACCTTGGTTTTAGGAATTTTTTGGGAAAAAACTGGACTCAAAGGTATGCCTGTGAAGTTTCCTAAAATGGCAAAATTTGACAATTTTTGAAAACTGCCAAATCTAGAAAAATTTGATTGTCATCATCTTACGTCCTCTAGTTAAACCCCTAAAATTGGTTTAGAATCAATCCTATCATGTCCTCTGATCCAATTCCAATCTGAGCTTTGGTCCATCTGCATTCTCCCAAGGTCATTTGTTCATCATCTGAATCATATTGGTACATCATCTAGAAGCATCTCTAAGTTACACATCCCTTATTGTTTTCTCAATCCAAATCCTCATAACTTTGTTTGAGTTCATTATCCAAATTGACCTAGGTGCCTAAATCTAATCATCATCATCAACATCTACTTAGGATTGTCAATCTCAAGGTGGATTCAGTGTTGCAATCATCCATTTATCCTTCAATCCAATCAATCAGTATCCTAAGTCACCTAGGGTAATCTCTGAACTTGGTTTAGAATCTCTTCCATCATCCTATCTGATCCATTATTTGATCTTATCAATCATCTCATTGATCGATCTTATCCAATCTAATCCAATCACATCCCTATCCAATCACCTTCGACCCAATCAATTTGCTTCTATCTCAAGGTAGATTCGGTGTCATAATCATCCTTTGATAATCAACTCCAATCATCAGAATCAATCCCATTTCATTATCCAATCATCCTAATATGAGCTTTAATCCAATCTTGATCCGAGTCCCGATTTGAGCTTTAGTCTATTTCCACCCAAAATATTTGATCCATCGTATTTATCCTTTCATCATCATGAATCCTTATCCTCCATCAATAGTAGTCAAGGGAAACCCTAATTACGTCAATGACAATAACAAAATTCTTGTTGATCAAGAGGTATACGACATAGATCCCCTTGACGCTATCATCGCTAGTAAGCTTTCTCCACCTGCTTTCCACAATCCAATCACCCCTTCAAGCTATCCCGTTATGTCTTCATCCATGCCTAATCATGCTTCTTGTGCTACCTTTGACAAGGGATATCTAGTATCTTCCCCATCCACATATTCATCATATCCTTCATCTACATCACCCTCTTATCCAACACCCACATCCTCTTATCCTAATCTTTCATCCCAATAATCCTATCATAATCCTCCTTATCAGTCAACCTATCATAATCCTACATCCAAACCTTCTTATCTTAATTCTACATCCCCATCAATCTATCCTAATCCAACATCCACGTCTTCTTATCCTAATCTACCATCCCAATACCCTTACTACAATCCACCAGTCGTATCCTCTTGTCCTAATTCACCATCCATGTCCTCCTATCTTAATTCACCATTCCATTATCCCTACCTTAACCCTCCATCCAAACCTAACCCTCCACCTACTCTTATTCTTCCATCCAATTCCATTCCTCCATCTAATCCTAGTCCACCACTCCATAATCCCAATCCTTCACCAATCCCTAATCCTTCATCTATGGCTATCGCCCCATCCAAGCCTAGAGTATGCAAGTTTCTCACTCCAGAAGTTCTCCAAGGAATTATGACAAAGAAGACATCCCCAACTCCACCACTTGAAGTCATGGAACCATGCCATCCCAATCCATCATCCACACTCACTAGTGATGAGACCCTTCTCTAACCCACATCTATCATTGATGCTACCACCCCTAGCACCACTCAAACCATTGAAACCATCACATCCATTGAATCCACTGAGCCTCCATCTCCTACTCTAAGATCTACCAAGACCATCGAAGATAGTCAAATCCAATCCACTCCTACTCCTAGATCCTCCCAACCCATCGTAGATCTGCAAATCCAATCCACTCCTAGTATTATCGAAATCCATCCTCTTGAACTTCATGAATCCTCCATCCTTCCATCTCACCTACTTGAAGAGCCCATCCAACATGCCTCCATTATCATGCCTCCCACACATGATGAGTCATGCCAAGATCTTGATCCAAAGCATACCACATCCCCTCTTCTACATCAAGATCCTTCCATCCCCTCTAGCCCATCTCAAGATCATAGTCCCCCATCTGTTCCATCCCAAGATCCCCTTCTCACTCATGATCCCTCATCTCCATCTCCATCACATGAGCCCTTCTCACCTGCTGCCACAAATCCATATCCTATCATGTCACCTAATCCCTTTCTTGATCCCTTACTACTCCCTTGTCCCAATCAAGATACTATTATCCCATCATCTTCATCTCATGATCCTCCATCATCACCTAAACCTACTATCCCCACACCACTTTTATATCCCCTTGGTACTCTCACATTCTTCCATGGTGGTCTCCTCACAAAATTTTAAAAAAAGCATATATACCACCCATCATCCTCCACCTAATAATGGACTCGCATCATTCCTCAAAAGTAAAAAAAATCTTGTCATAGATTGAATGCTTAAGAACATGAACTATCAAGGAAAAGGTCTAGGCCTTCATGAGCAAGGTATTTAGAGCCCATCCAATTCAAAGAACAATCCTATACATGGGGTCTCAAATATACTGTCTGTGATTCACAATCCAAAAATGTTGGTACAACCTCTATACGTCCTCAACGAGCCTCCTCCAAAAGAAATATAGGCTCTTCCCATCGCTCCACCAAACCATTTGTTTCCATCCCCCCTCCTCCATCGTATCGCCTCAAAACAACCATCCATATTCCTCCCTCATCTGCTCCATCCATTTTGGGTCCTTATACATCCCTCCACCCACTACGTCTATTTTGGGCCCTTATATCTCAAAATCACCCCCTCCTTGCTGTCCTATTCATCCTTTCATCCATCCATCACCTATCCATGTCACCCATCATAAACATCCCACTCTCATGTCCCCTAATTAGGATCAACAAAGGCACATACATACACATCCTCCATCCACATATAATCCCCAAAATCCTACCTCCATCATTCCACATCATCCATCTTCTCGCACCCATCCCATTGCTACTAAAATCACTTTGGATGCTAAAACAAAAATCATACATCTAAACATCCACATGAATCTAAAGCTCCCCATGTCCCCTCTAAAAGACATGTTGACAAAAAGAAAATTCAAATTCAAAATCCAAATCAAATCCATAGGCCACAAAGTTCCACCAAAGAAAAAATCAAAACCATGCGGATCCCAAAGAAAAAAGATGCAATACCTTCAAATGAAAAATTTGTAACAACATCCAAAGTTGCTAATCCAAAAGCTAATCATACACCCCTTTCATCTCCTAATTTTTTTTTGAGTCCTTATGTCCCAAAATTCACTATCCCATCTCCTCCATTATCCCCACATTCTCCAACCATTAATCCTCCTATCCTTTCACATACACCACCAACATTCTATACTCACCATCCCATCACACACCTACCCCATCATTCTATACATACCCCTTCCAACATCCCATCCATTATCCCACATATCTTCCCCATCAAATTTGTCTAATTCTTACATAATCCATTTATCCTGATAAGGTTGTACCAACATCCAACAATTGCTTCACACATGGGCTCTTAATACCTCGTATGGAACTTGATGCCTAAGTCCTTCATCCATATCCTTATCGTGTATCTTCTAAATTCCCTAATCGCTATCTTTATCCATCTCCATCCACATTCTATTTAAAAAAGTAAAAAAAAATCCCACAAAGTCAAAAACATAAAAAAATAGTAAAGAGAAATAATTTGTCCAATGGTGAAACTTGGAAAAAAAGCGCCTTGGTTAAGTACCGTGATGAAAACCTGGCAAACAGGCATCATGCGTAAATCCCCATTTGTCTCTTTCCACACTTAGGGGCAACTTCATGATATGCATCCCCTCCATCTGCTATGCTTCCTACTATGCACACATCTTCTTGTTATACATCCCCTTCATCCTTTTCCTCCATCCCACCTATCTTCCACATCCTCCCATCATATCCCATTTATCTCCACTCCCTCCATCCTTCTTGTGATCTTGATAAAGACAGGGGCACCTATCTATACATGCTTTGGACACCTCTTGGTATACATTCCCTTCATCCACACACTATCATAATCCTTATCTGCATCCATCTACCTTCCCTGTCCACCTATCGTGCTACCATCAACCTCCCTTCCTTATCCCGACAGCCTACCTTTATCTTTCAAACTCCCTCATACACCCATCCTATCCTCCTCAAATAATCTCATTTATCTTCCCATCCACTCATCTTTCATCCCTCCTTCCTCATCATGCAAGACATATCTAGAGTGGGGGAATCTATCTTCCTTTGTGATATAAGCTCTTGGAGACATCATTCATCCATCTCCCTATCCTTAACTTCATATCCATCCCAACAATCCTTTTCATCTCCTCATCCTTATCTTCCCATCCATCATAGCATCCCTCCCATCTCCCCATCCTTATCTTCCTATCATAACATCCCTTCCATCTCCCCATCCTTATCTTCCTATCCATCCCAACAATCCCTTGCATCTCCCTATCCTTATCTTCCCATCTATCCAAACAATCCCCTCCATCTCCCCATCCTTATCTTCCTGCCCTGGATCTATCATTGCATCCCTTCTGTCTCCCCATCCTTATCTTCCTATCTCTTCATTTTTATCCACATCCCATCTCACAATCCCTTGTCATTGGTATCTGGCTATAGGCTCCTCCATCATGCAACCCAATTCCTTGATCGAATCATCAACATCATCATCGTCATTGGGATGTATACTTCCCTATCCTTTGGTGTTGTTTTGGGATATATCATTCCCTCATCAACAACCCCCAATCATCTTTCCAATCTCCTATCACTTCTCATCACTCATCTCTCCATAATATCATCATCCCAATTCATCTTTTGTTGATTTGGATAACTATCCCCTCCCTGAGCTTCATGTAATTTCCATCATCCTATCCAATCCAAAAAGTCTATCTTGTCTCATCGTATCGATCCCATCATTTTATCCACTTATCCTGCTCATCTCATCATCCTTTATCCACCATTTGTCTTTGGTCTTTGGTCAAACTATGTTACCCTTGGGCTTTCATGTGGGCAAGGTTGATCATTTAATTTTCCCCTGGGGATTTTGTCTGTCCTGTCTTGGTCATCCATTGAGGTCTCGAGGGTCCTTGTTCCGCTCTTATCCATGGTTAGTCGTCAACCTTTTATCAAACTAAGAGGGCTCTACACTTTCACGTAGGCAAGGCTAATCTTTGATTGGCCCCCAAGACCCTAGGTCTTTAGGGTGTTTCAATCTTGTGTCTTGTATCTCACATCATGTGTCATGTCATCAAGTATGTCCCTATCTAGATGGTTCTTCACAAATGAGATCCACCTGTATCATCAAATCCAATCAACTTTGAATATCCTGCATCATATCAATCTTCTAATTTAGTATCCATCTCTGGTCTCAATAGAATGCATCCTTCCTAACAAACCTCATCAACCCCCTCCATCCTCTTGTTCCTATGGCAAGGGACATTTTTCAATTGATTGTGATCTTTTGATACTTTTGGATTTTATTTATCATTTGAAATCCCTATCACAACTTGTCAAGGCCACCATGGTTTATCAGATTATGGTGTGTTTTGATCGGTTCACATAGGGGCATATCTTGATCTTTTTTTTGTTTTTGTCTTCTTGGTTGTCCCACGTAGTACCCACAAATATCCTCAAGACCTTGTGTTACACTAGGGCATCCTTTTGTGCTTGTGCTTATCCCAATACCTATCCCGACCAAGGTCTTCACTGTAAGGAAATCAGTGGAGCACATCTAAAGAAAACTCCAAACAATAGTGCCTTCGGTAACTTTCATTTTGATTAGGTTGGCTCAAAGACACGTTCAACTATGTCCAAATGTGGAACAAACACAGTTTATTTCCCACATTGATCCATTTGAGAGAAACACATGTAAATTCAATAGCATGCATTAACAAATTCTACTACATGAACCAACAGACATGAAAGATGAAACAGAAAACCAGAACACAAAGATTTACGTGGGGAAAATCCTTTTGGATAAAAAACCCCACACTCCAAAGATTGAGCCATTGTATTATTCAGCAATAAACAGTTACAATACAATTTCAGGCTCTTAGCCTTTTCAGAGATTACATCTTGTTCATCTAGATACAACTAGTAGCAAACTGTCCCTAAGAGATCATGAGAGATTCCAACATAACACTGCCTCTCCCTTCTACTTCGACCTCATGGCATCAGCCTTTTGGCCAGCCACTTGGTCCTCACTCTATTTTCTCTCTCTTTCTTCTCTATCTCTTTCGGCTCTGGCTCTTCAGCTTCTTGGATTATCAGCTCTCTCTTCAGAACGTCCAATGCATATGTTTATACATTCATTCTCAGCAGACTCTATGAAATCATTCTTTTCCAACTGTCGGATTAGAACAATCGAATTATCTAGCCCAACATCATTAGATGTTTCCACTTCCTTATGTTTTAGTTTTCCAACTTCCACACAAAAATGGTTCACATCCTGCTTTCTCTTATTGGTCCAAATTGCGCCACGTTGGACAGTCTTCACTCAGTCAAAATGCATTCAACCTATGTCGCATGTCAATGAGACACTAACCGTGTCTCCCTGATGCCACAGAGCCCATATCGTCATTATTGCCAAGAGTCATCCCCATCGGCAAGAGGTTACACTGAGTCTAGAAAGCTATCGCTAAGACAACATCATGTCGCCAAGACCTCATACCGATGATCACCACTTGTATCGCTATTTGGCAAGACCATCATTCTCGATGAGACATCATACCAACATCCCAAAGTCACAAAGACATGAACTTTTCCATCGGCAAGACTATCGTCTTTTGCCAAGACATCGCACCGAAGTTCCCAAGTCACATTGACCTCAGCATTCTCATTGGTGAGACAATCGCCATTCGATGAGACTTCATACTAATGTTCAAAGGTCACTCTAAAATGCCCAACAGTCGGCAAGACTATCGCCCTTCACTGAGAGATCATACCGAGCTCTTTATGTTATGTCGATGTCACTGTCGGCAAGACTTAGGAAAAGGTCATACCGAGCCCTCAAGTCATACCGAGCACTGAACAGTCACCAGGAGTCATACCGACAACAGATTGCCTCATCGGCGAGACAATCACTCTTTGCCAAGACATCATATCGATGCCTTTAAGCCATACCAAAGACCTCGTCAGCCAGACATTCCATATTCGCCAGGAGATCATACTGAGGTTCCAAATTCATACCGAAACCTCTAATGTCCATCGCATTCCTATTGGCATCCATCTAACAGTCGGTAATACATTCGTCTTTCGCCAAGATGTTACACTGAGCAAACATGTCTTACTAAGTTGGCAAGACTTTTGTCTTTCACCGAGACCTCATATCGAGCACCCATGTCTTACCGAGTTGGAAAGACATTTGAACTTCTCCAAGACGTCATGTCGAAGTCTCTAGGTTACCCCGAGCCCACCTTTTGCCAAGAGTCATGCCGAACACATCCCACACCGTCGGTGAGACAAACGCCCATCGCCAAGACTTCATAGCGATGCCTCTGTGTTACCCCAAAGACTCCAAGTGAAAGCTTATCTGTGTAACTTCTCCCTATCGCCAAGAGTTCATAGTGAACCCTTATGTCACTCCAAAGACTCCAAGTGCATACTCATTGGCAAGACTTCTCCATGTTGTTGGGACTTCATACCGAAACCCTTTAGTGTCACCACGAAGGCTATATGATATTGGTAAGACTCTCTTCGGTTGTTGGGACTTCATACTGAGCGATCAAGTCACCCTGAAGACACCAGTCATTGTGAGTCTCCTCGAATCCCGATAAGAACATACTATCAACCAAAGGTCTCCATTTGAAAAAAGGTCACAAGGAATGCTTCTTGTCATAGCGATAGGCTCCTTCGACAAGACAGAAGCAAAGTCACAGCGATATGAGAAAAACACAAGGTTACTAAACTGCCAGTCGGCTAGACAACAGGAATGTCATAGCGACCATACTTTCTAAGAGGTTTCAGCTTGTGAGATTGAGGCAATAGTTCCAACATTCATGACTTTGGGGTATTGGGATAGCCTTCTCATTTGTTGTGTTTGTCTTATGCATTAGACACGAATCAGCCTTGGTTCTTCATACCCTGGTGTCTTGTGTCTTATGCTATAGCAAAACTTAGTGCTCTAGAAATGGAAAATTGTATTAGGATTGTGTTTCATCCCCCATTCTCTCATCTATCAACATCCCCCCCATCCATTCAGCCTTCATCACTCTACCTCCTCTATCCATCCAATCTCTTATCATCATCTATTCCATCTTCTTAGAATAATATAGATTGCTTATTCTAAGCATCTTGTCCCCCATCATTTTATTCCTTTCATCTATCTCCCATCTCAATCTAGTCCTCATCAACTCAATCTAGCACAAATCATCTAATCACATCCTTGGTCTCGTCCCCAGTGTTGTTACAAGCCTCAATCCAATCATCCTCATCATTGTCCTAATCATTGGAATGTATCCTTCTCTATCCTTTGTTCCCTCATCAACAACCCTTTTTATCAGGATGTATCCTTCCCTATCTTCATGTTGTTTTGGGATGTATCCTTCCCTCATCAACAACACTTTCATCATCATCATCGAGATGTATTCTCCCTATCCTCATGTTGTTTTGGGATATATCATTCCCTCAACGACAACACTCCATCCATCATCAACCCATTTTGGCTTGTAACTTGACTGGAGCAACCTCACCTTTGTCCTTAAATCCATTTGTGCTTCCCATCTCCTCTCGCTCATCATTCCCTCTTATCCATCACTGTGCAACATTTTCCTCATATCCCCTTTCATCATCTCATCCATTTCGAGATCACACCCGTGTTCTCTTGAACCCACATTTCCTCTCAAGGGGGCATCCTCAATCCCTAATCTTCATCTTCACTCCCATCATCTTCCTTCCCAAACACTACTTTGATAATTGGGACATCTTTTTCAATCTAACAACCTTATTGCGGGTTCTATGTTTTAATATTGTTTGAAATGATGCTACTCCGTAACACCATCTCAAAGAAGGCAAAAATGTAGACACCTAAATTTGGACACTTACATTGTTCCAAATTTATCGCTCTCTGTCTAAGTGTCCTCTTATTTGCATTAATTAAATAATATTGCTATTAAATTTAATTAATATCCTTAAATTCTTCTAAATCCCTAAGGTATTTAGTTAAAAATTAAATAACTTACTCTTTAATCCCCCTTTCATCAAATGAACATCCCTTTCTTAATTTTAATCAACCTTATAATCTCACCATTAGAGATGTGCACATGTCTTCTAATTACTGATCAATTAAGCTTAATCAGTACCTTGGTCAACACTCCCCATCCCCTAAGAAATTTTTACTTCATTTTTATCTTTCCAAGGATTTCCTCTTTCCCATGCAAAATCTAGAATCTTTGACTTGTCACATCACTCACATGTGTCAAAGTCTTCTAGAATCTTTAACTTGTCACATCGATCACATGTGGGTAAATACTTACCTTTTTAAGGACCTTGTCTTATCCAAGGTACTTTTCACCTCCCTTTTTGGAACCTTGTCTTATCCACAAGATCCTCCCAATCACTGTGAATTTAAAATTCACTTTTATTCTCCCAAAGTTTTCCTCTTTCCCATGTAATCATTGAGAGGTCACATCAAGTCACATGTCAAGGTACTTTCAAGTACCTCCATCACATGTCATCTTCCACCTCATGTGTCCTTGTGACACTTCATCTGCCCCATGGCGAAATGTGAGGGCTTGTGAGTCTTCAACTCACCATAGCCCTTCATCTTGGCCATGGTGGCTCAATCAGGTAACCATTGAATTCTCTAGAGAATTCAATTTCTTCTATAAATACCCCCCTTTTTTCATTCATTCACACAAATTAGACACTCTAGCACCCTTATGCTACTAAAATCTTAAACCATTCAACTCAACTCTCTTGCATTCAATCTCAACCATCCTCCATTGTTGCACACATTGAAGCTTTCATCCCATCCATCTTGTTCATCTACCACACTACCCACTTAGCTCATTTGAGTCTCCTTCAAACCCTCTCCATTTTGAATCCACTTTAGCATCTTTCCATCAAAGAGGAGCACACATTTATCCAACATCAAGGGCCAACCAAGGAGATCAATACAAAAGGTATAATCTATTTCATTTTTTTATCTTTCTTTTGTGCTTTACTTAGGCTAATCATTGAGGTGGTCTTGTGTTTCTTTGTTTTGCATTTCCAGTTTAGTTTTGCACATTTAGATAGTTAGAAAAACACTTGCACACATAACCAATTGTGAACATACCTATGAATAGGGAGAAATGAGGGACGGTATAGGATTTAAGATATTTTATTTATGTTATGTTTGGTGTATTGGTTTTTCAATGGATTTTACTATTATGTTATCTATATTTCAAATTTTTTTTTGGTTGGTCTATATGACAACATGGGTAGGTTTTCTCATCTATATATGTTAGTTTTATGAATGCCTCTATGTTGGGCTATAATACCATTTTTGCTCGCTAAGGCACACTCTATTCTTGTTAAAATTTATATCAAATGTATGAACTTATGCTTTTTATGGAAAGGGACCAATAGAGCCATCATTAAGTGATCTAAAAAATATTAATTATTTCCAATGAATGCATCTCATATGGCATTCATTACATTTCTTATATAGATTGACATTTGGATTGTGGCCACACAGTTTACATACATGATTGCCCCTCCTCACTGACAAAAAATATACCCTCCATTACATGATGTATATTGACAAAATCATACTTATGTTATCTAAGTAAGTTAGGGACAATATATTGATGTATCTATCAATTAAAATATTATATTACTCTACTTCCCTCTCCTTAAATTGAATGTATAATATCCAAATACACTACATATTTGAAGGTTATATGACCATACTAGAGTATTTGAGATTTCCATTTGCATACTTTGTGTGACAAACTAATTCCAACTTCATATTACCTTCATCATGATCCCAATTCCATCAATTTTTACACGGTGTCTTGTCTATACTTGGTGGAGGCCACACTAGTTTCAATTCCACATTTCCTTATGACCACATTTACATCAATAGTGAAAATTAGAGTATTTGATATTTTCATTTGCATACTTCGTGTTCCACACGAATTCCAACTTCATATTACCTTCATCATGATCCTAATTTTGTCAAATTTTACATGGTGTCTTGTCTATACTTGGTGGGGGGCACACTAGTTTCAATTCCACATTTCCTTATGACCACATTTACATCGATAGTGAAAATTAGAGTATTTGAGATTTTCATTTGCATACTTTGTGTGCCACACTAATTCCAACTTCATATTACCTTCATCATGATCCCAATTCCATCAATTTTTACATGGTGCCTTGTCTATACTTGGTGGAGGCCACACTAGTTTCAATTCCACATTTCCTTATGACCACATTTACATCAATAGTGAAAATTAGAGTATTTGATATTTTCATTTGCATACTTCGTGTGCCACACTAATTCCAACTTCATATTACCTTCATCGTGATCCCAATTCAATCAATTTTTACATGATGTCTTGTATATACTTGGTGGGTGTCACACTAGTTTCAATTGCACAATTCCTTATGACCACATTTACATCAATAGTGAAAATGTTGTTGCTTTGTTGAAATCAAGAATAGGAAGTTTGAGCATGTAATAAGGGAAAGGGGCCCATAGTAGGTAGGGGTCCAATGGTGGGTATAGAAGTAGGCCTGAGTGGGCCCCATAGTGGGTCAACTTAATATCCAACAAACTTACACTTACTATTCAATTGCAAAACACTTTTATCCATAAAGTACACAAATTGACAAATCATGTGATGCCACATCAGTGCACCAATAATACATGACTTAGTTACACACTATTGGTCTCACCTTTTTTTGGGGCCTTTTTGGATACCTTGACAAAAAGCATGTTGATGTGGCATCATATTCGATTATGTGGCCTTGAAATCAATTTTTATAAGCAGGGAACTTGCCAAATAAGTTGATGTAAAAATTTGGGAGTGATTTGAAATTTTCACATAAGACTTTGAGAAGCAATGCTCAGTTAGGGTGGCCTACTATATGTTGCTCTCCCTTAACGAATAGGTGTCATTTTAGAGTCTCATGCACTTAACGTATTGAATTTAAATTTGTTCCAAGTGAGCATGCAATATAGAAGATTGAGATCTGTGTATGAGGAAAAGAATAAGTTAACTAGCAATCGCACCTTGGTGTGCAATGGGTACACCGAAGAGGTGTGGAAGATGAATTGGGAAAATTTTGGCTTTTTTTTTTCATACATTTGTGTAGCACAGAGGTCAATTGGTAGGTCGTTTTAAAAATGATATTGTTTATATATTATTATAATTATTATTACTATTATTATAGTATTAATTTTATTTTATATTTTTATTATATAATAATATTATTATATATTTTTATTTTATTTTATCTATTAATTATTATATTCATCACATACTCTCTAACTAACATATTAACATACATTTAGTTTTTTCTCCTATTCTATCCAAAAATCAATTAAACTATGAGATATGGTTTATTACTGCTAAAATAAAAATAATTATATTAATTAAATATTATATTAGATTTATATAATATAAAAGAAAATATGTAATAATAAACGTAATCATAATTTTAGATATTTAAATTAGAAAATATTGTATTTTAAAGTACACATAAATATGCAATTATTACTTAAAATTTCATGAAAAAATAACAAAAAAAAAATCCCCTCATGATAACTATAAAAATAAACATAATAACATATTGCAAATTATTTGCAGTTACCCACATGGTGGGGACCCTTGTAATAACAAAATAAATAAATAATATAATGTATATATAATTAAAAATGTGATTATAGTATATATAATGTAAGATGTATTATAATTAAAGCTAACTATTATATTAGATTTATATAGTATAAAAGAAAATATATAATAATAAATGTAATCATAATTTTAGATACTTAAATTAGAAAATATTATATTTTAAAGTACACATTTAAATATGCAATTATTACTTAAAATTTCATGAAAAATAACAAAAAAAATTCACCCCATGATAACTGTAAAAGTAAACATAATAACATAATGCAAATTATTTGTTTATTTTATTTTTTGCCTTTCAATACTAATTAAGATAGAACATATTAATATAAAAATTAAAATATATTTTAGCATGTTAAATCTATTTGCTAATATTTTTCAATATAATATTATTTATAAAATATATAATATAATGTAATATATAAATAAGATATAAAAATAATATGTAAATATTATATTATTTTAATAATATATAATATAAATATAAATATAATTAGAACAAATAACATATAAATAAATTAATATAACATACATAAAAGAAAAATGAATAACTATAATTATACAATTTAATGCACCTATAAATAATAATTAATGAACATTATATATGATTTAAAAACTATATAAAAAAATCAATCACAAAAATGTATATGTGGCTAAAAAAATTATCGCCATGCAAAAACAATATTAATCATTTTATGTAATTAATAGTTTTATTTTAAAATATAATTTATAATAATAGATATAATTAAATTATTTATAATTTTTTGTTATTATTAAAATATAATCCACATTTCATGTAATAATTTTAAAATTTATTAATAATAATAAATATAATTAAATTATTTATAATTTTTTATTATTATTAAAATATAATCGACTCACTTCACTTGAAGTGATTATAGTTAATGGTGCTCGGATTGCGTCCGTAGCCCTCCTTCATAGCGAGGATGTGAAGATCGTCCTTTCATAATTTCGGCATTTGTGCGCTGGCCAAGCGGATTCTCACGGGTTTAATTTTGGATCCGTTATATTCATTCTGGTGCTTGGTTTTTGCATTCTAGTTTTGTTTTTCTTTGGTGCAGGGTGTAGCTGTTATCATGGAGGGGTCGAAAAAATCGAAGTTCACCATTCATATTTCCTTGGATGGTTTGGAATGCTTCGGTGTGGACACGCTGGTTTCTCTGGTCGCCACGGAGCGACAAATAGCTTTTAGGGAGATCTCAGATCAAAGGCTGAAACGAATTCTGCTCGAGGATGACCCTGTGTTACTGGTCGCGGTTAAGATGGTTCTGGGAAATGAACACTTGCATCGAAAGGAATATGCCAGAGACAATGCTCACATTTCCTCGCGTTTTCTCGCAGTTTTATTGGACCTGGAAATTCCGAAGAAGGTGGCGCGGGAACTAATGGAGCGTTTGTTCCGTGCGGACTTACTCGGTGGCTTGGAAGATACGTTGAAGGCGGCCCTTCTGGGTAAAGGTATCCCGCGCCCGGCTGATTTGCCTCTCTTATGGCATACGGAGGAAGCTGTCAAGGTGTATCCCTTCCTCCTTGATCTCAAAGGGCCAGCTTTGTCTCGCCACCGGAAGCTCGCGGACGTGGCTGTGGAGTTCCTGAAGCGCAAATTAATGATGGTGCCGATGGAGGGTATGGACTGGTTGGAGGGCTTTATTTGTTTTACGGAGGTCAATGGTTTCTTGTAAGGTGGTTCTGTGTCATAAATCTCTAACGGCCGTTTTTTGTAGTCTTTGCATTTTTTGGCTGCCTTGTTCATATGGGGGGTGGATCGGTCTGTTAATCCTCGGCTCTGTTTCAAGTTTTATCGGGTTGTTGCATGCTCGGGTTCGGGGTTCTTGGTTTTGAGTTTGTGGTTGGGCTGTCATTTTGCCCACTGGTGATGGTGGTCGGTTTTCCTGCGTAGCAGATGCTTGTAAACTTTTTCCTTTTCAATATAATATTTCTATCGTGCGTATCAAAAAAATATATATATATATAATCGACATTTCATATAATAATTTTTAATTTAAACATTCCCATCATTATAAAGACATACGCTAATAACTTAAAAGAACGATATTTTTTAGAAGCATAAATAAGATAAATAATATATCTAACTTCTATTCTACTACACAAAACAACAAATTCTATTATTTTAAATAAATATTAAAATAATACAAAATAAAAATAACAAGTAAAATAAGAATGATGTTAAAAACAATGAAAACCGATTCTAAATGTCAATCCTTATTTTAGGAAACCATTTCCTTGTACACGGACATGAGATTATTAAATATAAAAGAAGGCATAGACCAGAATCGAATGAAATCATACGGCCAAATCTAGTCAAGATCACTTGAAATGTAAACGAGATTCAATCCAAATGCAAACAAAATGAAATTCGGAAGAAGAGTTTTTTTCACGGCATCAGATCCTTTGGCCTGCACAGCAACGAAAAAACTTTTAATTTTTTTGGAGAGCACTGGCGAAATCACAGAAAAAGCAGCGGAAAAATCACGAAAAATGATGAACGGCTAAGATTTGTTTAACTGTATTGCAGTTACTTGTTAACCGTTAATAGTGAAAATTAGGTTAGCTATTTCCAAATATGATACGCCTTCGGCATAATGAATTGAAGGCTGCAAATGGGGTTCATCCACCTCATCATTCCTATAATGTCACAAACATACCCTTTTATCATTGGTTTCAAGTCAGGAATTAAGCTAAGACACAGGGAATTATTGCTTACTATTATGGTGATTTCACTATTTTCAATGTTTAGTACAATTTTAAATTTGGACAGCGAAACAAAAGACCTTCCAACAATTCAATAAGTTGTCTCCTTGATTTTGGTTGTTCAGGTCAGCTTATCTCATGAATAAATTTGATAACTTGACAGAGTAAAGACAGACGGTGGCCCCTCACAGTCTGTTTGTCTCACAAACAAAATTAGTATTTGAAGGCATATAAAAAAGTGAATAAATACCCAACTCTGGTTTACCCAATCAGTGGCCCCTCAGAGTTTGTTTGTGGCCCCTTAAAGTTTGAATTGGAGCCGTACTGGGATGGGTGACCTCCCGGGACGGATTAGTGCTTCACCTTTGTGAGCATCACCTAGATGCAATGAGTGCTAAGTGGACCATTCGATATCATGAGAGATGGGTTCTTGTTGAACCACTACTCATAAAACATGGGTCAATGAGTTTGACTCGAAACTACACGGTTGAATCCTGATAGCAATATCATAATTTGACACGCTGTGGAAAAATACCTCCTACTTATCAATTGATGAGCTAAAGGGGCTCTATTATGAATGGTTCATAAGGCACAACACTTGCTGAAGGTTTTGCAAATGGGGTAACAACTCAAGCGGGCTTAACCTTGGAAAACTCGCTTGGTTAGCGAGTTGAAGCGTCTTGGGATGGGTGACCTCCGGGATGGACCAGTGCGCTTCCTCGTGAGCATCACTAGATGCAATGAGTGCTAAGTGGACCATTCGATATCATGAGAGATGGGTTCTTGTTGAACCACTACTCATGAAACATGGGTCAATGAGTTTGACTCGAAACTACACGGTTGAATCCTGATAGCAATATCATAATTGACATGTGGAAAAATACCTCCTACTTATCAATTGATGAGCTAAAGGGGCTCTATTATGAATGGTTCATAAGGCACAACACTGCTTTGAAGGTTTTGCAAATGGGTAACAACTCAAGCGGGCTTAACCTTTGGAAAAACTCCCGGTTAAGCGCGCTTGAGCTGGAGCAGTACTGGGATGGGTGACCTCCCGGGAGGATAGTGCTTCACCTCTGTGAGCATCACCTAGATGCAATGAGTGCTAAGTGGACCATTCGATATCATGAGAGATGGGTTCTTGTTGAGCCACTACTCATGAAACATGGGTCAATGAGTTTGACTCGAAACTACACGGTTGAATCTTGATAGCAATATCATAATTTGACACGCTGTGGAAAATACCTCCTACTTATCAATTGATGAGCTAAAGGGCTCTATTATGAATGGTTCATAAGGCACAACACTTGCTGAAGGTTTTGCAAATGGGGTAACAACTCAAGTGGGCTTAACCTTGGAGAAAACTCCTGGTTAAGCAGCTTGAGTTAGGCTAATCTTTGGATGGGTGACCTCAGAAGGACTAGTGCTTCACTATGTGAGCATCACCTAGATGCAATGAGTGCTAAGTGGACCATTCGATATCATGAGAGATGGGTTCTTGTTGAACCACTACTCATGAAACATGGGTCAATGAGTTTGACTCGAAACTACACGGTCGAATCGATAGCAATATCATAATTTGACACGTTGTGGAAAAATACCTTCTACTTATCAATTGATGAGCTAAAGGGGCTCTATTATGAATGGTTCATAAGGCACAACACTTGCTGAAGGTTTTGCAAATGGGGTAACAACTCAAGCGGGCTTAACCTTGGAGAAAACTCCCTGGTTAAGCGCGCTTGAGCTGGAGCAGTACTGGGATGGGTGACCTCCCAGGACGGACTAGTGCTTCACCTCTGTGAGCATCACCTAGATGCAATGAGTGCTAAGTGGACCATTCGATATCATGAGAGATGGGTTCTTGTTGAACCACTACTCATGAAACATGGGTCAATGAGTTTGACTCGAAACTACACGGTTGAATCCTGATAGCAATATCATAATTTGACACGCTGTGGAAAAATACCTCCTACTTATCAATCAATGCATTTTCAAATCATCTATCTCAAATGTGTCTGGGTCGTATCATTTCTCTATTTGGCTAGAAGTAACGTGTGATTTGGCTCAACAGCAGTGTCCATTTAAATTTGAATGAATGTGGCTTCTGAATCTCGACATTTATGGTCTTGTCAAATCTTGGTGTCAAAATTGTCCCGTTAGGAAAGGATCGAAGAATGTTCCATCTTTGCTCAAAAGTTGAGGCATATAAAATCATGTCAGAGCATAGAACAAGAAGGTATTTGCAATATATACGTAGAAAAGGATAGGCTTGAGAATGATCTGGATCTCATTAACCAGAATATTCACTCTCGTGCTCTTTAATGGGTCTTGGCCCAGGAATCATTTCTCCTTTTCCAACTGGAGGAGTGCTATACTAAAGAAGAGATCTTCTGGAAGCAAAATTTTAGGGAGAAATAGGTTAAGGAAAGTAACTGTAATTCTCGATTCTTCCATCAAACAACTACTAGGAGAATGATTAACAGGGTTCGTATGACTGAACCTGCAGTAAGAAGCAGCTCGCTTAACTGTAATTCTCGATTCTTCCATCAAACAACAACTACTAGGAGAATGATTAACAGGGTTCGTATGACTGAACCTGCAGTAAGAAGCAGCTCGCTTCTTTGGACAGTTACTTTTTGTACCAAACAGAATAAGAGAGAAACAGCGTAGAATTTGTTAATGTGATCCCCAGACTGATTGGGGATAAGGCTCCTGGTTAGGATGGCCTTCAAGCCCGCTTTTAGCAGACCTTTTGGGATATTCTAGCGAATAGGCTTACATATGTAGTGAATGAACCTGGCAAGTCTAGAAGCGTCCTGAAGAAATTCAGATGCACATTTTTAGCTCTCATTACCAAAAAAAGAGAATCCATCTTCCTTTGCTGATTTTAGACCGAACACACCTAGCAATACAATTCACAAGATTATTTGTAAAGCTAGAGCAAAAAGACTGAAGGCCTTTCTCCCTAATATGATTTCTCTTGAGCATGGAAGCTTTGTTCATGGTAAGCATATTCTCGATGGGATCATTGTGACACATGTAACTGTGCATTCTTGTAAGATAAATAAAAAGAGTGAGATGGTTATCAAGTTAGATACAGATAAAGTTTATGTTTACCTGGATTGGGATTTTCTTACTGAAGTCCTTACTGCTTTTAACGTCTTGTCGATTTGGACAAAATGGGTGATAAATAGTCTTGATGTCCTAGTTTTCTGTTCTCATTAATGGTAGCCCTTCAGCTATTTTCCTTAATTCAAGGGTCACTGGCAGGGGGGTTCCCTTATCTTTTCATGTTGATGGTGAAAGCTTTGGGGTGTTTCATTGGCAGGCAAAGGGTGCTGGGAAATATTGCAGGTATCAAGTGTGCTAAGAATTTGTCCCCACTGTCGCATTTTCAGTTTGTGGATGACACAGAGCTCTTGGAGTTTCAGAAGCCAAATCTTTGAAAGCATTTTTGGACTCTTACAAATCTACCTCTAGGAAATCAATTAATGCTAATAAATGTAAGATTTTTATCCTGAATATTGTTCCAAGAGTTCAAGCTAAAATCAATGGAATTCTTGGCTTTCAGGATGATTCCCTCCCTAGAAAATATTTGGGAATTCCCCTGTTTACAGGGGCAGTAAGATTAGGTATCAGGTATGATCTGTTTGATAAATTCTAAAGGAAATTCTAGTGAAAAGGGCATTGGTTGAATCTGACAGGTAGAATCATAATGATTTAAGGCATTTTTTCAAGCTATTCCTACTAATATGTTTTCTATTTTGCAAAGTCTGTAAAGTCACGTTTAGCAAAGTCAATAGCTATGTAGAAATTTCTTGTATGGAGGTATTACAGAAAGGAAAGAAATTTCCTCCAATTAGTCGGGAAAGGCATGCAAATTAAGGTATCAAGCAGGGCCTAGCATCAAGGATATGGTGCTTCACAATAAGATGTTTGGGGTAAAGTTGTAATGGAATTCCTTTTGAAGAAAGACTGCAAGCTGCCTAGGATAAATACATGGCCTCAAAGGATCCCACATTTCTTTTCAAATCTCTGTTGCTAACTAGAGGGTCTACGGTTTGGAATTTCCTATCCTCCTCCAAAGACATGATTGCTAATCTCTTGTCCTAGAATGTTGGTAATGGAAATCAAACCAAATTTTTAGATGTTCCGTGTTTGAACTGCCCTCCGCTCTCTTATGTTTTAGGTTTGGTGGAGGCCAGGTGTTTTTTGATGTTTAACTATGGTGACATTTTAAGGATTATGGATAAAAAAAGAGAAAGTGGGTTTTTTAAATGAGATTGGAAGAATTTTGAGGGTTTCACTTTCCCCTTAATTAGAAGGATCGTCTCTCAGTGTATCCCGAACTTGCTTAGGGAGGATATCTTGATTTGGAATGAAGACCTCAAGAGACTTTTAAAGTTAATATAAGTTACTCAAATCTATATATTTGGGACCTTTGGCTAATGGACTAATTTGGTGTAGTTCTTCCCCTCAAAATGAAATGCTTGTCTAGTTGAATGGCTTGAACAAGATCCTTACTTTTGACAACCTTAGGAAGTGAGGTTTTCTCGGGCCTTCAAGTGTTGTCTTTGTCAGGATGATCACCTTTTGTTTCAATGTGATTATGCCTTGAAAATTTCATACCCCTTTTTGGGAAAGTTGGAGATGTAGTGAGTGTTTCCTACCAATTTAAAACAACATATGTGTAGTTGACCCAAAGGTAGCTTTTGTCTTGGGGCTCTCTACAAAATTGCTCTAAATTACATCGTGTGGAGAATCTGGCTTCAATGAAACAATAGAACTTTTTGGGGAAAAACCATCATCATTGGAGAGATGCTAAGTGAAAATCGAGGTAGTGATTTCTTCTCATGCAAAAGTTCCCCTTAATTGGAAAGGTTCTTAATTTTATTCTTTTAAGGTTCAAATATTAAAGAGCTAGAAGATTACTCCCCCTTCCCCATTAATGGTGTAATCAAACTAACAAATGTAAGGGATTAGCAATTTCATAGAACCCTCCTTCAGATGTTTCTTAATGTTAAATTTTGATTGTGCTGCTAGAGGTAATACTAACTTGGGTACAACACAATCAATGGTGTAATCAAACTAACAAAGCTAGAAGATTACTCCCCCTAACTAATGTTTCTTAATGTTTCTTAATGTTTCTTAATGTTAAAGAGCTAGAAGATTACTCCCCCTTCCCCATTAATGGTGTAATCAAACTAATAGATTTAAGGGATTAGCAATTTCATAGAACCCTCCTTCAGATGTTTCTTAATGTTAAATTTTGATTGTGCTACTAGAGGTAATACTAACTTGGGTACAACACAATCAATGGTTTGATCTTCCTTGAGTTAGTTCATTAGAGGAATATTCTCTTTTGGGATCTAGGTCTAATAATGAAGAAAAGATGGAGGTAGTGTTGGAGTGTCTTAAGATGACATCTTCTTTAGGTTGCAAGAAGCTAATTTTTGAAGGAAATTCTCAAGTAATTATCACATGCTTATCTAAGGGATCTACAAAGGATTGGAAGCTTAGTAGTATTTTATCAAAGGCTTATCTCTTTTCTATGTGCTTTCATGAGATCATTTTACTTCACAATTATAGGGTGTGCATTAGAACAAGTGATCCTCTAGTGAATGTTAGAATTGATGTTGTCTTTCTCAATAAGGATCAAAGATAAGGTAAGATAAATCAAAGAACCTTTTATCTTTTCCTCAAACAGATATTCAACCCCTTGCTAAAAAACGTGTTCCTAATCTTTGTTCCTACTCAAGATCTAATTTTTTTTTTTTTGATAAAGTTATTCTTAGGAAAGTTTGAAATCCTCATAGATATTCAGAGGGATTATCTTGTACATAGCATTTATTTCTCATCACCAATGACTCATGTCGAGGGTTTGAGTGGTTAGTTAAGAAGGTATATCTTCTCTCTTTCCATTATGATGCGATACAAATTTATTTGGGTTTATTGCATATAGAGGTGATTTATTAACATAAAGTAAAGTGGATTCTCCTCTTAAAACTGAAACTATGGAATGTCACTTAAAATCATTGTGTATGCAAGACATTTGTCATGCATACCTTATATTTATAAAAGTAATTTTGGGGTTGGATGGGCTTGGTAATAACAATATGCTTAGGACCAAAGCTTTTATTTCAAAATATTTCAAGGCTAAATCAGAAGTAAAGTTTCAATATGCAAAGATTGAGGAGTGTATATTGTGCAAATTTTTCTAGATAAAAGAATGTTTTTTTTTTTTTTTTAATGGCTCTAAGGATGGCTCCATGGATGTAGATGAAGGCCCTATTTGAGAACCAACTAAAGAGGTGATGACTCTGCATAAGGAAATCTTGTGTTATTTTTTTAGGATTTGATTGCGTATATCAATGGGTTGCATGTAATTTTGAAGGATGGTTGCTTGGAGGTGTTGTCTCTTCACCTTTCTAGCTCTCTCCAGAAATGGTTTTACACATGCCAATAATATGACCTTTTTGGAGCTAGAGGTCTAATTGTCTTCAAGATCAAAAACCAAGAGCAATGCTAGGGAGTCACCTAAGCTAGCTACAATGGTGTTATGGACATGGCAACAAATATGGGTCTCTTTGATTTCACAGGTAAACTAGCCATGGATGTGGTTTTTCCTATTCATGTGCTTGAATTTCTGAAGGTGGGATTCTTGTGGTTTAGTGGGTTGGCTTTTTGTCTTTTATAAGGATGGTCGTCAAGTAGTTGTGCTCTGTCATTTTGTATTAAGATTTTTATTTGGTTGGTGGTGATTGTTACACTCTGTGTTGTCTCTAAATTATCCAACTCTTTGAATGTAATATGTTTGTTGAATTTTATGGATGAAGGCCCGAATACATATTTTTTTATATTGTTTGATAATGAACACTTTCAATTTTTGACACAAAGATGTACCTAGTTTCCTCTTATAAGGTGTGTATTTTGTCGATCCATATTGAGGACTTCCAACTTGGCGTCTTTCACATGATGATTTCTCTAATTACAATGGTTGAATCCCCCTCAATGTCAATGCGATGTAGATTCTTTTCTTTGCACAACCATGTTCCATCATAAAGGGTAGCAAACTTTGTGTTGTTGTTCGTCCCATTTGGGAGTTTAACATAAGCAACCCAAACAAGATTTCCTTGTTCATTCCTTATTATATATCTCGCTCCAAATGCCTCAAGATTATCTCTTGAGGCACCACCAAAGTTCAAATTCAATCTATCATTTGGAGGTGGTGACTACTTAACCATACTCTTGTCCTTTTTGCTCCTGACACAATCATTGCTTGGTGTGGTTAGATATGACCACTCTTTCTAAACCTGATGATTCCAAGAATAATATAACTTTTGTTTCCTCACTTTGTCCTTTGTGTTTTGGTGCTCACTAATCTCAATTTCAATTTTATTTATTATGATCATAAGGAAAGTCTCCTTGTCTTTAAAGATTCTTGCATTTCTTTCTTTCCATTGTTGTTGGATTATCATTGTTGGTGTCTTCGTCTATAGACCATCCGACACCAACCCTTTGTTTAGTCTTGGCCAAGCCTTAAAGTTTGAAACAATGTTGTTGGGAAAAGGTATTTGTCAACCTAGTTTGTTGTTGGAGGTCAACCAACATGCTTGAGCCAAATTGTACTGGACAAAGAGGTGATTAATAGTCTCTTCACCCTCTTTATAGAGAATGCACTAGTGTGGATTGTTTATCCCTATTCTTTGTAATATGTCTCTAGTTAATATGTGCTTGTGCAAAGTCATCCACGCAAAAGTGCCCACTTTGGGTAAATTAAATAATAATGATTTTCACTATTTACTTACTAATTCATTTTACTATTTATACATGTCTTAGTACTCATTAGTTATTATTTATTATTATATTATTTATTTTATTAATATAAATTAATCTTTTTCATTATTTAACCCTTACCAAAATAAAATACATATATTTTTAAAATAATAAAATAAGGTAAAATATACCGAGGAGAAGGTTGTGACATAGAATTTGGAAAAAATATTTGGATAAGATTTTATTTATCTTTTTAATTTTTAATCAATCAGAGTTATTTTTAAATAAATAGTTTTAATTGAAACATTAAGAAGGCCAAAGGCATACTCTTATTTAGTGAGTGGGGTAGAAAAGTTAAAACTTTGGATGAAAACAATCAAACAAAAACACCTTTTCTCCATTACACCAAATGCATTGATATCCATTATATGTAGAAATAGAATAAATCCTTGAGGCATGGTAACAATGTTTAATACCCCTTATGGAAGAAACCACTCCATGTTATATCTCCAAGAGATCCCAAACACAATAAAATACTTATCGCATATCCTTACAATGATATTCACCTTCTTTATACAAACTTGCTCCTAATAACATAGTGAAGGGGTAAACCTCTAAATCCATGTAGGTCTCCCAAATTATCCAATGTTATTCATGACTAAATATAACTAACTTAAAGGATGTGTGGCATATGTCAACATCTCCATCCACCTATGTGCATTATAATATCATATCCCTAGTTACATAACATGCCATGTCTCGTTGACATCTTTTGTCCTTGAAATGATAAAAGAAGCTAAATAATAAGATTTATGCAAGTAATTACAAATATTATGTCATGTACTATCATCCAATCATCCATAGGAGATCTTCATGATGGTTTTAACTTGATGGTACCTGGATCTCATCCTTGATTCATACTTTGTTGCACCCATTTTATTTTATTCTTCACCATAGTAGGTCCTTCATTTATGCCATTACTTCTATGATGCCATCAATTATTGTAATTTCTCCTTTGGTTCCATGTAAATCCATACTGATTGGCCCATTTATTCCACAGATAGTATCATTCATCGATGATTATTGCCTCTCATACTAATGTACGTGTCTATCTATTGCAACTTTTGCTATCTTAGGAACCTTGATTGATTCATCACCATTTTTTGCCACTTGTACTATTGGCTCATTATGGGAAATAATATTTTCCTCTTTTTCTTTACATCAAGAAGATTGGCCCTAAAATAATATTATAGAGGAAACACCAAAATGAATGCAAAACATAGGGTGGAGATCATAAAGCATGTTATTTTTTACCTTCTAATAGGTTGTTGACAATACATTTACTCTAATCTTGAGATAATAAATCAACCTCTTTAGGCAATTAAGTGACTTTCTTTGTAGCCAAGTCCATTGTTTAAGTGATATGGAGGAATGTTCTACATATAGGTCCTAGGTGTAGTGGATACTACTACAACATGATCTTTTAGATTGACAAAAGAGTCTAGTACTTTCATGTCAAACCTAAATTCCCCTTGCTCGTCTTCTAGAGCCTAATTTAAAAAGATTTTTATACAAATTGATTAAGGGGTTGTTGTTGCAAGTGGTTTCTATAAGAAATTTGCAAGGTGGTAGAGTATGACTTTAGTTTCTAGGTTAAGTTTTTGTTTTTTTGGTCTATTGTTAGACACGATAGTTGGGTGATGTTTAGTTCTCCAATATATGTACATATAATAGGATAGTTACACTTGGATTTTGAGAAGAATTTTAAAAGGATATTTTTGCTACCATATCAAACTATGATTAAAGAGTTGTGCGTGATATTAGAGGGGTATTTGATTAATTGACATTAAAAATACTACAAATATGAGAGAATTTTTGAGGTTCTTTGCTTTGGGGTTATTGAAATATAATCTAGAGGAGTATAGAAAATTCATGGTGTAACAAATAAACCTCCCCTCTCTAATAAAAAGAGAGGCTTTGGGATTGAAGCAAGCACTAGTAGAATATGGCAAATAAATGACTAGGTGACTAAAACTTTTAGTCACAACAACTAAAAATGATTAAATTCTACTCATTTTTTGCAACTTAGATATAAATGAGTAAATAAATGACTAATTTGGTTGTTGACTAAAAAATTATTTAGTTATAGAAATAAAAATGACTAAATAGTTAGTCATCAAATCCAAAGTAGACAATTTTTTTTAACATAAATTGGTCAATTATTGGCGCGATGTATTCATGCGCATGATGTATTGGTGCAATTATTCATGTTCATTGTAGATTCATTCGTCTTGTTCATTACATATTCATTCATCGCGCTTGACCTTGCTTCATTCGTTAGCCTGGCATGAGGCATTTTGACCAGTTATAACAGCTACTTGCATGGGTGATAAGGATTTAGAGAGGACCTATGGACTTCTGAAAAGGTGGGCAAGGGAAAGGAATTTGGAGTTTGTTGCAATGAATTTGAATTCACCAAGGCCCTCTATAGCGAAATCGGATTTGGGGACGCCCTTTGCAGCGAATTCAAAGGTAATTCAAAACCCTCATTACATTAAACACAAATTTGTAACACTTATTACAATCTACTGCTCTTAATAATTTTCTTTTACAATCTTGCCACTGTTCCGCTTCATAATGTGTTAGAGCTAAATATAATAAAATTTGGGTATTAGTGCCAAAATAGAATTTCCTCAAACAATTTTGATACATTTTCACTACAAGCGCAAATTGTCCTTGTGCAAAGTAAACATGTCCTAGATTTACCCACACATCAGGCATCTGAACAAAGATGTTTCCTTCAACAGCTTCTTGTACCTGTGTAAAAATTTCCTTTGCAATATCAAATTGACCCCTTTCAGCTAGGACAATGGTTGCCCCATTTGTAGCATAAACATTTTCACTACAAGTGCAAATTGTCCGTGTACAAAGTAAATATGTGCTAGATTTACCCACACATCAGGCATCTGAACAAAGATGTTTCTTGCAACAGCTTCTTGTACCTATGTAAAAATTTCCTTTGCAATATCAAATTGACCCCTTTTAGCTAGCACAATGGTTGCCCCATTTGCAGCATAAACATTTCCTGGTCTTTGTGCCAACACTTAAGTGGCCCCTTTTATGACATTAAGATCCTCTTGATTTATTATTATACTCCTATTTTCCAAGAGAAAAATCCCTGAGGCCCATGGGAAATGAACGATGAGCATTTGAGTTTCAACTTGGTTTCATTTCGAAAAGGGGACATTACATTGTACAAGATTTGTTTAACAACAGAATAATTTAATCCACCTATTTGGGACTGTAAAATAAAAATAGATGAATTAATCCATTTTCAATTATAGGTTCTTTTAATCTAGAATCTAATAGAAAGATAAAGCATAATACATTGAAGGACACATAAAATGTTCTAAAATAAAGACTAAAATAGGTTGCCCATAAAAACAAGAAAGAGGAAAAATGAAAAGATAACATACAAATGATTCATTTGAGGTTTTTGATAAGATCTCATTTAACTATGTCAAATGGATTTGGAAGGGACAAAGCATATTTGATTGACTAAAATTTTGAGGTAGCTTATCCATCGTCATTGTATGCATCATCTTCTCTTGGAATTTGTTTCTACAATGCACCAAGCCTAGAATTGATTGGGGATGCACTTAAGGTGGATAAAAACTCATCAAATGCTTTATGTATGCTTGGCAACATGGAACTAAAAAAAATGACTGGCTTAAAGCAAAAGAAACAATTAAAGTAGCACACCAACTTATCTTGGTTGATGAAGCAAAATGAAAAGCTAATGAAGAACAAAGTATTCAAATGGAAAGGAGAAAGCAAGAGGAAGAACTTCGGTGGGTGATGCAACAAGAGGAGCAATTTGAACATGTGAAGGAATTATGGAAGAGTAAGCGTAAGGATAGGGATGATGGCAATGATGAGGTTGGTTAGTTTGAGAAGAAACAAAAGAAGGAAAAGAAGAAAAAGAAGGATAAGGACCACAAGGTTTATGATTCTTATATGGGGTAACCTGATGTTGCCATGGAAGACGAGGCAAATTATATGAGTGATAAGGCACAATATGATGTAGAAAATTCCCAAGATCTTCTTGCAGATGCAGGTCTAGAAGACTCTAATGATGGCGAGACAAATTCTCCAGTTTCAACAAAATCACGAAGGAGACATGCATACTTTGATTCTAAAGATGATGAAGCATTGCAGAAACATAGTCTGAGAGAAGATGATCCATATGATGATGATATCTAGGCTTCCTGAGCTTTAACCAAACCTAGCTCCTATTTTCCAAGAGAAAAATCCCCAACACCCATGGGAAATGAATGATGAGCATTTGAGTTTCAATAGATTCCAAGAGAAGATGATGCATACAATGACGATGGATAGGCTACCTTAAAATTTTATTCAATCAAATATGCTTTGTCCCTTCCAAATCCATTTGACATAGTTAAATGTGATCTTATCAAAAACCCCAAATGAATCATTTGTATGTTATCTTTTCATTTTTCCTCTTTCTTGTTTTTTATGGGCAACCTATTTTAGTCTATTGAAACTCAAATGCTCATCATTCATTTCCCATGGGCCTTGGGGATTTTTATTTTGAAAAATAGGAGCTAGGTTTAGTTAAAGATCAGGAAGCCTAGACACCATCATCATAAGGATCATCTTCTCTCGGATTATGTTTCTGCAATGGTTCATCATCTTCAAAATTAGAGTATGCATGTCTCCTTCATGATTTTGTTGAAACTGGAGAATTTCTCTCACCATCATTAGAGCCTTCTAGACTTGTAATTGCAAGAAGATCTTGGGAATTTCCTGCATCATCTTGTGCCTTATCACTCATATAATTTTCCTCATCTTCCATGGAAACATTAGGATCCTCCATATACGAATCATAAGCCTTGCAGTCCTTATCCTTCTTCTTTTTATTCTTTTCCTTTTTTTGTTTCTTCTTAGACTGACCAACCTCATCATCATCATCATCATCCCTGTCCTTATGCTTACACTTCCATAATTCCTTCACACATTCAAATTGCTCCTCTTGTTGCATCACCCACCGAAGTTCTTCCTCTTGCTTTCTCCTTTCCAACTGAATCCTTCATTCTTCATCAGCTTTCATTTTGCTTCATCAGCCAAGACAAGTTGGTGTGCTACTTTAATTGTTTCTTTTGTTTTAAGCAAGTCATTTGTTTTTAGTTCCATGTTTCCAAGCATACATAAAGCATTTGATGAGTTTTTATCCACCTTAAGTGCATCCCCAATCAATTCTAGGATTAGTTGGACCTCATTCTAAGCTTGAGCCATGGCTGCAAGACGTAGATATGCATCCACATAATCAGGAAACTTGAACAATTTTGGCCTATATAAAAGATTTGCTTTTTCAGTATCATGTAGTTGTTCAAAAAACCTAGCAAGATTAAATAGTGTTGTGGCTTTATCCCATGGTAACTCAAGTGAAACACCACCTTCTTCTAGTTGATGGAAGAATTCCATATCCTTAAAGTGCAGAGAACAAACTACAAAATTGGCACTAGGGCTTTTATTTATGAATTCTTCCCAAATGCCATTTCCTAATGCCTCCATAAAAGTTTGTTGAGCCAACTCTAGTTCATCACACTCAAAATTAAGAACCCCAATGTTATTTAACAATTGAATGGGTACTTCTTCTCTTCTCTTCTTTAGAAGAGACTTTGTTGTCTTAAGAGAATCTAAGGCTACATTGGGGTCTATCGATATTAATAACTCACCCATCTTGATAAATGCATGGGCATCACGTGGATCTAAGTTGCCTTTCTTAACATTTCTAAAGCCTTCTTTGTCTGCCCTTGTTGAGCATATATATGGCCTACAACTCTTAAGCTCTCACACTTCTTAGGGTGGACCTCCAGAACCTTTTCAATATTTGACAGAGAACTCTTAAGATCTCCCAACTTCAATTGAACCTGTCCACAAAATCTTGTGACCTTTGGCTTTCCTTGGCCAATGCCATGTAGTAGCAGCTAGTGGTATCATAATCACCTTTACTATGATAAGATCGTGCAAGATTATAATATGAATGAGATTTCATGAGAGGGTGGTCAGTTGAAACAAGAACTGTCTCAGTCAACTATTCCATGAGAAAATGTTGCCCTGTGAAGAAAAATGGTTTGCTAAATGATTCAATGTCATTGCACAGTACGGGTATAATTCAAAGGCTCTACACATCTTTTCCATTCCTTCATGAACACTACCTTTTTCACTATGAGAATCCTACAATTAAAAAATGCACAAAGCTAACCATAGAGATTTTTCCCCATTTCAAATAACAAAATTGCCAAAAAATGCGTTTAAAACCTGCAAATAAAATCACGCTAATTTTCACGCCAGAAAAAACCATGAGACCATAGCTTGTTGCTTACTATTATGCTTTGATATATTTTTTCCAAGCATCCATAGCTTGTTTGAAATCACCTATTTTAGGCTTTTAGCCATAGCAGCAAGACAGTGAACTATTTGATAAAATGCTTTGGTAGACATGTATGAAAAATGTGGTGGCATAAACAAGGCAATGAACTTTGGAAAAAATGCCACAAAGAAATGTGGTCTCATGGTGATGGAATGCCATTATGAATTCCATGAAAAGCGAATTGTTATGGATTGTCATGGCATTCCATCACCATGATACCACATTTCTTTGAGGGATTTTTTCAACCAATTCACTGCCTTGTCTATGCTATTGCTTACTATTATGCTTTGATAGATTTTTTCCAAGCATCTATAGCTTGTTTGAAATCACTTGTTTTAAGCTTTTAGCCATAGCAACAAGGTAGTGAATTGTTTGATAAAATGCTTTGGTAGACAATATGTATGAAAAATGTGGTAGCATAGACAAGGCAGTGATCTGTGTTGGAACTGTAAAAATCTGATGATTTTACATATTTTTCCTAACCCTAAGTTTCCATATGAGTCCTCATCATAATCATATAGGTCTGTTTTCATAACATTCTACCCATTTCTTGCCATGTGGTCTCATTTTTTCCATTGGGTCTTGCATAATTCACATCATGGTTTGTATCAACGTGACAATATCAGGGTCTCCCCAATCCATTTTTCTGCTTGTAAACGTCTATGTTGCCTATTGGCAAGACATTTTTTGTGTCACTGCGATTGGAGTTTACTAACTGGCAGTTATCGGCAAGACTTTCATGTTGTTTCGGTGACTGAGGAGGATTCATATCGGCAGGAGTTGCACCATCGAAATGAGGTCTTATTGATTACATTTTGTCTCATCGACTTGCACTTTGAATGTTCATTTCGTCCAAACTTGTTCGTATCGGCGTAATGTTACAATGAACCCGATGTGTCTCACTGATTAGCTTGTGTGGATTTACTTCGGCCAGACTGATTGAATTCGATATAAAGTCTTGGTGAATTCAAAGGTGTCCCATCGACCGACATAAGGAACATCTCAGTATGACTCATAAGCATCAGACTAAAGTCTCAATGAACAACATGGGTCTCGCCGATAAAGCACGAAAGGTCTTTGTCGGTGAGAAAATTGATTTGTCTTGGCGATCTAAAGTGTGGATTGGACTTTCGGTGAAACATAGGGCAATCTATACGAGGTCTCCCCGACTTTGCATTGTCTTGGCGAAGGTGAATGAATGTACATCTCGGCGAGAGTGTGATCTTGTCTCAGCGACTCAGAATGGATAAAGACTTTCGGTGAAACATAATGAAATCCGCAAGAGATCTTCCCGATATCATAAGGTTATAGCGAAGTGAATGAAGCGAGAAGGCACATTTCGGTAAGAAAGCTGCTTATGTCTCAGCAATTGAAAGGAACATAACATATGAGCTCTCGGTGTGACAAAGGGTTTTCGATATGATTTCTCCCCGACGGTTGAGGGTCATGGAGAAACACAACAAACACGGGATGATAGTGATTTAATTTCCTTTGGCATACTTCAGGATGTCTCGGCAAATGTCTCAAAGATTATATGCAAATGCCTAAATACTGTGGCCAACATATGGTTTGCCCGATTGTAACGGTTGGCCAACATGGGTTTTGGCCGACATAGAATTTCGAAACGATGTGACTATTCTAATACTAGTGTATAAGTACTCATTCCTGATTGTGAATGAAAAGAAGAGATCTTAGATAGATACAGTAGATTAGAGATGGATATAGTAGAGTAGAATTCTCTTATCAGAGACTATGATGCATGTTTTCAAATGGTGACTTCAATGAAAATTAGTTGGTGTGGCAGTTTATCTTTGGTGTCAATTGTCTGTTGAGTTTATTGAAAAGTATTGTTAAGTTGTCTCCAAGTTGATTCTTTTTGGTTGTTTAAATTGATGTACCAAGTTTATTTTCAGTTTATTAGTGCACATTTGTTGTATCTGTGTGGTTAATTGAACTGGTTCTCTCAAGGAGAGATTAAATCCTTTTGGTTGATCACAGTAATCAGGGAGATTCATCTGGATTATTAAAGTAGAGCTTAGTAGTCATAATACTGCATGTTTATACAAGTTATAAACAGATTATATGCCAACAATTTAAGTTTTTGCCAGAATTTTTTTTTATTCAAGGGGTAAACACTTTTGACCGGAGCTATGAACCGAAATACAACCATTCAACAATACCACCCCAACGGGGTTTGAACCTTGGTGGCAAGAACAATGCCACCTATACACCATCACACCATGCCAATATCGGCAAAGTTTCTGCCAGAATAAGTTATCCACTTCTGTTTCATTTGACTCTGCATACCCAACAAGGCATTGGTCTCTGCACTTCATCATTTTGAATTCATTCAATTTCTTTATATCTGTTAATTGAGCATTTTAGGATTTAGATTAGAAGATTGTTGTTGCTATCAAGTTTGATTTCATTTATTCACTTCCATTTGCCATTGTGGACAATTTACTGCAAGAAAGATAATCATAAGTACATAAAGTCTACTTCATTTAGTTAGGTACACTCACCTAGGTCTAGCAGCACCTAAAGAGTAGAAGGTTTAATTCATTTGACCTTGTCTATTACCCTAAAGCGTATCAAGAGATTGGTAGCCTCTTGAGGCATCCCGCCTGCATTTTTGAGAGCTAACAATCTATTTGAAAAATGCCTTAAAGAAATGTGGTCTTGTGGAATGTTGTCGTGGAATGTCGTGTCAAGCAAATGCAATTGGCAGCTACTCCTAGTTATTAGTTATGCAATGTGAAGTAATTGCATAACTTCTTAGGTTGACTTTGTAAAAACTATATTGTAATTGAAATTTTGTCATCTATCAACATCTAGTTATTAGTTATGCAATGTGAAGTAATGCTTTGAGTTTGAAAGATGTTCAATGCAATGTAATTAGCAATGCAGATGATTATGAACAAATAATTGATACCAATTCATAATATACCCCTAGATTCCAACCTAAAATACATTAAAAAAATCCAATCATACATAGTATTATCAACAAATAATTGAGGCCAAAATTCAAGCACCAAATTAAATCTTCTTGTCCATTGATTGCTTAAAATAGATATTACAATATAACATAAGTTTCCTCATATATGTTTCTATAAATGTCTATGATGATGATATTGGAATTTGGTCTTAGTTTCTCTTTTATAAGAGAAGCAACAAGCTTTAGACTGTTACAAAATATGGCATCTTTTCAAAATTCATGCCTCTTCATATAAACTAAACTAAACATTAGTTTTTCTTAAAACATAAAACAGAGAAAGTAGATAACTAACGAATTTCACAGCACTCGTGACACCATAGTTCGTTAATCTCCGTAAGGAACCCATGATCACTAAAGATCTGTTCAAGGTCCTTTCTCCATATTAGTGTATCTAAATGTGTGGTTCTTCCACTATGACAGCCCCAAGGCCTACTATTTGGGGGGAGGACCCATATACCTCTACTCTCACTAGTACACTATATAATCATGTGGCCATTTGTATTCTTCAATTTTCAATATATTTGCAAGGTGAATCTTCCATCGACTGTCTAGTAATGCCCTGCCATCCATGATAAACTTAGAATATCCAACATCCAATGCTATTACTCCATCCATGATTAATTCAAACCTATCAAGACTCAACTCACCATCCTTTTGTATGTGAGTGATGCATTGTGGAACAATCTGGTCAAATTCATTCTTCCATTCATTTAGGTCCTTCAAGTGGTCATCATCTTTCAATAGTTTTGACACATACCATTGATTTAGAGTATGAAATGAATCTATTCTTGTTCTGATCTTTTGGTCCTCTCCTTGCATATATTGGAATTCATCTATAACTATTTTGGCCATCTACTCTGTAGGTTTTAATGCTGCAGGAGCCTCAGTACTCCTCTGTAAGATTTTGCACAAGGTTACCAATGTGTGGTGCATCGGCTGACAGTTCTTAAAAAGGGGATACAATATGGGTAGATTTGTTTTCATCTGATCAATTTCCTGTGTCAGTGAGTTGTAGCAATCATACACACTTTCCAACTTATCCACAATTAGCTTTATCCTATGCTCGAGTACCTTCTCTAAAACATTGCAAATTTGCTTATTCACTCCTTCCTTACCCTCATTGTTGGCTTTCTTTAACTCTTCAATCTCTTGTCTAAGAATGCTCACTTGTTCAGTAGAAGCACTTTCTCTATGAACTGGTGGAGCAGGAGGATGTTGGTATAACATTATTTCCTTGTTTTGTGAGGAGCCTGCTCCTTTCAATTGTTCCTTCAACTTCACATTTTCCATGAATAATTTATTGACTTCATCATTTAAAAACTTGTGTTCCTTTTCATACTCTCCCAATCTAGCTTCCATCTCCTTGACTGTGGCTCGGGTGAACATAGTTGAATGCATTGTCATGGTTGCAGCTTCTAGAGGAGATGTATCCTTTAATGTTTTCACCATTTCCATCCCTTTCATTTCTTGCACTACATCTACTAACCTTGGTTTTTGTGTACTATTTTGTTTGGCCTAGAATTCCAAGGTTTCAATCTTAGGGTTATACCCTATGCCACTTACCCCTTCATCTAAGTCAAACTCAAAAATCAGCATTGGGTCCTCCTATGTTCTCACTTGATCAAGTAAAAACATTTTCTTTAATTCCATACTAGGGACAATAAGTATATTACTTTTCAAAACCATCTGTTTAGCCTCTTGTGGGCTAACATCAATATTACCAATGTTTAATTCATTAAAATTTTGGGCTACTATCTGGTCATGTTGGTATTCCTCAACTCCCATCTTATTTATTTCAACCCTCACTTCAAACTCTCTCATTTTCATCTTTATTCAAAAGTCTTTAAATTTAGGGGTTTGATAAATTCATCATCTTCCAAGAACTTGCGAGCTACAACTACCCTATTATCCTCATGCATTTCTCTTTCTCCTTGTACCTCAATATCGGCTCTAGCTTCAATCTTGTGGGCTTCAATTTCAAGCATAGGTTGTTCCACTTCAACATCATCCTTGAAATATCTTAACACATTAATTGCTTCTTCTGTATCTCCAACCTCCTCACTTATTTCATAGGAAACAAGTGGCTCTATCTCTTGTGTCTTTTGTTTTTTAGAAGGTGGTTGTTTAGGAGTTGATCCTGGAGAAGCATGACATACTGAAACAGTATCAGGAGTTGGTTCTATAATTACAATACCACTCAGCCTTTTGGGAGACAATTTGGCAAGGTCCCCTGTAGTTGCTACAGTCTTAATTAATTCATGAAACTTATCAATTATCATATCAATCCTCTTGATAGGATTTGCTTCCTCTATGAAATAACCCAAGAAATCACTGTGCTTCATCTTTCTTTCTTCCTCAAGCCTTTTCATAATTTCCCATTTTCTCCTCCTATCATATACTTGTTGAGGAGTGAAACAATTTCTGATTACATCTTCTTCATAGTCAATCTGGTGAGTAACCATAGCCTTGGTAAGGATGGTGTGTCTTACAAAATTCATGTGACCCTTAGGGTCAAAAGCTCTTTCCTTTCTAGACTGTAAAGACCTTGATTTTAGATAATTCTATAACTCTTCAAGTGTATCGGATCCCACTAATATTTCCCAACATGTTGTCAAATTGGGTAGAAATGTACCCTTCCTTTGTTTACTCATGACATCCTTTTCCATCCATAGAATCTACCACATGAACTCTAGAAAGGCTAATTGAAGGGGGACAAACTTTGACAGTATATGTGGGGCTTATGGGCATCCATAAATCCCAATTATTGTGGTATCTGGTAGAAAAAACCAATCATCGAAGTTATGAGTATGGCCTTGTGCAAGTTTCAAAGCCAAAGGTCTTAAAAATTGTAGCACAAGTGTGCATAGTCTTGGTGGTTGGTGGCCAAGAACTCTCATAATTTTGTACACAAAGTCATCATAGAATATCACATAATTTGAATTCTTACATATGTTGTCCCATATATAACACCATAGTTGCACTGGCAGCAAATTCCCATACTTGTCAATCTAACCCAAACACATCCTTTTGGTCCATCTATCTTTATTCTAGTATAATATCAGGTGGTACAACAAAGAATATTGCTTGAATGTTATGGGGGCTCTATTTTCCCTGACTTGTAAAAATGCTTCATGTAATGCTTTCTCAAGATATGAGGCAAAATCATATTCAATGTTCATCTCAGGGTTTTGGATCCTCATAGTCATCATCATTAAACTAACTAGCATTTTCTCTTTTGCATCTATCCCAAGTACTTGACAAAGAGAAAAGTAGGTTTTCTTGAAATAGAATTGGAAATGTGAGACTTCAAATGGTTTAGTAGTAGAAGGGGACATAGGAATCACCTTGTTGTTCACACCCTTTTTGGATATAGGAATCACCCTATTGTTCACACCCCTTTTCATGTAAATGGGCACTTCAGGGTTTTCCTCGATGTAGTATATTCTTCTTTAGTCCTTTGCAAATCAATTTTAGTTAGGGCTTGTTTGTTTAGGTCAAACCATTCAATGATGTTGCTTTACTCAACACAACTAATGGTGAACCATCCAACAATCTCACAGACCTAGTAGCAGGATGATAGATTTGAGTCAACACTCTGATGAACTCTACATCTATAAAAACATTTAGGACAATTAACTTGGCCAAATCTAATGCCCATGGATTTGACACCAGAATCTTGCCCTTCCTTTTGTCATAAAAGTACCAAACAGTTCCCACCTGGAGATAGGGATAAGGGCATCTCTACAACCCTGAGCCACATCATTAAAAACATTCTTAAATCCTCTCTCAATTGATTTAGGGAGTATATCCATGATAGATTAGTGTTAGGACCTCTTTTTAACCTTATATTCCTCCTTTTTAGTTTCAAGTTCTTTCTTCTTGGGTGGCATGATGTTTAACTATCTTACTTCTCCTAGTGTATTTGAAATGCAGAATTCCAAACAATCATGTACTCGTAAAACTTAATTCTTAATTTAACTATCTTCCTTCTCCTATACTTCTAAAATACAGAATTCCAAACAATTTTGTACTCATAAAACTTAATTCACAAGAGTTTTGTGCACTTAATTGGGTTACGATGGTTGTAAAGCTTGACGTCCTCAAACTACTAGCTCCCTGCACGATAACTTTTGCAAATGAGTGTAAAGATAATGTCGAATTCTTGGTTTAATGGATTCTAAGCTCAGTCGTGTCAACATTAATATCAACCTTACATCAAATATTTTGCTAATAGTTTGAGTTTGAACATGCACCATTGATTTTACAAGATCAGACGATTAATGTGATTCGTGCATTTAATATCATTGTATCACCACCACTTTCTATAACTTTCGCAGGATAGAGGGGTATAAACCACTATACTGCATGCTTCTTTGTATTTCACTACGGGGTAGCGGGATACTTACCTCTATACCACAAGCTTGACTTGTTTAACCTGTAGTACTATAGTTTACATTAACGGTCACATATGGCTTACCGTCATACCATATGCTTTGTCACATCCTTTTGTGGTATGTTAGTTCATACCACCCTACTGCATGCCTTTATGATCTTCCTCGCGGGATGGTGGGTTATTCCACGCTATACCACACCCTTCATTTTTCCTTCTCATGGTATGGCAATTTATGATGTATTTAAAGGTGGCAGGTTATTCCCTGCTATACCGCACCCTTCATTTTTCCTTCTCATGGTATGGAGGTTTATGATGTATTTAAATTCTCTCATACCACCCAACAGTGTCCTCATCGTAATACTTCTACAGTATGGTGGTAAATATCTTCATGTTGTTTGTTACACACCGCAAGCCCGCCAAGGGTTTAGATTACTACTAAGGGATTGTGGTAACAAACTGTTAAGGTATTTGGAATGTTTTTAGCTAGACATGTTTTTAATTAAGTATATATGATGAATTTTTGGCTTTGTATAGGTCTTTCAGTGTCAGTCAGACCTAAAAAATTTATATGTTCAGTAAAAAATAAAAAGGAATATAAGGGTCAAGGCTCGGGTCATGGAGCTCAAGTTTAATTGTGATGATGGAACTAGGCAAAATTTTAAGGTTCTAACACACCTCATGATGAACTAGACTATTTTTTTCCTTCATCCTATTTGTGTTAAGTTTTTATGAGTTCTTCTCTTATGAATATATCCCTAAGGAAAATTTGTTTGATATCTGTACTTGTAAACGTCTTCTTAGTTTTTTACTACAAATTCTTTTTAATCTATAAACTGAATTCTATTTTAAGTTTCCATTTGCAATTATTAGTGGATTGGGAAGTCAATAGTTATCAACTTATGAACTCAATAAATGTTGTTGATTTATACATTATTAAAGATATCAAGTTTCCACAATCCTTCAAGATTATATGAGTAAGATTTATGGATTCGATTGTGTAGCTATTTTTTGTCATCAACATTTCAAATCACACTACGTGATCCTCTCTCTCTTTTTAGCTAATCTTGGTCTACAACAATTCATTTTCTCCTTCAGCTCTCTTTCATCTCGATGATGGATCACGTAGTGTGATTCAAAATGTTGATGACAAAAAATAGCTACACAATTGAATCCAGAAATATTACTCTTATACATTATTGTTTATCTGGACTTTAGGAAATGAAGACAAGGGTTGTACGGTGCAAATTATATGATATTGATCATAATGTTCAAATTTTAGAGACAAAATATGAGTGCACGCATACTGAAAAAGTGGCCAAGAATAATGAATATTTTTTGAGTCTTGGTTTGAAAAGGCAAGTTGTAAATCCACTAGGTAGTATATTATTTATTTAATAGTGTTTAATCAAATTTTATAGGAAAGAGCTTTATGTATATAAGACATAATGTGATATATATTTTTTGTTTTATAGGAAACAAAAAGAGTGCAAAGAAAATGTGGAGAAAAAACAAAAGGAAAAAAAAGATACAGTGTCGTCATCTCGTAGAAGCCAAGGCTTTTCTGATTCAACAAATGCAGTTGGTGAAAATGATAGTTGTGATGATGTGCAACCTGGTATAGCACATGGTGATGTGCAGCCTGGTATAGCACATGTTGATGTGCAACCTAGTATAGCACATGGTGATGTGCAACCTGATATAGCACATAGTGATGTGCAACCTGATAGAGCACATGGTGATGTGCAACATTGTGATGATCTCTTAGGACTAAGTCTAAGAGAGATTATTGAAAAACATTAGGGCAAAGGAACAACAGGTCTGTAGATGCTTTTTTCAACATTAAAGGATGTGTTTAATGATGTGGAATCCATGAAGATTGGTACTGATCTACCTACTCATGCCACACCTGATGTGGCCAAGGAGCATGAAGTTACGGTTAATGAAAGTCATGAAGAGAGACCGCTTGTATTTGTTGTGCCTTAGGGTGCACCTGTTGCATCTAGAAATTTTGATGGAACTAGTGGCTTAGCCAGAAATACTGGTAGTGGTAATTTAATAGAAGATGTGGATGCTTTTGTTAAAAGACAAAGATTGAGTCAAGATTTGTACAGATCTACTGAGAGGAATGCAAAAGAAAGAAAATTAGAAGGTAATAAGTCATTCTTGCTTGAGGTATCGAGAGATGGTGAGCCCATTGGGCCAAATGCTACAAAGTAGGCGACAAAGTTGGGTGTAAGATGTAGGGCCCATTTGGATACTTGCAAATCAAATTTTGTAGAGCAAGATCCACGAGCTATGGAAAATGTTATACAAAAAATGGAAAATGCTTTTGAGACTACTAGTGGACAAATCTATAGAAAATATTACAAGCAAAGGATGAGAGTTTTAATGAACAATTATAGATACAGTTGCAGAAAAACAACCATGTTGGGAAAAGAGAGGTTTGACTCCAGTCTATCTCCCAAATAGTGGAAGGCATTGAGAGAAAGCATGCATTCCGAAGAATATTTGGTAAAGAGTAATAGAGGCAAGAGATAATGTGAGGGTTGGATATACATTTGGTTGGGGCATGTTGCATGCCAAAATGGATAAATTTGCAGTAAGTGTATGGATTTTTGGTTCAATTTACATTGTGTTATTTATTTTGATTTTTCATTGAACTGACTATAGGTTGAAATTGACATTGTATTTTAGGTGGAAAACAGTAATAGAGAAGTAGGTGCAGAAGATATTGTCAACTATATGGCAGCACTAGATGCTAGTAAATCTAAGAGTAGGATGAAGTTGAAATCTAGTTCATCAACAGAGATTTCATAGCCATCTATTCAATGCCTAGTAGGAGCCTCTGTAGATCATGTCAACTCATATGAACTAGGGTACCGAAAGGCAATGAGTTGCATATTAGGTCTTAGTTAGCAAGTTACAATTGGTTGAAACCATTAACCCTATGGTTTCTACATGGAATGAGCATAAATCCATGGATTCAGATGAGGTAGAAGGCTCTATTGATCTCATTTCTTCTTGTTTGGCATTTCTATATACAAATGACTCTTAATATATAGATTATTGAAATATGAGCGTAGGGGAATCCAACCCAGTTTTTTTATTGTTGGAGTGATCCAAAATATGTTCTTTTGGACAAATTTATAGCTTGCATTCTTACTTGACTATTGAATGATTTGTATATTTTTTTGCACAATGGTTAAACCACATGCAGAGCAATTTTTTCAAAGCAACAGGAAAACAAAAATACCTTCATGGTGTCAACAGAGTTGCCTATATTGATAGTGATGAAGTGGACAAGAATGCGCAACACAGTAGTCTTAGTTGTCCTGAAGTTGAGGTAATTGATATAATAGTTGTCAGTTATTTGTCCCAATGTTTTTTCATTCTTTGTGCTTAAAATGTTCTTTTGGACAAAAAATTATAGCTTTTGCATTCTTTACTTGACTTATATTAATTTTTGGATGATGATTAAGCCACATGATGCAGAGCAATTATATGAAAGAAGGAAAAAAAGAAAAAGGCCCTATCAATAGAACTCTCCTCAAAGTTGTACAACTTAATGTCTACAATGATGTTGATAGTGGTTATGATGATAAACTCAACGAGCATGCACATGATATTCATAGTGGTAGTCATGCTAAATTTGAGGTGAGTGCTATGAAACCACATGCAAGTAAGTACTATTCAAGTAAGTAATGGTTGTTTTATTATGTAAATAAGGGTAATCATTACCTATTTGATAAAAGTTGGACGTTAGAATAGTAGTGAAGTGTAATTAGTTAGTATAAATATATTGTGGAATTAAGGGAGAACATATAACTTACATAAGCTTAGAGCTTAGTTGTAATAGAGTGTTTTATAAAAACACATACAAAAACTGATTTGTTCTAAGACATAAGACATTACATACAACTATCAAAAATAATATAATGTGTGTTTTATATCTCAATATAATGTGTGTTTTTTTTGTTTTTGTAGACATTTATTGATAAACTCTAAGAAGGGGATACAGTTGAGGTGTTTGATCCGCATGATGGTGTTGTTGCGAGCATTGGGTGGATTCACTCACTATCTATTGTACATGGAGTCAAATTAAAAGGAAAAGGAGATGCAAATTTATGTATTTTATAGGTCTCAAGTAACATACCCCTTCCTCATCCAGACAAAATAGATGGAGTTGTCCGTCTGAAAGAGAAACTAGGGACCTTCGCACAGTGACCACTAAAATATTTGAAAAAAATCACAGAGAGTTAGTTGTAAGTGCAGAAGAGAAAAACAAGGGTTAGCAGCAACATAGTGTGGAGAGTGAAGTTGTAGATAGAGAATGTATTGAGCCTGAATAAGTTGAACCCAAACAATAACCAGAAAATCTGATTTGGGTGTACATTTTGTGAGTAGAACATAAAATGTTCTATCTTACTGCACTTGTAATGTAAAACCCCTTGATTATGTTTTTCTCTTTTTGTTTGGGTTCTGATCATTCAAACTGGTGCATTATAGAAGAGGGGATATGTTGTTGTGTAAGTAGTAGACACAGAGAACAAGGGTGCAAAAAAACAAGTAAATATAGAGCAGATAAAGAGGTATAGAGAAGAGGAAAAGTTGCAGAGAGTGCAACATACATGTATGTGTAGTTGCAAATAAGTTGCAACATAGATTTGTCATCAAAATTGTAATATTTTGCATAACAAAAAAAAAGGCATTGTAACTCAATTTTCTCAGTCACAACACTGAGAAACACACTTTGTAATAGTACATTTTTCAAAGCAAAGACACATTTTTGTCTTGTATCTGCTATAAGAACACATTTTCTCAATAAAATTTTAGTATTTTTCCTTCTTAATAGTCATTTCATTATGTGCAAATGAATGATTGATTATGTTTTTTGTGTGTTTTTATATGTTTAAACCTCAATTAAAGCATTGTCTCATTTCTAGCACTTATAGGCAGAAATCAGTAAACAAAAACAATTAAATAAACTACCAATTGACTAAATATACTACCAATTGACATAAATTAGTGTTGATAAATATGACTAAATATAATGATTATGCAATTAATAAACAATGTATCAATATACCTATCAGTTGAAAGAAATCAGTGAGCAAAAATAATTAAATAAACTACCAAATTGATCAAAATGATGATGAAAATTAATGACTAAATACACTACCAATGGACGAAAATTAGTGAATAAAAATGACTAAATAAGTGACCAGTTAACATCAATCAATGATTAAATTAATATGACAAAATATACCAGTGAATAAAAAAATGTCTAAATAAGTGACTAGTTTAAAACATTTAATGACTAAATTACACACTGCCACATCAATCAAATTAATGAATACATCAATGACCAAATCGATCAATCAAACAACTAAATTAACGAGCAAGTCAATCACTCAGACAACTAAACCAATGACCAAATTGATCAATCGAGCAACTAAATTAATGACCAAATCGATCAACCGAACAACTAAAAACAGTTTAGTCATCTATTCAATCACGTTATAAATGATTGGCAATAAACTACTACTGGTCACACAACCATGTTCAGTCATTTATGAGCAGTTTTTAGTAGTTTTTTCAGTCACATATTGTTGTTTTTGTACTAGTGAAGGATTAATGTATCTGCTACATAATATAAACTATGATGGGAAATCCATGGCTCCTTGAGCCCCACAAGAATGATGGATGTAAATTATTTTTTTATTTATTATTTAAATGAAAGGAAACTATCCCTTAGCAATAACTTACCTAAAAAAGAGGCAGGGTGAAGGCCGTGTTAAAACCCTCAATTTACCTATAGCAAAAAGGGTGAGTGAATTTATTTATTTTATAAAATATAATTTAGATAATAAAATATCACACCAATCTTCATGTTATTAGTTCCTGCCGGAGGCAGGTATACTTATGCTTTCGCCTAATTTTATTTTTTTGGCAACTATTAACCAATCGAATTGCCGGATTAAATATGTGGGAAATTTTTTCCCAAAGTTTATATTGATTGCATTTTGAATTAATCCTTTTAAAAGCTTTTTTTTCCAATTCTATTGGCCAATAGATTGCTACAGTCATATTTTGCATGATGTCATCATTTTTTCCATATTGTATAGTTTGTTCAAATTTATTTCCGAACAGTATTACCCAATAGTACTTGTCTTTTTGTTTGACAACGAAATAAAAATGGTGGGTGCTATGTTTCACTGTTGCAATTGAATATGGATACTGTTTGTTGCATTATTGAAGCAAATTGTCAGCGATATCACTGTATACAGATTCTATGCAGATTTTCTTGAAATTTCCATTGATTTTGCAGTGTTCGTGGTAAAGTGCTTTGGAGTGTTGGAGGGAATAAGAAGAATCAAAAGCCTACATTACTAAATCCCGAACAAGAAGACAGTTTTCTGAAAGCGCTCCCAGTGCTGCCTCCACGAGTCACCTTCAACGAGCTGAAGGTGATCACCAGCGACTTCAGCGAAAAGCTGGGATCCGGCGGCTTCGGCTCTGTGTATGGAGGAGTCCTCGAGGATCGAACCCTGGTCGTCGTAAAGCAACTAGAGGACACCTCTCAAGGCTACGGCGAGTTTCGAACCAAGATCGCCACGCTAGGCAGCCTCAACCATGTCAACCTCATATGCCTCCGCGGCTTCTGCGCGGAGGAGGCGCACCATCTTCTCGTCTACAACTACATGGCGAATTGATCCCTCGACATGTGGTTATTTTCCAGGGACGAAACAAGGGTTTGAAGCTCAGAGACAAGACTCACCATCGCCATCAATACAGCCCGTGGCCTCACATTTCTACACGAAGAGTCCCGCGAATACATTGTCCACCTTGACATTAAGCTGGAAAACATCCTTCTCGACAATCAGTTCAGAGCCAAGCTTTCAAACTTCGGCTTATCAAAGCTCATCGACAGAACGCAACAAATCCATGTTTTGACTGGAATGAGAGGCACGCCGGGCTACCTGGCACCGGAATGGCTCATGGAAACGGGCGTGAGCAGCAAAAGCGATATCTATAGCTTCAGCATCGTTTTGCTGGAAATGGTTTCCTGGCGCCGCTGTGTGGATCTAACGGCGCCGGCGGAAGATTGTTATCTTCCCGCGGCCGCCATTAGGAGGTTCCAGGGAGGGAACTTGGCAGAGCTTCTGGATCCTCGCTTGGATAGCGGCGAAATTGCCATTGAGGAGGTGAAAAATGTGGTGGCGGTAGCACTTTGGTGTATTGAGGAGGCGGCGGCATGAGACCCAAGGCTAGCTCTGTCACCCGTATGCTCGAAGGTCACGTGAAAATTCAGAAGCCACCTCTGCTTCCACTGCAATCTGCTCTTGCAAGGCAACGAAATATCTGGATTGCCGTGGCAGATGGAAATGCCGAGCAACAGTCATCGTGATAAATCACCTGGTTATTTCTTTTCTAGTCATTTGCTTCTGTTATATTTATGTAAGCTTTGTTTTGTCCTAATGGCTTACGCAAAGATTCCCTGTTCTGAGCACTGCAAGCCGATTATACAACGAGCATTACCACGTTCAACAAATGAAACAATCAGAAGCATATTGGAGTGATCATAATCCAATTTATATAAAGATTGAAACAAATGACAAATTCAAATCCACTTAGTATCTTTTTAAAAGTATTAACATTATCAGTATTTCTTGTAGCTAACAATGGAGTCGAACAAGAGAGTCGAAACAAGCCAGAAAACCATGCAACAAATATCAAAAAGGTGAAAAACATTGTTTATGTTCAATTATACTACCAAAATTACTCTGGAAAACAATAAATTTAATTGATGTGAACATTGCAGATCCAAAAGCAAGAAGAAAAATACAGTATCAATTGAAGAACTTCACTCCCACAAGGGAGGAAATATATTTGAAGGAGATGTAATTGTGGTCTACAAAACAACTCTTGACAAACAAAACAATACAAAAGAAGTTCTTCATGCAGATTTAACTGATGAAAAAGGTGAAATGACAATTACTGTCAATATAATTGGTCTCCTTGTAAAACAACAAGAATCAAAAATAGTTCCTGCAACAGCTATATGCATTACAAATTTCCAAATTGCACCAAAGACAAACTATGATAGAGGTGATTGTGACTGCATCTTGATTTTCACAAACACAACAACTGTCGAAGTCATACCACGCATTCATGATGAATACAAATTCATACCAACTAGCACAATTAGACAACTTCTTACAAGTGAAGAAAACTATGCAATTGGATCTGTAGGGGCACTTGTGGTGGGCACAAAAAAAACCTCTTTCCAATTTGTTGTTGAAATAAAAGATGGCCATTCAAAAATGGACAAAGCACAGGTATACATATTCCTCTAATTCGTTATTTCATTGCAATTTGCATCAATTACTGCTTACCAGAGTTTTTAACTAAAGATAAATTTTCAAATAAAAACATGCATCCACAATATAGGTACAAATACATGAGAGTTTGAAACATCATTTCTCTTCAATGGAAGAACAAATACACCTTCAACAATATCCAATCATGTTGTTGAGGAACATTGTAAGGAGGCGAGAATCAAAATACAACACTCTACAAACAACTCAATCAACATACATCAGCAAATTGAATAACAAAAGGGCCTCTGAGTATCTCAACAATTTGTTGCATTCAACAATTGAGGTAAGTAAGCCTTTTGATTATGTAAACAATTTTTTGTATTCAACATGTAACACAAGCACATTTGCACCTATGAAATTATACACTATTAGAAAATTCTTTAAAAATACATAATATACATCTTCGTTATATTTTGCAGATTCATGGAACAATAAGAATAGCCAATGCATTTTCAAATCCGTTTCAGGCTTTCTGTCTTAATTGCAACTACAAATTTGATACATATGGAGAACTACAAGAACAAACTGCTTTTTGTATTAAATGCAAACAACAAGTTCCATATATCTACTCTCACTGCTTGAAAGTGATTGTGACAAGTGATAGAAAGAAAACAATGGAATGTGCAATGGATAGATCTGTTATCCAACTCTTGCTTCTTGAATTACTGAACATTTCCTATGAAGAATACATTGATGACAAATCATCAATTGTCTTCATTCTAAGAGACTTCTGCAAAAAAGGACATTTCAAACTAAATCCAAACAACCTCATAACCAATGCACAATGTATTCAAGAATGATATATAGATCTTATATCCAGGTACGCTTGTAGTTCACAAACACTTGGCTTCATTTAAAAATTCAATTTCTATACTACATTATCTATTGAAATATTATCACATAAAACAACAAACAATGTCCTTATAACCACCTTGAAACATTTGTCTGCAGAAAGCAATGTCAAAAAATACTTGGGTCGTCATCTTCAGCAAGGACAAAAACTGGGACATCTTGAAGAAGCACAATAAATATGCAATAGTTCTAAATGTTATAGGATTTTCATTTCACAATTAATGACTACAACAAAAAATAATATAATTATCTACTACCATTTGTAATATATTGACCATAGTGGTCTATAGACAGAAAAATGCATATGCTTGACTTTTCTATGCATTTACACTCATACTTATTTCTAGTTTTCTATGAAAATTGCTATGCAATTACATTGATATATATTTCTACTTTAATATCTAAATCCTTCACTTTGCTATGCATTTACATTGATATATATGTCTTAGTATATGCAATTATTACCACTATGTTAAGCAATTCTCAAACAAACAACAACTCACAAATCCTACCGGCAGGAATCGGACGCAATGCGTCTCTTGTTTACTTATAAATTATAATATTAATACAAAAGTCACCTTTGCACCCATACCATCACCAACCCCCTCCAAAAAAAGGAAGCTTGGATCTAGTATTTTTATAGAGTGAGGCCCCTATTAATAACCTTGTTTTACCTATATAGAGGTGAAAAGTGCTTCCCCTCACACTTTTCCCTCTCCTTTTACAATGCTTTGAGTGGGTGTCCTAAGTACATTGTTATCACATAATTTTGTCTAGTTTGACACACTTACTGACCCTATAATCAATCTTGCATTAAAAATTATTATTTTATCTCTACTCAAATTAGTCACAACTCTTAAATCAATGTTTTCTCTTCCTAGGTTAGGATCACTTTTGTAGCTTTGATCTAGTTTAGGACTATAAGTATGGGCTTGGCCCTTTCAATCCAAATTCAAATTTCATTATGGCCCCATTCATATAGATTAATTTTACTATTATTCACCAATTCACATGATAGAAAAGTTCAAATTATGCACCTTGGACTTATATAAAGGACATTACCCCTAGGCCATTTCAAGCATCCTTTGTCCACATATAGACAAGTTCACTCACATCTATTGTGACTCGAGAAAATGATCACTCAATGGTCACCCATTTTCTAAAACTCCATCTTTGCATTAATCATCTCATTTACATTAGCTCTTGCATCAATAAATGTCAAAACTCCAATTCTTGCACTCTATCAACCATTATAACATTCTCTACAATTTATCCACTACACCAAGTCTTATTCATTTATTGTCATTGTTTACTACTTTGCATATATTTCATATGTTGTTTAGTGTGTTCTCTAACTCGCTATAAAATTATTGAATATTACAATCAATGGGGCCAAACTATAATTGAGTAAATCTCATGGTTTCATCATTGCCGTGTAACGAGTTTTAATAATGCTTCTTAGTAGCACCAAGCTTTCTATTTGTAGGTGTAGGCACAAGTGAACACTTTTTTAGACACTACAACCCTAATTTGATAGAGGTAAAGATTACTCAATTATTTTAATGTCACCATTGTAGGGTTACGAGTGCCTTCAAGATATTTAGGTTTGCCTCTAGGGTCATGATCCAAGTTTCTACATAGTCTTAGGTTCTATAGAATGCATTTGTCATAGTTGTCAATTTCTAGATCTAGCGTTAAATTCTAAGTACTAAGTTTTCGTTATCATCAAATCAATCTCCCTCTCTTTGATACCAAGGTATACACATTATATTTATATTTTAGTTCTAAATTCAAGAATGCATCTAAACTTAACTCCTATATCTAAATTAATATTTGAATCTAATAAACTCAACTCTTATACTTAAACTAATAATGTTGAGAGGCATAACTATAGTGACAAAAAAAGGTGGAGTGTAATGACGTGAGCATGTTAACAACTAGCAATTGCACCTTTGTGTGCAATGGGTATGCTGAAGACATGCAAAATGTAGAAGAGTGATAAATGTGGTATAGTAGTGAGAATTGTAAAAGATATAACTTAATGTATTTAAAAAATTGCTACTAAATCGAGTGCAGTAAATTTGTATATAAAAGGAAATGGAGAAAGTTGTAACTTTTTTTTTTGGAAATAACAAAATGTAGCAAATTCTTGTACTAATTAGTTTTGGCAACCCCAATAATTGGTTCCCTCATACAAATGGATCTAATTTATAATTAGTTCATCACATTCCTTTACTAATTGGTTGTTTTATTTGTGGTTGCATACAATGACAACAACACATCTGATGAGAAAAAAGCACCACACAAGTTCAATTTGCTACCTACACCTTAAAGGGTCAGTAATTGATTTGTAGTAAATGATAGAATTTAAGGGGGATGAAGGTGGCTGACTAGAAATATCCACTTCATATCAGTTTGTTACCATGTATTAAAATAGCTTTGGTATCTATCCTCAAGAAACTTTCTTTTTTTTTCCTTCAAAAGACATTTAGTAACAAATTCCATGGTATGTAGAGCCCTTGAAGCTCATCAACCCGAAGAAGCCATCCAATACACAAAAGCTTAGCCCTATGTTTGAATAAGTTGCTTTGATGTTGTAAGTTCCTCAAGAGCTCTCCAAGCAGCAATTATAAACTCCCAAGATTGGAATCATAGTTGTTGTATCTGAATGACTTGGGAAAGGTGGTAGGTAATTTAAATTATCTATATGTGGAATTAAATGAGATTTATGCTCTTGTAGGACCCCATAACAATTGTGTTCCTCTTGAGCTTGAAATATATTATTGCTTGAATCAAAATATGATGAACTCTTAGTCATGATTCCTTCCTTCCTTAGCAAGTTTAACCGATGATCACAATGTATAAGATTCTCAAAATATTTCTCAATTATTCCCTGATTGAACTGCAATATATGTCTTCTACAGTATACAACAATAGATTTGAATCTTAGTTTGGCATACTACAAAGAAGAATTGCCAACATCAACTCTAGTTCAATTAAATTATGCAAAGACTATATAACAACTTATTCCTTATTAATTGAAATAAATGAAGTGTAAAAGTTAAAACCATAAAAATGAATAAGTTTCCATTATACTTGTAGTTGTGAAACCTATGAAATATGTCATATAACGTGGACTTTATCCTTAGGGAGCTGCAACACAACTGGATTTAAGTCACTAATATCAAAGATAGAGTTATAGCAATATTTATTGCAATTAGCTAAAGTCTAAAGAATAAAAAGATTATTGCATATCATCAAAAACCAAATGAGCATTCTAATCAAACCTCTAGAATGGTTATCCCATCAAAGAATTAATAAGGTGTTTAGTATTTTATAGAATAGTTATATTAGTATATAAGAAAGAAAACAAGGAGATATAAGCATGGTTTAAAAAACTTGCCAGCAAACTGTGATCCAAGAAATTTGACTACACTTAAGCACTACATCATTCTAAAACATAAAATTAAAGAAATGATTACTTCTATCTGAAGTGCCAGTTCTATTGTCTTGATAGGTAGCCTTCAAAGAAGTGATATCCGACCACTAAATCTCTATCTTTCTCTTTAGACCACCCTCTAGTACTTCCCAAACAAGCTTGTGTTTGGCATAATAGCACTTTGCGACCAAATCCCTTCATATCTTGAGATTCGTTGGAAAATCATTATGAGTCAATATAAAGAAGTGGTTGCCAAACCCATTGAGTGATTTAGAACATTTTAATAAGCTTTACAAGTTGCTAGAAAAAAAATTCATTAACTTAAAACAAGGAAACAATTTTATTTCAATGCTTGGCTCTTAATCAAAGCATTGTTGTCCTCTTTTAATGAGGTCTACTATAACCAGTGAGAACACAACCTACAACTTCATAAATAATCAAAACTACAAGAAACTAGGTTTTTTCAAATTTGATTTGAACAAATAATGAATGAGTTTTCTTCAAAACCTCCAATAATCTTTGCAAACAAGCAAAAAGTTAAAATTGCAATATTCATCTCAACTAAAAGAATCATTTCTCCATACCCACTTCAATACATTTGAAGAGAAAAATCACAATCAATTTGTAAATTAAGTAAATTAAACCAAAAAAATAGATTTTTTTAACAGGTTCTTTATAATTTTTGTACATCATAAATCTAAATTTCTCATAGCTGATCCAAGTAGAGGACTGCAAATAAAAGTATGAAACAAAAGATATAAATGCTGAGATGGTGAAACAATGTGAATAGGTGGTGAGAAAACTACAATTATTAGTTTTTTGTCCATGTGCAGAGTGACCGGCTGCATTGATGAAGAAGAAATGACCAAGATGACGAAGTATAATGACTGTGTTACCATCACTATATGATGTAGTAGGATTAGATGTATCACAAAAATAGTAGGATTTATTTGTCACCATAAGCACTAAATCCTCATTTGTGTTGTACTTGAAATCTACAAAAAAAGACAAAACAAATTAAAAGTGCACATATAATTATACTACATTTTATTAACTTTTACAATCTTAATAAGTAACTATTATAGCTTAAAAGTTAAAGGCCACCGAGAAAAATGTAAACAAATCAGTAGAACACAAAGAATATGTACAAAAGACAAAACTATTAAGCGCAATTAAGAAAGGAAACTACAACCATTTACTAATAGCCACTAAAAATTGAAACCCATTTAAAATGATCTAAATCGTTAGTACTTAACCTAAAACAGATCAACGAAACATGAAGAACGTGTACAAAAGACAAAACTATTAAGAATAATTAAAAATAAACTACAATATTACTAATAGCCACTAAAAATTGAAACCCATTTTCAAATGAACTAAATAATCAATACTTTTGCAAAATAATAATATATTTACAGCTGTAAAGAGACATATTGAATTGTTTGAAAAAATGCCTCAAAGAAATGTCATGGCATTCCATCACCATGAGATCGCATTTCTTTGAGGCATTTTTTCAAACAATTCATTGGCTTGTCTGTGCTACGACATTTTTCATACATGTCTACCAAAGCATTTTATGTAATAGTTCATTGCCTTGCTACTATGGCTAAAAGCCTAAAACAGGTGCTTTCAAACAAGCTATGGATGCTTGGAAAAATCTATCAAAGGCATATAAATCCTATAAATCAGGTTAAACACGTAGCTTCTTTAAATATTATGTTTTGTTACAATATATAGATAAAATAGTGGACTTTTTATAGCCACCAGGCATATTTAGTTTTGTTGCTACTTCAAATAAAATAGTGGACTTTTTATAGCCACCAGGCATATTTAGTTTTGTTGCTACTTCAGATAAAATAGTGAACTTTTTATAGCCACCTATGGGGATAGTATTGTTGCTACTTCAAAAACCCAAATAAAAGAAGTAATTAACAAAAAGAAACAAAGAAAATCATATCTACCATTACAAATACCATAGTTTACCATAATTTCTTTGTTCTATAATGAGTTTGAGGAATATGTGATTCTATTAGACATCTTGCAGTGCTGTGGAATGTAACACCAACATATTCAACTTGTTCATAGATACCCTTCTTTCAAGCTCTCTGACCTTGGCATTCTCCAACAATTCCCACTAATTTTTTTTGATCATTTTTAGTCATGTCTTATTGTCATCCAAAATCTAAATCATGTCAATTCTTGCAGTGGCCCTGCACATGTGTTCCTTGAACCACTTTTCCACATGATTCAAATAAATATCTTCCAAACATCAAAATAATAAATAATTGATGGATGTTGACTCCACTTTCTTCACCATCCAACAAAAATTCCCTTCTAGTTGTAAAGTAGAATGACGACAGGACTAAATCTACTTCCATGACCATCCAACAAAAGGAATAAGATAGAACCAAAATGTAGATGGTATTTCAAATGTACCCTTGCTGTTGAAAAATATTCATGATATCTTACAATAAAATAAAATATGAAAACCTTTGAATAAGATTCTTCCTACTCAATGAGCCCCTCAAGAGTACCGGGTTTAAAAGCTTTGAGAAAACTTTTAACTAACTTTTCTAATCCATAATTGTACACATAAACTACTCTCTAGATAGATATTTTCTAAACCCATCCTATCTTCGTAGAACTCTTTTCAGTGGTACACTACAGTACATGTTGCTTTGTCTTTATTTGGCCCAAAAAGTGAGCTTCTTGGGTATACACCTCAAACTTATAATTAAAATCAGCTACAATTTGGTCCCAAGTGGCCTATCCAATCTGTCATTTGTCATCCTCCTTACAGTCAACCATTTCCACTAATTAAGCACTAGAACATCAAGTTGTGAAGAAACAAATTGGATTTTATTGTGATCTTCAAAAGATGATTTAACCAAGAAAATCTCCAAAAGACTATTTCACCAAAAACAACCAGGAGAATTTGCCTTTCCAAGCCCCCAATTTAACACCTTTATTGAATCCATCAAACCTACATGTGGAGAGTCTCTTGAGTGCTTTTGATTAAAGTTACTGCCTTCTAGGTTATCTTGATTGCTACAGATACCCTTTTTTCAATATTTCTTGCAAATTGAATCCAATAAAGGTCAGAACAAGCAACCTCCCTTCTTTGATTGTGGGATCTCCAATGAATTTCTTCTTCATTAACTTTGATACTGTTGTTCCCCTCTTTCAAATGTTGCAACCAAAATATATAAGATTTGACTCATTTATATATGATTTCTTTTATCCTTTCCTATAAACTTGTTATTGCCTCCACAACCAATGCAACTTCAGACATTAAGTTTTCATTTATGTAGGTGTTTGAGAGAGATTTCTAGCATTCACTAGGAGGCCATACAAGTGGATCTGATTCCATTGATGTGTTCTTGGTAGAAAAGTTATTATTATGGGTGGAAATTGTACACACAATTTTATAAGACATAAAATATGGGATGAAAAATATGGCCCTGAAACCTAAAATATGTTTCTTAACAAAACCCTGAACTAGATGGAAATATGAAGCTAGAACTTGAAATTGTTGGTAGCTAGACTTGATAACATAACTTGAAGGCTTAAATATATCATTCTTAGTTCTTTTCTTAAACCAAGACATAGAAATATGAAGCTAGAACTTGAAATTGCTGGTAGCTAGACTTGATAATAGAACTTGAAGGCTTAAATATATCATTCTTTGTTGTTTTCTTAAACCAAATTTGTTTTGCCAACATTTGATAGGAAAGATTTGTTATTTATCATTCAACTACAAAGTTACATTACAAAAAGTCGGTCATGATGAAGAAAGACCCTAAAATCTAAACTAGGAGCGAATTATCAATCTAGTACCATGTATAGATTAGATGGGAGGCACTCTCTCCAGTAATGCTGTTGATATTGATCACTCTTATGCACCCAACCAAAGTTGGGTAACATGCTAGCTCTAACTTTCATTTTCTAAGAAATATGATTCAAATGTAAGCTATGCATTTAGTGTTTCCCAAATTCTTCTTTACTTTATAATTGACTGGTAGTAAGATAATAAAAGGGCATCATCAATTCTACTTTGAAATATAAAATAAATATAAAATAGGTACGTACATTGGGCACTAAGAGGTCTTATGTTCAGTCACCAAACTCATATTCAACAACTCTACATAAAAAATCAGTAAGAAACTTTGAAAATTAAAAGAAATGCATATACTATTGGATTTTTTAAGATATTTGAAGAAAATTTTATTCAACTAATTGTATACAAGTAAACAACCAAGTGAATGTGACTGAGTAGTAAGTGGAGCAATAACAATGATGACTGTTCATATCCCAACAAAAAGAATAAAGCGGGACAAAAAGAATTTGAGGAATGGACCTAACGAGCAGTCCAAACTCCATGCATTACTGTGGCCATAATAAGCAAAAATGCATGTCGCATTGAACATGTTTATTACCTCAATGTGCACAATTCGAATAAGGGAATTTGTAAGAGTGTAATCCATCAACTAAAGGCTATATTTGATCATAACCTAAGTTTACAGACCTTAAAAACGTGATCTAAACTGACTCCAATCCAAGCCGACTTACAAGAATGAAACACCCAAAAAATACATTAAAGAAAATTACAACGTAGATGATTGAGTGAATATGGTACCTTTGTATTTTTTCTCTATGAAAATTGAAAGAATAAAGGAAATTTTTAATTTTTTTGTGCAAAATTTGGATCAATATCCAAAGACAATTTTTTTGAATTATAATGTTACACTACATGAATTGCCAATGAATAGCCAATCCAAATGTTACACTACTTGAATTGCCAATTAGAAGCATTCCAACTGTCTTGCAAAATGCAGGCCCATTAGTAAAATATTTAGATTTTTGAAAGGAGTTCAATTCCATGAAAGGACACTTTAGACTCTTGATTGACGGTTGAGAAGTGTCCTGAAGAATTTATGATGGGAGTTTCAGAGAGAATACTTAGCTCGATGATGAATTCAAACACCCAAATATAAGACAGATCCCTTCACTTAATCAAATTTGTATATTTCATAAAATGAAAAGAGGGCATTGCCATACCTCCTTTCATCCATCACCCTTCCCATCTTGTAGCTTCCGCCATTTCTACATAGCTTCAAACCCCAATGCACAATACTATATGAATCTAGGGTTTGCAAATTTAAAAGAAAGTATTTAGAAAACCATATAAACCTAGGGTTTGTCACTAAAATTAGGGCAAGTGACTTACCTCAAGTTTCTGCAGAAATTGTGTCTTTCTCTCAATGACGCATAGGAGAAAAATGTGCAGAGTTTGCAGGTGAAAGTGAGCGGACAAGTTGCTGCATCTCACCAAATTGGAGAAGTGAAAGGTCAATACCAGTGAGGAAGAGTTTGGAGGAGCAAAAAGCAATAGCAATAGAGAAAGCAACAAAAAGGGGTCAAAATAGCTAGTGAAAAATGATCATAATCGTCCATGCCCTGTCTTGCGAATTTAGCCGTTGATCGAAAAAATGCATTCTACAAACCTCAGTGAGGGAATGTCATCCACGTAGAAACTAAAACACAACCAAATGATGTGAGCGTGTTAACAAAAACTAAACCAAAACCAACGTATATTTAAAAAGATAAAAATAAAATAACTCTTCAAATAAAAATCCAAACAATACAAAAAACTAAAATAATTCTTAATTAATTCTAAAAATTAAAATAAATTGTCCTTCAAATAAAAATAAAATAAAATAACTCATTTTTAAATAAATATATTTAAGATATTTATACTAATTTTTAAATTGAACTCAATTCTTATATTTAAATTGATTTTTTAATTAATTAATCTAATTTATTAATCTACATATCTTTAAAAATGTGTATTTATCCTCTTTAAATTATAAGAAAAAGACTTATATTTAACTTTAATTAATTAATTTTTTTTACAAAATAATTTGTAAAACATTAATGTAAAATTCTCTTACTCTATCCAATCCCCTCTCCTCCACATAAATCAAGAACATAGTGTAGTGTTCATATCTAAGCTTCGATTTTAGAAGTATGGAGAAAGCCCAAAGATAAAATAAAAGGCAACGCCAGACAAAATATCTTACTGTTTTAATCTATTGAGGAAATGTGAATAAAAATAGGAATCCCTCCCAGAATCATCACTGTATTTAGTCCACCCAAGGGAATTACTTTATTCAAACCTAAAAAAGGCGGAATGTTTAGGGTAGGATTTATGTCGTCAACAACAAAATCTTACGCAAGGTTTATCCTTCTGCAAAACCCTGAATGAATAGTTTACAGTTGCAGCAGAGGAAAATAAAGCTGCGTGAAGAAGAGTTTAGCCGTCATTTCACAAAACACAGAGACGGCGGGTTTATTTAAAACGGCGAAGGTGGCTGACCTCATGGCAATGGGCGTCAGCACGCAGGGCAATTTCATGACCTCTTTGCCATTGTCTGTGCCTGCTCGCCATGTCCTTCGGTTTGCTTCTACTCCAACATTTTACTTGTAAGTCAAGCATTTTTGTTTTGTTTTTTTCTTACCGTTTTTCTGTCTCCATTTCTGTTTTTCTTATTCTGTTCCAGTATTTCTGCCGTGTTATGATATTAGCCGCACTTGGATATTTATTTACAGTCATAGTCCCTGCCTCGTGTAGTGACATTGGGCTCAGTTACATAGATATTTGCTTTCATTGCACTGCCATTATATATGATGACGATGTTAAGCACATTCATAAAAGATTGTTGGTTGTAACCCATGTCTACGTTATAGAGGTATTAGGCGAAACTTTCAGATATTTAGAGTCATTATAGTTTGCATGTCAATCGAATTTATCGTATCTTATATTGCTGATATTGTATGGGTGCAGTTGCAGGCAAGGTGCTAGAATATGGTCCTCTTCTTTACCTTGTCGTCCTTTAATTGCACGAAATAGTCATTTTTTAATGGCTGAAGAAGTGAAAGTAGCAGTGAACAGTCCTCCTTTGATGTCTGGAGAAGTCAAAATTACAAATAACAAACGTTCTTTAATGGTTGAAGCAGAGAAGTCATCAAATAGATACCATGTAATGGCTGAAGTTACAAAGATTGCATCGAATGGTCATTTAGTAGGGGCCAGAGGTGCACAAGATTCAGTAAATGGCCAGCAGTTGCAGGCCGGCGACAGAAACTGTGAAGAAGCCAAGAGAGAATCAAATGGAAATGAAATGGTTGCAATCAATGGGCATCGTCAAGGCAATTTGCAGCAAAATAGATACGTAAGAACTATCAATCTGGGCCGGAGGGGGTTTGTGATGAAGGGTGTTGCTCGTTCTCGGGTGATAAATAGGATTTCGGAATACGGAGTTTTATCACCTGACCATGCTCAGTGTAATGGCTTGGAAGGTAGGTTTTCATTTCCTCTAAAGACTGAGAGTAATGATATAAACAGTAGTTTGGAAAAGGAGTTTATGATGGGGTCATTACCGGCAGGAGACAGAAATTGTGAAGAAGCCAAAATAGAATCAAATGGCAATAAAATGGTTGCAATTAATGGAAATTGTCAAGGTAATTTGTCGCAAAAGAGACAACTAGGAACTAGCCATCTGGGCCAAGAGGTGTATGTGAACGAGGGCATTGCTTATTCTCAGGTGATTAATAGGGGTTCAGAATATGGAATTTTATCAGTTGACCGTGCTCAGCATAATGGCTTGGAAGGTAGGGTTTTATCTCCTGGAAAGACGGAATGTAATGCTGTAAGTAGTAGTTTGCAAAAGGAGTCTGGTGGGCGGAGGACTTGGTCATTACAATCTACTGATGTAACTGTGACTACAATATCTAGTTTGCCAGAGCAGCATTATTCAAGGCGTCAGAATTCTTTAACTCAGAAGATCAATTCCTGTTCTGCTACCCAAGAGGTAAAATTTTGAGCACTGGGGGGATGGAAGCAACTTTTTATCGTCTATTTTTTGTCAATTGTTAAGTTTAAAACTAGGTTTTAGAAAAACTAGTTCATCCAATCAGCAAAACTTTCAATTTTTTTTTAATCTTTTCATATTGAATGTGTATAAAGTTATTGATTTACCAGTAACAAGCATAAAGTTATATTTGCCTAATCAACTAATACAGTATTCTTCAAATGTGAGTCTTTGAAACTAAATGCAGAGTGTAGAAGATGGGCACACCAATTTGTTCCCAACATCTTAATAGTCATGAAAATCATGTGCAGGGATTTGCTGCAACAAACAAGGTGAATATCCATTGCCCATGGAAAAAAGAAACTGAGATGTTTAGGACAATGACTAGAGATGCTTCTAGTATTCATGGTGTAGAAACATCAAAAACCTACCCTACTTCTGGAACTGCAGATACTTCATCCCAGCATAATATATTGCATACAGTCACTGCTTCTGACATTGAAGAAATTTCTTATGTAAGTAAAACAGAACACAACGAAGATCAGAAGGCCAGTTCAGAGAAGAATTCAATACAAGAGCAGGAGCTAGAATGTACAGTTGTTGATAAAGACGGTTTTAATTTGTCATTTGGTAGGCAGGCCGTTTATAAAGAAAAGATTGGACATAATCTAGAAAACACAAGTACTGGAAGGATAAATCATGTCACTGGCGCTTTTGGGAATGAGGACCAACTGCAGCCTGAGAAACTTATTTCAGAAGGAAAGGACAAGAACAGAAAGGGAAAGGGAAGCTATAGGAATATAGTGGAGGACAACAAAGAGGGAATGCCAACTAATGGCAAGTTCATCTGGTCCCACAATACTGCTGCTTGCAATCAGGTAGCCAACTGGGTTACTGACTGCAAAGAGACCAATTTAATGGATGATCTAAAGGCCACATCGGGAATTGATAATGAGTTTGTTGAAACAAAGCCTGAGAAGCCACCTTCAGTATTAAAAGATGAGGATACCTTTGTAATGAATAACAACTTTGGCAGTGCCAGTAACAGTGAAGTTTCTGCTTGTAATCAGGAGGTTATTGGGGTCAGTGACTGCAAAGGAGCCGATGTCAAAGATAAGTTGGATCGTTTGTACAAACAAATTTTAATTGTTGACAATGTGAAGGATGCAAAGATGGTTGTAGGCAAGCTTATGGGAGAGTACAGGAATTTGGTTCATGCATGTGATACAGAGGTTAGTTTAGTTTTCCTTTCATGTATGTGTCGTATTTTATAAGTATACAAATTCATGGATATTGCTGCCATTATTAGTGCTTTCTTGATGTATTACCTAGTATTTTCCATCCTCTTTTCAGAAATAAACTAAGGACTGGGATGTGCTAATATGACTAGTTATTGGTTCATTCATGGTAGCTAAACTTTTACTCTTACTCAGGAAAAGCCCAACAAAAACTTGAAAATCGAGAAATTTAAGAAAGCAGAAGATTAAACAGACTTTATTAAATCCCATGTCAAGTATAGTTTAAAGACTATGTTACCGTGTTCTCCTTTTTTGGGTCCTGTTGCTGTACCAAGGAGGCACAGGATTGGGTATGTGTTTGGGATGGCTAGGGCACAGCTCTGCCACCCTGGGTACCCTGTGGGTACATCACAGACATACCCACAGGGTACCTCGGGTGAAACTGGAGAACCTGTGACTGTCCAATGTAATGGATCTGCTAATTACTGATAAGCAAAGAATATGTGTAGCTGGAAGAAAAACACATGCAGGCAGTAGTACTAGCTGATAGATAATTATGTCGCTGAACATCGAAGGACAGTTACAGATTTGACAACTCACAGTGAGGCCATAGATAAATTTACAATATCAGATAAAAATTTACATTATCAGATAAATTTACAATATCAAATCATGATTTAATAAGTTAGCCAGCAAATTGTTGAATTGGCTGCTGTAATGTTCACTGACATTTCAGATAAGCACCATCTAGTGCTGGACATTAATTCCCTCTGATTTTCACACACAAAATTGCCTGATTAGCCTGGGTAGGGCTGTTCTAACTCAGATCTGGAATTTTGGGCTGTAGGAGAGGTTCAACAGTAGGAGCTGACCAGGAGGGTTTCCATATCCATGCTCTGTCTGCCAATAAATGAAGGTTTATGGTGTTTTTCTAGGGCTTCCAGACCTGTGGTGTCCTAAGATAGGGCAGTTTGCTGCCATGTCTTGCTCAGATCTAACTTGGACCGGTGTATGAGATTGCAAAACCAGTGAGCAGGTCGCACCAGCAGATTGACAGCAGTCCTCTTGGTCGTTGCTCACCACAGTAGTATGCTGGACCTGAAAAGGGTCAAAACCTTCAATCAGCACGATTACAACCCTGGGTGGGATTTTGAGGTAAGGGTTTGCATCCTACCTCAGATCAGCAGTTGAGGGATTTCATTCTCAATGCCAGGTTGCTGGAAATTCCAGTTACCAGATAGAATAAAATAATGAACCATGCCAAAATAAGATCTGGAAACATGCCTTTATAACTTCCATACACAGACACAGACACAGACACAGACACTGACACAGACACACAGACACAGACACAGACACAGACACACAGAGACACACAAAGAGAGACACAGAGACACACACAGAGATACACAGAGCCACACAGACACAGACACAGACACAGACAGACACATACACACACGTTTTTCGGAATTCAATACTGAAAACCTCTTTTTCACCATCTTGTTATAGGCTCTCCCATTCGGACCTGGTTACCTTTCTTGAATAAGAAAGTCAGTACGAGTGAGCTTCCTTCTTTTAGTTGGCCTTCTCAGAACCAAAATAATATGCTTCCAATTCCTTGGCAAGCTCAGACTTACTAACACCCATGGGATCTATGAAAATGAAGATTGCAATTTGGTTGTTCGGGTTCTTTAAGTCAACTCTCAGTGACTAGCCCGACTGATGGCCTTGTTAGCTTCACCTTGCCCTCATATTCAGGATTTGTTGCCAACTGAAAGATTCCTTGAGATACATTTTTTGAGGTACTAATGCTTTGACACTATTTGGTAAGTCATTCAACAAGAAACCACCTGTCATGGCAGTTCCAACTTGCTCAAAGAAAAGGACCTGCACAACTATGCGCAGAGGTAAGTGTTCATTCTGTGCAGCATTCATGCAAGCATCCATGTATAAGTTATAACTTCTTACAATCCATCAAACTGCACATCTTTTTCTTTTCACTCTTTGTCAGACCGGGATGCTCCTTCAAACCTATGTCAATACCCCTATACAATCTGTCATGAACTGGTTGTGCAAAATTAGATATAGATTCAGCAAGATCGATAAACTTAGACAGAGGAATGTGTGCATCACAAGCAATTTCTGCCATGTATCCATCAATAAGTTTTGTAACATTCAACTAAAATATTAGACCACAGAACCTGCAGTGGTGCTTTGGACGCATGAGTGGATGAAATTGTGAATTACACAGCATACATGCAGAAGCCTAAAATAAGTTCTGCAAGATCGATAAACTTAGACAGAGGAATGTGTGCATCACGAGCAATTTCTGCCAGGTATCCATCAATAAGTTTTGTAACACTCAACTAAAATATTGGACCACAGAACCTGCAGTGGTGCTTTGGACGCATGAGCGGATGAAATTGTGAATTACACAGCATACTGTCAGCTAACTATTTTGTGAGTTCAGCTTCCCAAAATATCCTTTTATGTTGTTGAATGATGTATCTGTAATGGTTTGAGTCGTCTCTCTCCAAGCCTGCTCTAAGATACGTTTTGGCATATGATTTGGAAAAGGAGATGTAGGTGATCGTCATTTAGCTCCTGCAAAAGAACTAGCCTTTGCAGACATCACTGCCAACATCTCACTAATAGCAGTCCAAAGTGTCAATTTCTGATTTACATATTGCCATCCCACATCATCCTTGGGAAGATATACCCATTTACACCTGATCTCTGTACCATTCTTCATGGTCAGTATCTGACATTGGAGGAACAAACACAGATATCCAGGCACCATAGCTAGAAATTCCCAACATTATTCTGAATATACCATCAACTTCAATAAGAACAAAACCATGATCTTACTAAATACATTACTCATCATGACTTCTAAGTTTGGACCAGAATCATCTGTATCTCTATCACCATAATGGCATGCTGTTCGAAAAGCTTGCATAAGTGAGCACAGGGCACCCAAGCTTTGATCCTCCACTATTGCTTTAAACCATCCATCTACAATTATAGTTGTAATGATCTTCCTCAGCACCTGCTTAAAATCTTTCTTGTCACTCACCTTTTCTTCACCAGGCATTGTCAATTCCTGATTCTCACTTTTGTCATCTTTTTCAAATTTGTCATTATCTTCATCACTACAGAAGAAGCTCTTTCTCATGATTTATCAAGAACTCGAAGAACTCGGGGTCCTTATCTTTAAGCCACTCTAACTGCCTTCACTTCGATAAGCATTGATCATGGCAGTGAATGCTATTTTGTCTGGTTGATATCCTCTGTCCTCCATTTGATGAAACACATGCTCTATTTCTGCAATATTTCCTGCCATTCAGTTTCACCAACCCATTTCTCCATCCATCTTCTCAATCTGTCCTCTATTACCAAAGGCTTTGACAGTAGAGTTCATTATCCATACATCGGGCTTACAGTCCTGACTTTCTAACATGAGGGAAAAGACATTTTCTATTTCTTGAAATATGGATACCTTCCCTAGCCTGCCAATAATAGTATTGTAGGTAATAGTGTTAGGCTGGACTCCAGCTCTTGACATTTCGTAAAGTAGCCTATCAACATGTTTCAAAATGACCAAGTTCAACACATGACTTCATAAATATAGTATCAGTATAAATATTAGGTCAACAATGAGGAATAGCCTTCATTTCCTCCAAAACAGAAAATGCCTTGTCAAGATGACCATTTCTCCCATATGCAGCAAGGAGAGCAGTATAGAATTCAACAGTTATATGACAGCGTTCTTCAAGCATCATTTGATAAAGAATACATGCCTTATCAGGTTGTTGACATTTTGTAAAGTAGCTTATCAACATGTTTCAAAATGACCAAGTTCAACACATGACTTCATAAATATAGTATAAGTATAAATATTAGGTCAATAATGAGGAATAGCCTTCATTTCCTCCAAAACAGAAAATTCCTTGTCAAGATGATCATTTCTCCCATATGCAGCAAGGAGAGCAGTATAGAATTCAACAGTTATATGACAGTGTTCTTCAAGCATCATTTGATAAAGAATACATGCCTTCTCAGGTTGTTTGCATGTGCCAAGTGTGACTAGAGGTTTTATGTATATTTCAGTGTTTGGTTGATATCACTGCTGCCTTCAAATGCAGATTTCATTTGTAAACTTATTTCATCAAAAAGATTTACTGCTAAATCTCTTCTAGTGGATAGGAAACTTTAGACAAGGATGCTTCTTCATGGGTAGACATGATGTTTGCCAAATCTAGATATGCAATAGTTTGGAGAAAGTTTAAAATCTTGAGTTTGAAAATTGTATGCAACACTGTTGACCCCACAAGATCTTTTCTTTCATGATTCCATTGAGAAATCTGTAATGAAATATATCCAAAGTGACTTCATTAATATTATTTTTTAACATATTCTATGCAGGTCGCAAACATTGATGTGAAGACAGAAAGCGCAGTTGGACATGGAAAAGTTATATGTTTCAGCATATATTGTGGTTTGGGAGCTAGTTTTGGTGAGGGCAAGTCCTGTGTATGGGTTGATGTATTAGATGGTGGCGAAGATGTCTTGTCAGTATTTGCTCCCTATTTTGAGGACTCTTCTATTCGAAAGGTTAGCAATGTTTCCTTAATTGATGATAAACTAATGGCTAAACTACTTTCTTAGTTAATGTGTATTTGAGATTCTGTAAAGGCTTTCCTTAGTCTTCTGAAGACTATTTTTTGGTGAAATTTTCTGTAGTGGTTTGTCAAGCACTTTCCTGCCTAGAAAGTTTTGAAATCATTCATTGAACATCAGTAGTATGATATGCTCCATTGTTTATAAATGTATGCTCTGGGAATCCACAACCTATGTTCATTGAACTGAAACTGAAAGGCCTTTGCCAGCTACAAAATCCCCTTCTCAAAGATCCCTCACACAGTAGATCAAAGCAGCATCCCAGTATTGCCACGTGTAGATGCTGAAAAAAATTAATAGAGTTTGCTGTCATATGAAAGGTTGTGCTGCAAAGTGCTTTTATAGTGTTATTGTTATATTTGTTGCAAATTGTTGCAAGGACTGTAGATAAATGTCTATGGGTATTCTTGTGTTTTCAGTTAATTTGTAACCTCTATTGAAGCATTTGTTGATTTTATCCTTCTAGGTTTTCCACAACTACAGCTTTGACAGGCATATTCTAGGCAATCATGGGATCAATGTTTGTGGGTTTTATGCTGATACAATGCATCTTGCACGATTATGGAATTCTGCAAGGCGCGAAGAAGGTGGATATTCACTTGAAGCTCTTACAATGGACCCGAAGGTCATGAATGGATCTGGCGTGGCAGGCAAAGATGAGCTGATTGGAGGCAAGGTGTCGATGAAAACACTTTTTGGAAAGAGGAATATAAAGAAGGATGGCTCAGAAGGAAAAACTATTTCTATAGCTCCTGTTGAGGAGCTTCAGAAAACAGAACGTATGCCCTGGATATGTTATTCTGCCTTAGACTCTATAAGTACTTGGAGGCTCTGGAAAAGTCTTAAAAAAAAACTTAAGAATACAGTTTGGATATTTCAGGGTGTTTCAAAGCAAACCATGTATGATTTTTATGAAGAGTATTGGCGTCCTTTTGGTGAGCTGCTAGTACAAATGGAATCTAGGGGGATGCTTGTTGATCGTGTCTATCTATCAAAGATGGAGGAAGTGGCAATTGTAGAACAAGAAAAAGCTGCTTCACGGTTTAAAAGTTGGGCTGCTACATACTGTCCTGATGCCAAATACATGAATGTGGGTAGTGGTACTCAAGTGCGGCAACTTCTATTTGGTGGTACCCCTAACAAGTAACTTGCTTTGCTTTTTCTTATTTGCAATGACATTTTCTTTGAAAAACTAGATTTCTTGTTTGTCTTGTCTATTTTCCTTTTATGGGTTTAATCTTTTAACTAATTGCATTAAAATTTTAAATCTCTGAATTTGGAACCTTAATGATGTTTTGCAATTATTTTTGTTGGGCAATATTTCATGATTAGGCTTGTGAGGTAAGGTCATTATAAAGTTTCTTTGCTTAGTGAAATAACCCAAGGCAATTTTGTATGCAATTTTTTTGTAAATTCACCACCTCATGTATAACAAGCATTTTGTCAAATAGTTCTCAAGATTGCTGGTTTAACTCCTTATCAATTGGTATAGATCATTCACAATAAGGACTTTTTATAGAATTCCAGATACATATGTAATTGCAAAGTGCCATGGTCATTTTTTCTTTCTGATTATTCTAAATGTGAAAATATTGTTATTTCTATACTTCTTGTTTTCTTCCTTTGGGTAGATGGTGTTGACTATAGAGAGATCAATGATTTGTGCATCGGTTGTGGGTTGATGAAAGTTTTAAGTCTCAGAATAAATCCACTAAAGAAAAAGATGAATGCATAATGCATCTTTTGACTCTATGATATGACGGAGTTTGTTCCCTGTTGTTTATGCTAAGGTGAATAAGTTTCACAAGTATAAATCTATTTCTTGATTCTCAGTGTACTTTTATTGTGTAATCATGTGTGCAGGAAGGATCCCAGTCTAGTATTGCCTACTGAGCGAAGTATGAAAGTACCCAATGTTGACAATTTTATTGAAGAAGGGAAAAAGGTGCCTGGAAAATTCCGCAACATTGTACTTCGTGGTCTAGGTGTGACGATGGAAGTTGAGAAATACACCGTGTCTGGTTGGCCGGCAGTAAGTAGTGCAGCTTTGAAAGCGTTTGCTGGGAAAGTTTCTGTTGACTACAGCAACCTAGAAGATGAAGGGGAAGATGAGTATGCAACAGATTTAGATGATGACTCATCTATGTTGACCTCTTCAGCAGTCGATATTGGGGCAAAAAATACCAAGAACAAACTGGAAGAAGATCTATCTGTCTATGGAACTGCATATAAGGCGTTTGGAGGTGGTAAACGAGGGAAAGACGCATGCCATGCTATTGCGGCTTTGTGTGAAGTGTCTTCAATCAACACTTTAATTTCCAACTTTCTTCAGCCATTACAGGTTGGAAAATACTTACTTCAATTTGTCATGTTACGCCTGGATTTTATCAGTTCCATGTTTAGTTAATAAGTGGTTTCAACTTTCAAGTATTAGTGATGTGTTCCAGCTGCTCGGATCCCATCTAATGTCAATCTTAAAGATCTGACATTTTCAAAATGATTCCAGATATTATAATGGTAAATACAAGCATTGGGTTGCAAGTGAAATATACAACATTCTTTAGAGTTTCTCTATATGGCTTTTGTTCTCATAGGACAGGCTTTCACTTAGGCACATTGTAGGGTAGGCTGGTCTTGTAGTCAGCATGCTCAGTTTCTGCAACTATGCCTAAGTTTGTATTAGGGTTAGTCCAAATCCTGTGATCAAGAGGGAAACTCCTGTTTTTTGGCACGATCCTTGTCATTGCGGTTAGGGTCTTGTTCTTGCACCTTGCAACTCTGTTCAGTTATTTTTTTGTCTAATCTGATAATCTTAATTGCCAATGTTCAGTATTTATGATCTTGCTTTATTTTTGTGTGTAATCAAGTGCTGATTGAGACTCATTTGTGCATTACTTCCAATGGGTGTTTTTTAAATTTTGTTTGATGTCTGAGTTATGATATATTTGTCTGTTTTGCTTTTAGGGAGATGCAATATCAGGTGTGGATGGGCGAGTGCATTGTTCTTTAAATATCAACACTGAAACTGGCCGCTTGTCTGCAAGAAAGCCAAATTTACAGGTTACCTATTGTTCCAGATTTTTTAGTTCATAGACAGTTAATTTCGAGCCATAACATTCATGTTGTGTTTACACAAGGCTCTATGCTTCACAGCTTACATTTCTCTGTTCAATTTGTTATGAACATGTTAGTTTTCTTTACTATTCAGTTAATAATTTATGTATGTGATTTGTTGGCATCAGAACCAACCTGCATTGGAGAAAGACCGCTACAAAATTCGTCAAGCATTTATTGCTAATCCAGGAAACACTCTTATTGTTGCTGATTATGGGCAGGTACAGTGCTTGATCGTTACCATATAAATATGGATCATTGCAAATAAATTAGATTCTATCACTAGGTGCTTCACAATTTGGGGTGACTGTCAATATCTTATTGGAATGCCTGTTAAAAGTTACTTCAGAATGTTTATCTAATACATGAGTTTGTGTTAGGGTCCTGCAGTTGGAGTTGAGGATTCTGGCTCATCTTTCAAATTGTAAGAGTATGCTGGATGCATTCAAAGCTGGAGGAGATTTTCATTCAAGAACTGCTATGAATATGTACCCACATGTACGTGATGCTGTAGAGAAAAATAATGTTTTGCTTGAGTGGGATCCACAACCTGATGAAGAGAAACCTCCAATACCTTTACTGAAGGTAAGAAGAGAAATGTTGTTACTATATCCTCTGAATGATGCCTCTTCTATGGACATCTAATTAATAGAAAACGATATAGATAAATTTAAGGCAGGATAGGAAAGGCAAACAGTATTGTCAAAATTCATTTTTGCGTTATTGCATTGGTTTATCTATTGTTGAAGTTAAATAAATTTTAGTATCTTGTAACAGTAATCTGTGATTGCTTGACAAAGCTTCTGTTATTCAAATGCTCAGGTTGTAATTGGGCTAGTAATCTCTATTGCTTTGGTTTTCAAGAAAATGTTTCAAGTTGTGAATCATGCAGTAATTCAATGACAAGTAGAATATCAAATGTATCATTTGGTAGCACACCAACTTAGGGCTGTTTTCTTTCATATGATTTTATGCTTCATATATCACAAGCTCAAAATTGTATTGGTTGTCAATTGGAAATACATAATCTGTATTTTCATGACTGATATTTGTTTTAGTTGGTTGTACAGGTTGAAGAGCACACAGAAAATACTGAGGGGGCGGTGGGGAGCAGGGCGGTGTGTTGGCCGGGTGCGAATCAGTATTTTAGAAATTTAAAACTTAAAACCTAAGTTACCGATTCGCCATACTTAGCCTCCGGATACGATACGGTACGATTCGGGTACGGTACGGTACAGATTCGTCCAGGATTCGGTTTTTGGCCTGCAGATACGTATCAGATTCTTCAACTCACTGCGGATTCTTCCAGGATTCGGCATGAAGAATCCGAGCCGAATCCGAGCCGAATTTCGCGTCAAAAAGCCCAGTCCGGGAAAAAACGTCTTTTTTTAATCATTTTTTATTATTTTTTTGACCTTATGTTGACTTCTAAACATTAAAATATTCATTGCAACCCTAATTTCGACCTCCAAACACACTAAAAAGGTAAAAACAACTTCATTTTAACAATTTGTGAAAGAAAAACGAATTTTTTTGCCTCCATTGTTGAACTTGCTCTTTTGCTTGCACAAGCTCGAACAGAGTTGAAGGCTGATTGTTGGTGGTTCAAGGTTGATTGCTGTGCTATTCCTAAGCACTTGCAAGTGTTTGCCAAGATTCAAGAAGACTGTAGAGCAAGATTTGTTCAAAAAAGGTAGGTTTCTTTGAAATTTTTTGATTTTTTTTTTACATTTTTTTTAAGTTTCTGTTTAACAAATGAACTATTTAGTTTTGTTTTTATTGTATTACTACTACTTTTGTTGATTGTTCTCATTCTTTTAAGCTTTTTAGTTTCAAATTTCAATACCAAAATTATTTCAATCTATTGTGCCCTGGCCCTTAGGTATTACAATGGCATCTGCTTCTAATTCAGGCCAATCTCGTTTCAAAATAAGTGCAACCTCTCCCCTTTGGAAATATGTAGAAATGGTTCAACAATGTCCAGGTGGTGGAGTATTTGTTTGGATTTGTGGTCATTGCAAAGTTCAATACACGAGCTCATACAGTTGAGTGAAAGCCCACTTGTGTAGTATCCCTGATATTGGCATCAAACCTTGTTCGGGACCTCCAGAAGGTGATGGCAAAGGCCTTGCAGATGACATAGTGTTGAAATATATTGCTGAGCAAGAAAAAGCAGATCAAAAAGCTACTAGTGTTAAAAAAAACCATCCTTTGAAGAAAGGATCTCAATCCATGAAACCCCCTACACCACCTACTTATATTCCACCTACAGAAAGCCATCCATTTATGAACATCCCTCAAGAGCAAACCGTGCCCTCATCAAATAAAAGATCTAAGGGACCGTTGGAAGTTTCATTTCAGAATGAGGCAAGAGAGATTGCTGATCAAGACATAGCAAGATGTGTCTATGCCAATGGATTGGCATTCAACGTTGTTCGTTCACCATATTGGCAAAAAATGGTGAAATCTATTAATGAGGCTCCAAAGGGGTATAAGGGCCCAAGTTTTGAGAAGGTGCGTTGCACCTTATTGGAGAAAGAGGTGAAACATGTAGCAGACTCTTTGAAGCCCATAAGGGATTCATGGATTGAAACAGGGGTGACCATCGTTTCTGATGGATGGAAAGATGCAAAAAATCGCCCATTGATCAATGTTATTGCCGTGTCCCCTAAAGGGGCAATGTTTTTGAGAGCAGTGGATTGTGAGGGACAGGTGAAAGATGGTCCATTTATTGCTAACATCCTTTGCCAAGCCATTGAAGATGTGGGCCATCAAAATGTTGTGCAAGTTATAACCGACAATGCCAGAAATTGTAGGGCTGCTGGGTTATCGATTGAGGAGAAGTATCCACACATTTTTTGGACACCTTGTGCTGTCCACTCCCTCAATCTAATGCTACAAAAAATTGGATCCAAAATTGAGTGGATCAAACAGGTGTATGCTGAGGGCGAAGACATCCAGATGTTTGTCACCAACCACCATATGACACAAGGAATATTTAGACAATTCTCAAAATTGGAATTGTTGAAAGTAAGTTAATTGAAATTCTCAATATTCTTAAATTTTTAGTTTTCTTTTAATTTTAAATTTTGATTTTGTAAATTTAAATTACATTTTAATTTTAATTTTGATTTCCAAACAGGTTGCAGAGACCCGTTTTGCCTCCAACACAATTGTGTTGAGACGACTTATAAAGGTTCGTGAGGCACTTTGTGCCATGGTAATCAGCCCTAATTGGGCCATATGGAAGCAATCTAGCAGTGAAAGGGCAAATAGGATCAGGCAAAGGATACTAGATGATTGTTGGTGGGATCGTGTTGAGTACCTGGTCAGTTTCACTGAGCCTATACTGAGCATGATCCGTTACACAGACATGGATAGACCTTGTTTGGGAGAAGTATATGATGGTATCGACTCAATGATTGAGAAGATGAAAACCATCATCAATGCAAAAGAGGAAGATCCTGATGAAAAGTTCTTCAAAGAGCTACAGGAAATCATGGTTGATAGATGGAACAAAATGACCACTCCATTGCATCTTCTTGCTTTTGCATTGAGTCCCAAATATTATAGTCCTGAGCTTCTTTCTGTTACATCAAGAGTTGCTCCATATAGGGATGTTGAAGTGGCTCAAGGTTACAAGGCAGCAATTCGGAGACTCTTCACTGATCGTGACCAACGTGATCGAGTGAGGGCTGAGTTCATGGCTTTTGCATGCTCCGGTAGTGTTGCTCAGAATCTTGATGCTCTTCGAGACAAGTACAGGGTAGATGGTCATAGTTGGTGGTATTTCCATGGGCAAGAATACATGCACATCCAACCAATTGCAATAAAAATCTTATCCCAAGTAAGTTTTATAGTTTGTAATTTTAATTTTAATTTATAATTTTATATTAATTAATAATTTTGTTTAGTTAAATTTTGTAACTCTTAACTATTTAATTTGGTCTTGACTCTTAATAGGTTGCTAGTTCATCTTCATCAGAGAGGAATTGGAGCACATACTCCTTCATCCACTCAATAAAACGCAATAGGCTGCATTCAAAAAAGGCAGAGGACTTGGTGTATGTGCATTCAAACTTGCGCCTCCTTACACACAAGCAAACTTCCTACAAAGAAGGAGACACAAGGAGGTGGGATATTGAGCCAGAGCAGCTTGACTTGGATGCTTCCACAAGTCACTTAGCTGCACTTGATATTGATGATGAGTATGAGCCTGAAGCAGCTACTGATCGTGAGAGTGGTAGTGTCGGTGCTACTGCTACTGCTAGTGGCAGTGCTTGTGCGAGTGCCACGAATGCTATTTGTGGTTCTACGCAAAATGTAGCATCTAATAATGCTAGTTTGTTTGATAGTGATGACCCATATGATTCAGATTGATCAATGATCAATAATGGCTGATTGTAAACGTTTGACATTTTATGTTTGAACTTTAATTTATAATTTTATATCATGACAATCGAGTAATCACTAATATTTTAATATTTGACTTAGTGACTATGAAAGTGGTGATGTATTTTTGCTATGTTATTAGACTATTAATATGGTGGTGTATTCTGAACTTAATTACTACTGCAAATATGTATATATTTCTGATTTTTATATGTTTTTTGTATTGCCGTACCCAAGCCGTACCCAAATCCAAATTTTTTTTTTTGCCGAATCCCGTACCGGATTCGCGTACCCGTACCCGAATCCAAAAACGAATCGGTAACTTAGCTTAAAACCATATAAATCAGCAATCAAAATAGTAAGAACAAACATCAACAAGAAGAACACCAATATCACGTGGAAAACCCTTTCGGGTAAAAAGCCACGACAGAACTATTGCTTTCATTAATTTCAAATGGGCACCAACCTAGGAGACTACAATTTCCAGATTACAAAAGTTCGCACCAACTCACTGGAAGCACCAACCTTCTTGAAGCACCAACTTCAAACAACTGAAGTACCAACTCTTTGAATTATCACAACACCGCAACTCTGATTTCTTGATTCCAAAATACATTCTTCACTTCACTTGAGAGGCTCATTCTTGCATATGAAATCACTGTACAAACTCATTTTTATTCAAAACTTAACTCAATCTGCAACTGAACCCTGAATCCTTCCCTTTTTCATTCTTCATAGCTTACTGATTAAAACAAAACCAGCCTACTCACATTCGCATATCCTCACATAACCGATACAAGAGAGAATGCAATCTTGAAGCAGCCCAACTCCCCAATACATACTTCATCTCATAAACAGGCTTACATAATTTCTCTAAATTTTTAATTTTAAAACACCACATAAAGGCCCGAAAACAACTCCCATGGCAAAATCGACCAAAGAAGAATGGCCCGACTGAAGATTAACTGCTCATTAATGGTCCGTTTTTTGAGTGCCTTAAAATGAGTGGTCCACGAACACACAGGTTCATCACATCATCACACAAAGTCAACTCCAAAAGAATACAACACATAACCATAATGAATACGGCAAAAAAAATGATTTATCATTGCGATCATGGTGGTGTTGTGACCTTTTCACACATCACCGCATTCAAAATGGGGAACCCCTAATTTTTGTTCCGTTCCTCATCTTTTGGCTTTGGTTTTGTCTCTCCCTCTTTTTCTGCTGTCTGTCTTTCTGGGGATGTGCCCGTTTGTGAGCTTAAACGTGAAATTTTGGCCAAGTCTATAGAATTAGGGTTTTGAACTTTCCAACCAATTTGTGGTCAAACAAAGTGATTAAATTGAAAATTGAGACTAACATTGATGTCAGTATGCTTCCAATAGGTCCCCAACAAAATTTCAATCAGATTCCGACAATTTACTATTTTTAGTAAGTGCTCCATTCCGAGCGTTTTCTTAGCATTCTTAAAGTTTCGACAGTTACATTGCATCCAGAACACATCAAGCTACTCGCATGCAAAATTTGAGTTGAAATGGACAACTTACTATTTTTAGCAGTTCAGCTTCCAGAGCAGATTTCAGGGGTTATATGCAGAGTTTTTCAATGCATGTCTGAGGATTCCTTCTGGGTTTTCAGAGACTTTTGCGACGGTATAACATGCAAAATGAGATAATGACTTTCAGAGTTCAGCCTTTGGGGGCTATTTTTAGGGTTTGCATGTCAGGGCTTCCTTCGCATGTCTGATGATTCCTTGTGGGTTTTTCGAGAGCTTCGCGATGATGTGACATGCAAAGTAGGATAATCACTCCTTCAACAACTTACTATTTTTAGCAGATGCATTCTGACAGCCACTTCCCAGCGCATTAGAATCACGAACATAATAAAATGCAACAGAAACAAGGTCAAACAGAGATCATTTGATATGCATGCAAATCAAATTAGGGTTTCTAGCTTTGGGACCCAAAAAGAGGCGTAAAAAGTCAGATTTTTCGAAAACCGGTGTATCCCATTGCGTTTAGCATCTTTCAAGCTATCCACCGGTAAAATTTGAGGGCAATCGGAGCACTTACTATTTATAGTAAGGCGTTCTAGAAACTGGCTAAAAATAGTAAATTAGCAACAGGCGCTAGTGCCAATGGGCAGGTCCCCCGATGAGGAGCACATCATTCGAATTTCAAGTCAAACGGAGTTGGGGAAGTCTCAGAAGCAGGCAATGACTATAAATAGTAAATCATCTTCATAAATGGGCTAAAAATAGCAGGTCGGCTCAGGATGGTAGTGTGAATAGGCTGACAAGGTCATGAAGGTCCTATGCTCAAAATTTCAAATTAATCCGAGCTTCAGAAGTATGGAAATTAGAGGACTTACTATAAATAGCAGGACACAGAAAGCTGGCAGAAGGAGGAAAAAATAGCTAAGTGTTGAAATTCATCTTGCTTCACCTTCAAAATGTGCCCAGCTTGCCTTCAAGATGCTAGAAAACTTCTAAGTAAAAGTCTTATCCCTCACCACCTTCAAAATGCGCCCTCAACTCAAGTAGGTGATGGAATAAAATCTAAGTGTTAAGTTTCATCCTCCAACATATGTGAAATGCACCCACTTCAGCATGAGATAAAAATACTCTTAAGGCATAAGTTCCATCCTCCTCAAGGTAGGAAATGTGCCCAAGCTAAGAAGTTTAGAAGGAAGTCAAAAGGAGCCAAGGCATTGGAAAGTTTTATCCTTCACTACATGCAATATGCGCCCACCTCACAAGAAGGAGCTATGAAAATGGCTAAGTATCAAAGTAAATCCACCTCCACCTTGAATATGTGCCCATCCTCCTCTATGTGTCATATGCGCCCATGCTTCAAGAAAGAAGTAAGAAGTCAAAAAGTCAAAGATGGGGTTGGAAACTTTGTCCTCCTACATGCCTAAAATGCGCCCATCCTCTTCAAGGGGTAAAATGCGCCCAAATAGAGATGAAGACAAGTGAAGGTTGCTAGGCGTTGTGCAAGATGGGAATATTTTAGTGTTGACTTTCCTCTCCAGCCTTTGAATGCGCCAAGTAAAGAGTGGATTTGAGTTGAAAAGTGGTTAAGTATAGGTGAGGTTGATAAAATATGCTAGGCGTGGCTAGTATCCTCTTCAAGGGTGAAGTGCGCCCAAGGTGATAAGAGTATGCTAGGAGATAAATATTGCTGAGGCGTTGAAGACAAGGTGATGGTAATTTGATGTGAATAAAATATGTTGGGCTTTGAAAGTAAAATATTCTCCATGGCATGATATGTGCTCTCAAGGCATTTAAAAAAAGAAAATTTTCCTAAGTGAGTTGATAAAATTTCCTAGCAGGTGGAGTGATTGAAGTTAAATGAAATTTTCTAAGGCAAAAGTGCAAAATGTGCTAAGTGATTTTAAATTTTTTTTTTCTAAGGCACAAAATTTCTTCCTTAGGAAATCACGCCTGGACTTGGAGGTATGAAATTTTCCTAAAGCATGAGTAAAATTGCTAATGGATGAAGTCAGAGGATGCCAGCTTCACAGGTTTGATTAAGAATCTTCAAGTCAGAGCAACAAAATACTCATAGGGATGAAGAATCGGATTAAATTTCATGAGGAATTATTTTTCTAAGGTTCAAAATTCAAGAAAATTAAATGAATCCGTTCGTTGTATACCCATGAATTTGACAAGTTCTGAAAGAAATTTTCTTTTGGCTATTGAAGATTTTCGACAAGGGATGGATTTCAAAGTCTTCCACAGTTCGCTGAGGCTTTCAGGATGGAGATTTTTGGTGGGCACAGGATTGATAAATTTTCTAAGGCAGGAATAAGTGTGTTGTGAAATAAAGTGTTGTGGCTGATGAATTTGAAACTGGATGCCTAGATAATTTTTGATCAAATTCCTGATGAAAACATTTTGCTCAAGCCAGAGTTGGATGAAATGTCAGAGTGAACGCCTCAGCCATAAAAGTGAAGAAGATGCAGTTGAAGCTGGCACTTCCAAAAGATGATTTTAAAGTACATCTCTTAAATATGTCCTTGAGGAAGTTGAAAATTTGTCTAAGGCATTGAAGTATGATGTACAGGTGTTGAAGAGAGCAAAGTTGGCTAGAGAAAAACAATGAACCCTTGGAAGTTAAAGCGTGAAAATTAGGTAAGTAAGTTGAGTTTATATTACGAAGTGTTCTGATGCTCTTCTCCTTGCTTGTTTTGCAGGAGGAACGGTGGTGACTTGAAGTGATGAAGCAAATAGTCCAAGATGAGGGAATCGTGAAACAAGTACTTGAAAGAAGTGGCTAAGTGTTGGATTTTCTCCCTAAAGACCCAATATGCACCAAATGCAGTCAGGCGAATGCAAAGCGTGAACGATTGAATCCAAGACAAGAGAATCTTCCAAGTTCAGAATGAAGAAAAAGATGAAGGCTCAAGTGTTGTCAAATAGATTAAAAGTTACAGCCTTCAAGTCTGCAGTCAAGAACAAGAACAGTGTGAACGCGTTTCAAAACAGGAATCTTCTAGAAGATGGTGGTTATTAACTGCTCATTTATTACCCCTCTCCTTTGTAGCGGTTTTTAGGGTGAATCTTGTTTAGGGTTGAGGTGGCACAATCTGGGCCATCCAATCAATTGTAATCTGAGCCGTCCGTTGGACTTGGCCAGCTATAAAAAGGGCATCCCCTCTCATTTGTAATTCATTAGACAGTAGAGTTAGAATAGCAGAGAAGGAGTAGAGAGAAATTGATAGAATAGAAAGTAGAATAGTTTGATAGTATAGTTTAGATTGAAAAGGAAGGAAAGTCTTCCCTCAGAATACTTTGTAAGAAGTTGTCGTGAATGTTTTCATAATAAAAGAATTTTTCATTGATGGTGATTTCTTCTTTGTTATGAGTAGTTGTCGAGGCTTCTTTGTCCTTCCAATTCACGTAGCAACTTGAAGTAGCTTAAAGTAAAGTAGATTTCATTTCATGCAAGTACTTGGTAATTGTGGAATGTGGTGCTTGATTTGAACAAGACTTCGCTTATCCATACCACTAGCGGGCTTGCTGACAGTGGGTTCGCCTTGCGTGGTCAACTGGAATATTGTGAACTTAACTTCGATTATGGTCTGTATGTCGGCATGCGTCGTTGTGATGGTGTCTTCATGTTGAATTGTGATTTGAATACCTTTGATTACTCCTCTGAAGATTGCACCAGTTTTGTGGAAGCTGTCCAAAGCGAGGCAAAGCAAAACCTGGTTGAAGTTTGTGAGAATTGATTGCCATGTCCCACGCCTTAGAGTAGATTAGAGCCTTCTTATCCCTGCAACCTTTTAAATTCAGTATATTTCTAGTTAGTATTAGGAAACTTGCACTTACCTGCCAAATCATTCGAATCACATGAAGCCCTTAATCTGCTGTCTGCTGTCAGCTGCCGAACAATTGTGTAAGTCCCCTTGAAATACCAGCAAATCACATCGAGCCAACTGAGACTATTCGCACTGAAGGAACCTTGGAGTTGAACGCACGAACTCTCTCACAATCTTAGCGTGCTAGATACTTTGATCAAGAGAGAATAGGGTAGCCGTTGGCGACTTTATTCTGTGTTGGTACGGTCACAAAAATCACATCAACAGGTGGCTTATCACATCTTACTGAAGAATAAGGCCCGCAGAAATAAATTGCCATGAACGCCTATGCTTTCTGTGCTCCCATGACTTCCATGCGCCTATGCTTTTAATTTTCGCTGAAGATATATTAAAACTCAGTCTTTCATAACGAATCAACAAAGAAATGAATACATATATTGTAACAAAGGAGTGACTTAGCGCTGATAATTTATTATTCTAAGTGGTCCACTATATTTGAGGATGCCACACATGCCCTCAGACTCAGAAATTGGCCAAAGAAAAAATACGAGTCACTACCATAGCAAAATAGTAATGACCCAATTTTTTTAGCATAAAAAAGAATGGTCTGCAATATTTTTAATATCCACATCCTTTCAAAAAGAGGTGAAGCTCACATAGTGTTAATGCAACTGAGGTAAATCTTCAAAACAAAAGCCAATGCCAGTAATAGAATCGTTAGGGGTATGCAACTTGCAAGTTAATTGCCAAGGAAAAAGGAAGCCACCACCAAAGATAAAAAAAATTAGAGGGTAAAAGGGTTTATATAGTTAGTATCAAGTAACTGTATTTTGATTATTGTCTCCAAAGATGTGACTAGGTTAATTAAATATTTAATATCATTTGAAAAGGAACCATCAAAGGATAACCTTAGAATCATATTCATGTGCACTTCTAGTAATGGAAACTCATCATTTGCTTGATAACTATTGCTATTATTTGCTTTTATGGTTGATCAAATGAGAAAAAGGTCTTTGCTTGGAGCTTTGACTGGTGTTTAATTGGCACACCAATTATTATGTTTTCTTTAATTATGTTGATTGAATGATTAAGGATCCCTCCGTTCCTTTGTTTGTCACAGATAATTATATTATATTCATTCCAAGCTCATGAACTATTAAGGTTAGTAGTACTTGTGGTGCAAGGAGGGTGGTGTGTTGATACGGCGTGAGGTTTTATAAAATAGTTTAGTTATTATTTTAAGGTTATGTCCCATGGTGTTATTAGAAGTAGAACATTGACAACAAGAAACATGACAACTCATGTTGGGAACAACAAGCCTTTGTTTGGGCATAACAGGCATGACAATTAAAAAAATAGGGACATCTCATCTTTGCTTGCATCAAAATTAGAGTCTAAATCTAAGTCACTCCCAATATGAGGGGTTGACTCATCCAACAATACCCTAACCAATCCCTCATGCCTTTTTGTCATTTTATGTGGCATCTTCGTGATCAAAACCCCAACGTGTGATTGGAGCATGATGATATTCAAGAATTTGTCAATATTGAAGTTGGAAGGCACTAAGCATGAACACCAACTTCTCTACTCATTGAGAGGTAAGCCTGTTCTTTTTGATTGATTGAATTATGCGGACCAATTGCACTCTATAGCAAATGAATTGGTAACCTATGAAATATAGTGAGTGGCAAGCATCCTCAACTCTATTGCATCCTTTACCATGCCATGTATACCATCCAATTAGGTTAGTTTGTGTTAATGTGGTCCTATTTATCTTGGCCTCTGGTTTATTGAATGTTGAACTCAGAAGATTGCTTTAAGCTTGCTTCATTTAGCCAAGCATACTGTCAAATGTCTCATAAACCTCTCCAAGACTAGAAGAGTGTGAATATTCTTTATCATCCACACAATGAGTGAGATGAAAGAGCAAATGTAGTTGCAAACAAAAATTTCAAAAATAAGACCCAAATGACATGGACTGGATGCTATAATTTTCAAAATTTAAAATCTAAAATAAAAAACTAAAAATAACTGACAAATTTCAACAATTAGTAATATTAATTTCTTACCTTCTAGTGGACTACCAGTCATGAAGGGTCTTTTGCTTCACATTTATTCCCTAAGTTGTGTTGACCTTTGCTGCTTGCCCCACTCAACATTAACTATCATTAATTGTAGAGGCTCCCACACCTCATCATCCTCTCCAACAAGATGAAGTGCCTAGCATATCTAGTCTCCATAGGTTTGAGGAATACCTTAAAAGGTTTTGAAGAGAGCAAGGTGTGAAGCTTTTGCCACCACTATTTCACTCAATCTATCTTCCCAATGCCTTTTAATGTGTTGTTCAATGTAAGAAAACATGTTCAATGTAAGAAAACATGGAGTTCAAAAACTGTGCTTGTAAGCACCCACCACCATCATGTCAACTAATTTACAACACGTGTTGGGTTTGTCACCACTTGTACCACATTTGTCACCCCAACTTCCTTTATAGCCTTCAAAAATTGAAATTGGAAGTTTGCATCCTTGCACTTCTTTGAGCAGTCGTTAGCTCTTAAAAAAAGAGCTAGGCACACAAGTGATTATGATATTGATGAGTGGCCAATGTCCAATATTGGTTCCACTTGTAAAGGATAAAATCAATCAATTCATCTTTAGCCAAGTTTGCCTCGTGTCCTTTTTCAACAAACTCACCTTCAAATACTATTTTTCAGGGAGAGTGGTGCATAGTCTATGTTCTTCAGGGGACACATATCAGGGATCAATACTATTTGAATTTTAAACATGTTCTTCAAATAAGGAGAATGTGCCCACATGAAATGGGTTAGTTCGGGCATTTAAAAAAATTGGGAATTGCATAATTTGCTTGGTCCCATGATTGCAAGCTTAACATCATTACAAATTTACAACTATGCCTTGACTTCTCTTTCCTTTGGTAGAATCCTCTCCCTTGTGAGTCTCAATATCCATGGTTAGTGTAGGAGATTTTAGATTCTAGTAGCATACTTTTAGGTCTTGCCTCACCCTACATAAACAATCTAGAAACCTTGGCCTTCTTAGCTAGAGTTATTTTCTTAAATCCTAAATGTATTTGTAGACATGCACATAGAAACCCTAGTGGATCTTGCTTCAAAATTTTCTTGAACATATGGCACAACCAATGTCCACTTCCCCCTCAATTTTTTTTGTTTTCTTTGTCCAAACTATCACAAATTGCAAAAGGGCATTCAAAAGGGTTAAGTCCCACATCACCTACATTGCTTCCACACCTTGAAGAACCCCCAGCAACTCTTTGGCTTGATTGTTCAGTGTTATCATCTTCATGATGATAAACCACATTGCTGCTCGTATTTTTCTATTTTTGAAAAAAAAATTTACAAGTTGAAAAAACCCCCCAAAAATTGCCTAGGGGTTTGGAACTTTGAAGGAAAGGAAAGAAATTGAAAAAATGAGCAAGTTGGTGCTATTGTTATGTCAAATGATGAAGTGTAATGCTGCTGTTCTCTGCTCCTCTCCTCTCCACTTCTCACTTCTAATCTCTTCTCTTCTCACAAAATAGCAAAATGGAAAAATGAGTGTGATTTGATGTTTTTTATAGGAGTCCCAGATTGGGTATGTACCAGACCTGGATCTGGGTCATTTTCTAAGTGAACCAGTAACAAAGCCTTTATTTCTGGTAACCTCTCTACAATCAAATCTAGATGAGATACCATGATTTGCTTTGAGACTTGGGTTGTTATTTATGCACTTACTTCTCATCCTGCGATACCAATTGATGCCTTGATCACATTGATCAACTTTTGGTCCTTTATGGACATTATATAAATTCTTTCACTAAACCATCTCAATGGAGAAATGCCATAGATATTCATTGCCTTTATTATTCGTCGCATGAACATTTATCTGCTTGGAAAATTTGAGCTCTTTTAATGATAGAGACCCTTTTTAATTCTATTACATTTGATTCTGCATTTTTTCTTGCATTAAAGTTGTGGCTGAGATACCCACTAGCTCAAATATCTGAAATACAGATTTCTGTTGAACAACAAGAAATATCAACTTTAAAGTGTGTATCTTATTTTACTTGCTGTAATTGATTATTAAATTACCTTTATATTTTGAATGACATGTGAATGTAATTATGTAATAATTTAAGGTTATTTGTGGCTATTTTTCTTGAACATTCGTTACAAGACTTGGACTTGGCAAGCTAATTTTTGATCTAGACTCACACTTGACATCTAGACTCAGCGAATTGAAAAAAAACTATAAAATATAGATATTTTTAAAGATTTAAAACTTGTATTATGCACCCTTCAATAAATAAACTTTTAAAGACAATAAACTGATCAAATAGAAGCTACTTTGATCACATACACAAGTATACATCAATCACATGAGTATAAAAATAGATTTTAGCTGAAGGAAACAACTTTTTTAAATATATAAATATTGTCGAGTGTTTAAGGTGTACAAAACTCATGGAGTCATGAACTATGGTAGAATGGAGCTTGTATCCCTTTAGCCAACATTACTAGCTCTATGTGGAGTCGTGCGCTTGTATCTCAGACAAGTTTGCAAATGCGTCTACAACCTTAGGAGCAATATTTAGAATAGAGTTTGACCTAGCAAACTAGAAGTATAAATGTAATTTAATTACTAGGGAATTCAATAGGGAAAATGTTGAAAAGATGAAAAAATGCTGCTCTTCCATCCAACATGGCTCAGAAAGATTTTGTTGTTTTCTAAACCTGGAGCAGGAATTTGGGAGTTTGGCAAGTTTGGTAGACTTGACGAATCTGACTAGACATGCTGGGTACCTAGGTCACGAGTCCTTGGGCCTCGTTTTCAACCAGCTTGCCTTGAGACTCATTGAGTTTGGGCAAGTCTTGGTGACTCTTGTAACACTTGAACATACAAATCTGGTAAAAATAACACTTTTTGCTAGACTCCACTTCCAATCAAAATGGGTTTAAACAAATGTTAGGTCCTATGAGTGTGATAAATAATTATCCACCTCATGGAAGACATCATTACAATTTTCACCCACTCCAGCGCCTGGTGTAGTTACCTCCAAGAAATGGATAGCTAGTGTTTGTGAAATTAAATGTAGAATCATATTATTGTACCGTATTTATTCCTAACTTTCAACGAAATTTGGATGGTGGGGTTAATTGTTAATTGAATGACTATAAACCACACAGACAGGTTTGAGTCAGACTCAAATGAAAATTGAAATTCATACACAGGAAAAGTTTCCACTTTATGGATTCTGCAGAAAACATAAGGAAAAAGATGAACAAAAATCTAAGTTACCAATTCGTTTTTGGATTTGGGTACGGGTATGAGAATCCAGTACGGGATTCGGCAAAAATTTTTTTTGGGGTTGGGTACGGCTTGGGTATGGCAATACAAAAAAATATAAAAATCAGAAATATATACATATTTGCAGCAGTAATTAAATTCAGAATACACCACCATATTAATAGTTTAATAACATAGCAAAAATACATGACCACTTTCATAGTCACCAAGTCAAATATTAAAATATTAGTGATTACTCAAATTTCATGATATAAAATTATAAATTTAAGTTCAAACATAAAATGTCAAAGGTTTACAATCAGCCATTATTGATCATTGATCAATCTGAATCATATGGGTCATCAAACAAACTAGCAGTATTAGATGCTACATTTTGTGTAGAACTACAAATAGCATTTGTGGCACTTGCACAAGCATTGCCACTAGCAGTAGCAGTAGCACTGACACTACCACTCTCATGATCAGTAGCTGCTTCAAGCTCATAATCATCATCAATATCAAGTGCAGCTAAGTGACTTGTGGAAGCATCCAAGTCAAGCTGCTCTGGCTCAATATCCCACCTCCTTGTGTCTCCTTCTTTGTAGGAGCTTTGCTTGTGTGTAAGGAGGCGCAAGTTTGAATGCACATACACCAAGTCCTCTGCCTTTTTTGAATGCAGCCTATTGCGTTTTATTGAGTGGATGAAGGAGTATGTGCTCCAATTCCTCTCAGAAGAAGATAAACTAACAACCTATTAAGACCAAATTAAATAGTTAAGAGTTACAAAATTTAACTAAACAAAATTATTAATTAAAATTAAAATTACAAAATATAAAACTTAGACCAAATTAAATAGTTAAGAGTTACAAAATTTAACTAAACAAAATTATTAATTAAAATTAAAATTATAAAATATAAAACTTACTTGGGATAAGATTTTTATTGCAATTGGTTGGAGGTGCATGTATTCTTGCCCATGGAAGTACCACCAACTATGAGCATCCACCCTGTACTTGTCTCGAAGAGCATCAAGATTCTGATCAACACTACCGGAGCATGCAAAATCCATGAACTCAGCCCTCACTCGATCACATCGGTCACGATCAGTGAAGAGTCTCTGAAGTGCTGCCTTGTACCCTTGAGCCACTTCAACATCCCAATATGGAGCAACTCTTGATGAAGCAGAAAGAATCTCAGGACTATAATATTTGGGACTCAATGCAAAAGCAAGAAGATGCAATGGAGTGGTCATTTTGTTCCATCTATCAACCATGATTTCTTGTAGCTCTTTGAAGAACTTTTCATTAGGATCTTCCTCTTTTGCATTGATGATGGTTTTCATCTTCTCAATCATTGAGTCGATACCATCATATACTTCTCCCAAACAAGGTCTATCCATGTTTGTGTAACGGATCATGCTCAGTATAGGCTCATTGAAACTGACCAGGTTCTCAACACTATCCCACCAACAATCATCTAGGATACTTTGCTTGACCCTATTTGCCCTTTCACTGCTAGATTGCCTCCATATGGCCCAATTAGGGCTGATTACCATGGCACAAAGTGCCTCACGAACCTTTATAAGTCGTCTCAACACAATTGTGTTGGAGGCAAAATGGGTCTCTGCAACCTGTTTGGAAATAAAAATAAAAATAAAAATGTAATTTAAATTTACAAAATCAAAATTTAAAATTAAAAGAAAACTAAAAATTTAAAAATATTGAGAATTAACTTACCTTCAACAATTCCAATTTTGAGAATTGTCTAAATATTCCTTGTGTCATATGGTGGTTGGTGACAAACATTTGGATGTCTTCGCCCTCAGCATACACCTGTTTGATCCACTCAATTTTGGATCCAATTTTTTGTAGCATTAGATTGAGGGAGTGGACAGCACAAGGTGTCCAAAAAATGTGTGGATACTTCTCCTCAATCAATAACCCAGCAGCCCTACAATTTTTGGCATTGTCGGTTACAACTTGCACAACATTTTGATGGCCCACTTCTTCAATAGCTTGGCAAAGGATGTTAGCAATAAATGGACCATCTTTCACCTGTCCCTCACAATCCACTGCTCTCAAAAACATTGCCCCTTTAGGGGACACGGCAATAACATTGATCAATGGGCAATTTTTTGCATCTTTCCATCCATTAGAAACAATGGTCACCCCTGTTTCGATCCATGAATCCCTTATGGGCTTCAAAGAGTCTGCTACATGTTTCACCTCTTTCTCCAATAAGGTGCAATGCACCTTCTCAAAACCTGGGCCCTTCTACCCCTTTGGAGCCTCATTAATAGATTTCACCATTTTTTGCCAATATGGTGAACGAACAACGTTGAATGCCAATCCATTGGCATAGACACATCTTGTTATGTCTTGATCAGCAATCTCTCTTGCCTCATTTTGAAATGAAGCTTCCAACGGTCCCTTAGATCTTTTATTTGATGAGGGCACGGTTTGCTCTTAAGGGATGTTCATAAATGGATGGCTTTCTGTAGGTGGAATATAAGTAGGTGGTGTAGGGGGTTTCATGGATCGAGATCCTTTCCTCAAAGGATGGCTTGTTTTAAGACTAACAACTTTTTGCTCTGCTTTTTCTTGCTCAACAATATATTTCAACACTATGTCATCTGGAAGGCCTTTGCCATCACCTTTTGGAGATCCCGGACAAGGTTTGATGCTAGTATCAAAGATCCTACACAATTGGGCTTTCACTCGATTGTATGAGCTTGTATATCGAACTTTTCAATGACTACAAATCCAAATAAATACTCCACCACCTGGACATTGTTGAACCATTTCTACATATTTCCAAAGGGGAGAGGTTGCATTTATTTTAAAATGAGATTGGGCTGTGGTGTTAGAAGCGGATGCCATTATAATACCTAAGGCACAACATATTGAAAGAATTTTGCTATTGAAATTTGAAACTAAAAAACTTAAAAGAATGAGAACAATCAACAAAACAATAAAAACAAAACAAAATAGTTCATTGAATCATTTGTTAAAAAAAATGTAAGAAAACAATAAAAAAAAACTTCAAAGAAACCTACCACTTTTGAGCAAATCTTGCTCTACGATCTTCTTGGCAACGAACGGAGACTTGCAAGTGCTTAGTAATAGCACAACAATCAACTTTGAACAACCAATGATCAACCTTCAAGTCTAATCAAGCTTGTGCAAGCAAGAGAGAAAGTTAAGCCATGGAGGCAAAAAACTTGTTTTTCATTCACAAATTGTTAAATGAGATTGTTTTTACCTATTTAGTGTGTTTGAAGGCTGAAATTGGGGTTGCAATGAATATTAAATTATTGAGAAGTCAACATTTGGTCAAGAAAATGATTAAAAAATGGCAATGCTTAAAAACCACTTTATTATGCGGATTGGGCGTTTTGATGTCAAAATACATCGCGGATTCGCCGCGCCGTATCTTGGGAGAATCCACAGTCAACCACCGAATTTGCATCGAATCCACAGGGGAAAACACATACCCTTGTCAAATCCAAGGCGTATTGAACCCATATTTCGTACCTGGTATGAATCGTATCATATCCGAGGCAAATTCCAGGCGAATTGGTAACTTAGACAAAAATACACTCTAAAATTTTGCTGCCACTCAAAATCTAGTACATGACACACATGTTTTGTGACTGGTCTACTTGATCTTCAATGCTTTTCAGCTATCTTGACCCTCAATATGGCCAATAGACTCTTTTAGTTCATATTTTTTCAGCTGCTTTACACATTACGAGAAGAAATTCACCTTGATGGGAAAGAGGAAGTGTTTCATCTGTTGCATGTTACAAGATTGCTTGTCCTTGGTTGAGTGTGAAATGATACAACTACTATATGTGAGATCATTTTACATGCCATTATTTTTGTTGTGTCATATGTCTAGAAAATTGAGCATGGTTTTAATGTACAAAAATGGCATGTCTTCCACAATACAAGAACACTGTATCTCCAGAGAAGCAAATCAATATAGTGTTGCCTAGAGCCTGAGCATGATTAGGAAGAAAATGGTACTTGGATTACATTCACTTATTTCACTATTGCTGTCACGAGACCAGAAGGTTGGCTTCATCATCGTGTAACCACCACTAAACTGACTCTGATTCTTATAGCACCATTGCATTCCTCTTGAAAATTTGTGCAAAATGAAAAAGGCAACAAGCTGAATTTTGACTCTCTAGGCAATGTTACGATCTTTGTAAGTTTTAGGTCTTCAATAAAGTGTTGCTGCTGCAAGATAATACATGATCTCAACATGAGCATTACAATATGATTTCAAACATGTTCATTTTTGCAGAATGCAACAAAATGGTTTCTGACATGGTGTTGCCATCATGATACCATCAAAATGATCATGAACATGGTGGATCAATATTTTCAGGCAAAGATAGTCCTGGATCAACTTGGCAATATATTTTGCATATTTATCTCTTAACCATCCCCTTTTAGCATGATGATCTAGCTTATTTTGGGATACCGAATTGCACGTGATTTTCTTTTTGTTTTCAATAGGTTTTAGGGTCTAGCTTATCTGTTAACTTCTGTGCTTGTAAAAGCAATTGCATGATGCTTTAGGATATTTTTAGTGGTAGATTCTGTTTTTCAGCTTTCTGGAATTCTACTCTGTGCCATTTTTATGAATTTTGTCTCATCTTTGAATTGCATCTGAACAGGATGTTTTTGCTACAGAGAGAAGGAAGGCAAAGATGCTGAATTTTTCCATAGCATATGGAAAGACAGCAGTAGGACTCTCCAAGGACTGGAAGGTAGTTTTTGAAAAGTTCACATCTGAAGTTCTGTTTTTTGAGCCTTCTGGTTTCCATGGAGATTGATGCTACATGTACTTGGTGTAACAGTCATTTTTAGTTTCTATTTATTTGTTTATTTATGTTAATTTCAATTATGAGTTCCATGAAGTTCTGGCGATGTCAATAAAAAAGGTGTTGCTGCTCTGATGCTGTTGGAGGATCATGCTGATAGAAAAATAATTCTTTCGGACTTATATTCAGTATCTGATGGACACACTTTTTTATAGGGAACATAGGACAATGGAATGGACTTGCTGGAAAAAAGCTGTTGGAATGTGTCAGAACCAATTGCTTGTTGATTCATGGTCAAGGAGTCATTTGGCCATGATCAAGGACTATGCCAAGGATTTGGTCATGATGAAATATCTCTAATATTCATGACCTATTACTATAGAGATTTATTCCACTAGGCATATGAACTCTCATATAATTCATTAGTTGAACTATGCATTGCAAATTTGCCCATACCTTTCTTCGGAAAACAGACATACAAACTCCAGCATATTCAATTTCCTTTGAAGCAAATATAGAAACAACGCCCTTTTCTAAATGGTTTAAATGGCACTTTTTGGGTTAGGGCTCATGTTTTAATTTTTTAGTCATCCTTTAAGTCGAGAGATAAAAAGGCATCTATTTTTAGAGGGTTTGCCAGGGTCCTGCTTAACAGACCTGGATTTGGGTGGGTCATGGATATGTTTGGCAGAGCCCTGGACAACTCCATAGGGGATCTGTCCCAGGACCTGGACTGGATTGAAACTGGACCTGGATCTAGGAGTTTTCAGTGACAAACCAATAACAGACTGCTCGATGATGTTAGCTATTTATTTTTTCTTGCAACACGCCAAAACGGCAAGCAGCATTTCTGCTGGAGTATGTGGCATTCTGTAGCTATTCCTTGTTATCAGAAGCAGCTACTTAGTTGTAGTCTTTTTGCAATTATAGCATCAATCCTTTATTACAATGTATTTTTTATATTATCAAGTTATAATTGAGCCATATTTTACAGGGTATTTGAATAGAAATTAGTTTTAAGTTTTTAACCAAGACTATCATTTTGAAGCCCTTGAAAAATATTATTTGCATTGCAATTGCATGCCAGTGCCACTTTAATAAAAAATGATGGTTAAATCTGACACTGTATAGTTTTTCAGGTTTCACTACAGGAGGCTAAAGAGACAGTGAAACTCTGGTACAATGAAAGGAAAGAAGTCTTGCAGTGGCAGGAAGAGCGTAAGCATGAAGCACAGACAAAGCAATGTGTCTACACATTACTTGGTCGTGCCCGTCACTTGCCATGTTTAAAATCAGCAAGTTTTGGTCAAAAGGGTCACATTGAGAGGGCTGCCATCAACACTCCTGTTCAGGTTTGTCTTTCTTGTTTTCTATGTTGCTTGTATTTTTATTTGGTATATTCCATTTCTAGACACATTTGTAAGTTCATACTGCCTAAATTCCAAATTTTTAATCTGTAGGGTAGTGCAGCAGATGTGGCTATGTGTGCCATGTTAGAAATAGCTAGGAATGCCAGACTAAAGGAACTTGGTTGGACATTACTGTTGCAGGTTTCCTATTTCTTCCCCAGTGTTATTTTGAAGCTTGATTTTTTGACTATAGCTCTGAAACTTGCAACAAATCCCCAAGATCTTGAAATTGATTTATCTTATTATTGTCAGGTGCATGATGAAGTAATCTTAGAAGGTCCTATAGAGACTGCCGATGAAGCAAAATCTTTGGTTGTTAATTGCATGTCCTATCCATTCTATGGAAAAAATATCCTCCAAGTTGATTTAGTGGTTGACGCCAAATATGCTCCAAACTGGTATGCAGCAAAGTAACCTTGTCCAATGTCAATCAGCTACAGATTTTTATATGGCTGAATTTGAGTCATTGATCCTGTTATTGAGCAAGACTGGAATTATCCTTTCTACTTGCAAATTGTACTAAGGACTGGCAGCAGAGACCTCAACAGATGTACTGACATATAGAGCGAAGAATTCTGTATGCAGAGTGAGGTAGGGTTGAGTATTGTGAATGGTTACTTGAGTGATGTAAATATTCATGTACCATATAATTGGAAGAAATTTGACTGGGAATTTATAGGAAAAAAATTCCAAGAATTAGCTTTGATTCTTGGTGATATTGAGCCATCCAGTTGTAGCCTGCAATTTCAGAAGAAAAGGGCAGAAATGAAAATTTGCAGGTTTCTTTTTGATTAGCAGAAAGCAATCTTGTATTAATATTTTTGAAATAAAATTTCATTTATGTCCACCAACATTACTAGCCACCGAGATTGGTTCAGAAAAGAAGATAAGGAAAAACATATTATTAAATTCCAAATATAAAAAGCTGACTATAATCCAAAGCTGGCATAGATTGCGGGGTTTTGAGCGTTATACTGTAGCTACTGGGTAAGAGTTGCTTTGATTCCAATTTTTGTTGCTTGGTTGACATCAAGTGCGTGCTTCACAATGGGGTTAAGGCAGTATTTCTCCGAGGTTTGGGGACAGCAATTTTTTTTCTAGCTTTTGAGTAATGTCAGGGCGACTATCACTAAAACAATAAAAAAAAATAAATTAAATTTTGAAATACAAACAAATAAATAAATAAATACAAATATCTTAATAGTAGACTAAAAGATATTGAAGTTTCAAGAAGTAATATAACATTCTAGATGCATTAATCCATCTGTCAAATCATATTATAATATGAATTTTAAAATTTTATTTCTATCAATCAACTTCACAAAGGGTTTTGAAACTACACGTGAGAAACATCAAAATGACAAACGTTGAAAGAAGGTATGTATGGCAGATTGATCAACAAACTCAAAAGTTGGAATAATCATTTGATGAAAATCTAGGAAATCACATTTCGTTACTAGAATAGGACTCACAGCTCTTGCAACATTGCTCCAACTAATTTTACCTGTACATTTTGGTCATCAAAAACATGCGGATAATTTGGCTTTACATGTCAAAATGTTGATGGGTTTTCCTTGTATTCAAGTATCTTTAGATCAATGAGATACAAGGAAATATGCACAAACAATAAACTCTTCCTCAATTTCTCTCCAATAGTAGAGGAACTAGAAACTTGTAAAGAAACAATTGATAAATGTGTAGTAATCTAGAGTCCTATATAGTTACTCGCAATTAACTAGTTTGTTTTGATATAAAAGTGTAAATGTATCAAGTTCAAAAAAATTCAATTCACTCAATTTGTTCAATGGAGTTCTTGCACTATGCAATCTTTTGAAGATATTTTGGTAGGCTATTCTGCAACATTTAATCCTAAAGGAATTTTTTTTGTTAGGCCACTCCAAACATCTTTTTAGGTTTCATTCATATTGTGGGCTGTTTGAAGATGGGAATTGTAGAGGATATTTGACACCCCAAAATGATGTGATCTCAAAGGGTGAATGTACCTTGATTATCTCAGGGATCAAAGCTCAAGTGATGAGATGAGAAGACAAGGAGATTTGTTTATATTTTATGTTTTATGTGAAATCAAGAATTATAGAGTTTTGATAACCGAAAAAGTAGGTTACAAAGGTTCTTTGGACAAACCAATAGGCTCTCGGTTGGACGCAGTGCGGCGAGCAAACATTGTTGCGACGCATTGTAGTCTCTACGGGCCAAAAACTGAGGTTATCACATAAAAAACACAAAGAACTACCTCACTATCTGATTACTAAAATCTTGGGAATACACTTAAATAACAAAATAATATAATTCTAATAGAATAACAATAACTAGCATAAACGAAACTAGATGGAAAGGAAATGACGAAAATGAAAAGGAAGAAATTAGACAAAAGGTCCACAAATGAAGCCTCCTGCAAAGCATTGACTTCGAAACTTGCGCACATGGAGACGAGAAAATGGTTGGGGATGTTTTAGGGTCTTGCCTTAGTCAAACCCTTGTGTAGGTGTTCCCAACTCTACATACAACCAAATAGATAAAGTAGATAAATGAAATAGACAAGCTAGTCAAATAGATAGACGTGATGGAATAACAATATGCTATCAAAGTAAATGATAATGCAATAAGTAGAGTTACCTCCCTTTAGCAAACGAGGAATGCCAAAAGGAAGATTATGCAACATCCAAGCTTGTGCCAAGAAAACCAAAGTGCTGGTGTAGAAAGTGCAAGAGAGCTTGATGGGATGAGAGAATGAGAGCGAATAGAGTGAAGAAGAATGTGAGAATGAGCAAGATAGAGCTAGATTAAAGGAGTGAATAGAATAGAAAAAATGGGAAGTTTGAAAAGGATATAGGCATGCAAAGGGATGTTTTCGGTGTGTTTGTAAGCTACAAAGGCATTGCACTTCGTGAGCAGGCAGGAAATGTAACATCTCAATGACTATGCAGCTAGGAATATTTTCAGGACGTTTGCGCGCCGCACAAACGTTTGCGCGTCACATGGTTGTCCGCAACAAAATTTCACTTTAATGATTGAAAATGAAAGGGTTAATGACAAAATTAAGGTTACGGAAAGGAGATATTGCATTATTGAATTTAATTAGTCTATAGGGGAGGTTATGGAATGTGAAATTGTATAGGATGCGATTTTCGGCATTATAGGAATTTAACAAGTTATACCTTTGCTGTAAAATAATGTATTAAATGTGCTTAGGGTAGAACTATAAGACAGGGTCACATACCAATGGTGACCTCATCTAGGTAGGCACACTATCAATGTCATTGTAGATTAAAGTCTAGGATTGTCGATATTCTCAAATTTGACATAGTTAAAAATAAGGGATATAAAAGTGTGATGTATCTTACATATGATTGATAAAAGATGCAATGTGTCAGACATGACCAAAATTTGTCACTAACTACAAGTTCTCTCACCCTCTCCCCTTTCTCTATTTTGGACTTCCTTGAGTAGTCCAACTTTGTGTCATGATCATAAGTTGTTGGGGGCTCTACAACTCAAGTATCTTCAACAATTAAATAAAGTATGCTGTGAATCTAGTATACTTATTTGATCCAAATTAAGATAGGATTTTGAAAGATAATATTCACTAAGGCATTGATTGTATGTAACTAGGAATTGTCACAATAGATGTGGGTTAACAGTTATAGAAGACACATATGATAACTTTGTAGAAGAGATGCATGCCTTTTACTTTGCCTCATTGATTTTGAAATCATACAATTTATATGTTTTGCAAATAGAATTAGAATACTTAGTAAAATATGGTAACTATTGGTTTAATTGGAAATTCAAGTTGCAGCATTCGTGTCATCTTTGGAGGTTGAATTAGATTGTTGGATGAGGATAGATTAGCTACAAAATAAAAATAAAACCTAAGAAAATGTCATAATTCCTTGCCCATTATGTTGAAATTGGACTAGGTGGATGTATTGGGAAGATCTCCAAGAGTGGTAGTTTGATTTATATTGGAGGGCAACCTTTTGCTCTTCTCCCAAGCAATCAAAAGAATATCGAGGGTTAATTCTTTCCAAAGGCCTTTGAAAATGCAAATTATATTTTTGACATTTCCTAGATTCAACCTTGTAAATGTTGTTCAAATGCTCTCAAATTTTGGTCAGATAACTCTTACCCCCTTAAGAAGCAATGACTCCTTTGCTTCAAGATTTTGCAATAAATGAGGGAAATTTTTTCCAACCCAATCCTTGATGAACAACTTAACTTGATGAGGAAATTATCATGCTTGTACCACACACTACAAACTAATCTATTGATTTTCAGTGTTATGGAAAAAGACCCTAATGACTTGATTTGAGACTAGTAAGACATTGATGGTTGGATATAATACAACACTACAAATGTGTTCAACAACATTAGAAATGCCTAACAATGGCGAAAAATATGGATATGACAACTCTGCATTAAATACATGATTTAGTCCAAGAAAAGGGGTAGATCAAGCTCAAAGGCATTCTTGGCAATCTCTTCCTTAAGGGATTTAGAACTCAACAATTGCTAGAACACTTGTAATAAATTATCAAAAAGTTTCAGAGTATTTAGTACCATTGTAGCATAATCTCCTAGTATGAGAACAAGTTTTTGGAACTCTTACAATACATCAACCATTTCTATGATGATTAACTTCTCATCCATAGGCTCATTACATGCTTGATTCTAGAGAAGGCAAGACTAGTTCACATGACAACTTTTAAGACACTTAAGGTTGTTGTGGGGAAGTTGTATATTTTAGAGAATAAGATGAAATCCCATAATAGATGAGACAGTTCGTGTTTGTGTTCCACTCCAAGTAGATACTAGGCTTCAAGCATCTCAACCCCCACCTAGAGAAATGTTTAGATCTCCATTTTGACTTCTTAGGACAATAACAATAATTTTAAAGGCCTAAAACTCAACACAGACCACAAGTAGGTCAAGCAAGAGGATACAATACATATTGATCACATAGTTGGCAACGAGCAAAGAAATAAGGTGTCACCACAATTCTTTAGAGGAGAACATGCTAGCACTAGCTAGTCTAGTAGACCTTGATTAGCATATGTTTAGTCAAGATGACCCTATTTCATGTGTGGTGTAGCTAGTCATCTTGTGAGGTAGTGCCCTTAAGGTGCATCAACAATAAGTGTTGGGATTCAATTTTCCATAGTCCTTTTTGCTTGATTCCCTTTCATTTGTATGCCTATAAGGTATGGTCCCTCATTAATAACCAATTTGAGATGTTTGTTTAGGGGTCATCATTTGTGTTGTGCTCTAGGCCATGTGTTCCATTTCTTGTGCTTCAATCAATTAACCAAACTAAAAAAATAAAAAAAATGGCTTAAGTATAGAGTGGTCAAAGCTTTCATAGGCGAAGGGAACTAATGGTTCCAAGATCCTATAAACCTCTAACAGTTTGTTTGTTTTCTTTTGGAAAAAGAATAAAAAAGGTGGTTGGAGGTTCCATAGGAACTAGAAACCATTGATTTTCATTTCCCATGGAACCCTCGACAAAGGGTTCCTAAGTCCCCTCCAAGTTTTAGTTTTGCAGAGATTCGAGGGTCTTCTTGTAGATGCGAGCATCATGATAGATACTAATGTTGATGGTTTCTCGGCCTAGTTTGGGTGCAAGGTGAAAGTTTTGGGGACATATGAATGGGACTCAAATTTTCACAAAGGGTGAGAATTGATGGAGGAAAAAGTTGTACACATCTTTTCCACTTGCTCCACCTACCAACAATAATGGCATAGTCACCCAACTACTAGAAGTAATTGTAGATGGTCTCTATCGATTTGCAATATTCATTTTGGGTGGAGATGGATCTAGGTTGTGTTGTTTGCATTGCTACAGTGTGCAATGATTAGAGTTATGCCTAGTTGCTATTATATTCACAATTTTCATCATTTTGAGGAGATTTTTGGTCACTATGTGGTCTCCAGACACCAAGAAAGGTGTAGGGCATCCATTAACACCAAGTCTAGTTTGCTGAGAGATTATAGAACTATGAGATAGAAGAAGATTAGTACCGTAATGAGATTTTGTTGTAGAATGTCTCCATGGCATTGTATGTATTCATGAAGATATTTTAATCATTGTTAAGGATGTTTCTTTGCCACATTTGCTGGCATGAATGTAATGTTGAGTTAGGTGAGTGCAACAACATTCTAAAAACATTGCAAGTCTTGTAATGATCTTTCTCACTTTATGTATGTATATATGCAATTATGTTTTGGATTATTGAGTATGCTCTGTTGCAAGATTTCATGATCATTGTTGTATGTCTTCTTTTCTAGTTTGTTCTCTTCTTAGTATATTGTGACTTTGTTGCCCAATAGATTGTAATTGGTTTGAGACCATTCACCTATCTCACATCCAACAATCAATTGATTAAACTGGTAGTGTTGGAGGAGTAACTTATGCTCATTCATAACCTTGAAATATAACCAAGGATTTATCTTTTAGAGAGCCTTAAATGAATTCGTCTTGTGTGGGTTAGGATTGTGCATTGTTATCAACTATATAGGGGTTTTGGGGCATCATGTTGTTCTTGGTCCAATGCCATTCTTTGGGATCAAGGCATCAAATTGGGTTTGGTTGTTCATATTTTATTATTGTTCATTTTGTGTGATTTCAATACCTGTTAAAGTATACCCTTGGGAATACCCTCATGAGTCTAAGTTGAGCTCAAAGTGAAAGAAATATAGCCCACTCTTGTAGTGTTACTTAAGAGTCTTCCATTGTTATGTTGATGAACTAATTTCACTTGCATGACAACCTTGGCCTTGTGAGTGAGATTTGGTTCTATGAAGTGGAGCGTTTATTTTGAGACCTAATAAAATGGCGTTGTCTAGGAGAACTTGAGGGTGGTGTCTATTGATGTTGTCTATGGTAATTAGTTTAGTACATTTTGTTTGGGTGAGTTTGATACATCGTCAAATTATGCCTAATAGAATGGTGTTGCTTGGGATAAATTTAATTTAGCCGTTGCTAGTGAAGTGTGAGCCTGGTACATATTTGAAACATCGTTGAAATGATGAAAAATAGGGTTTTCCAATATGAAAGGGGGAAAATGGGGGTATGATGGAAATATTTATGACTATTTCATTAGGAAATGAGATCCACCCAAATATTTGACTAACAACCCTTAGGTGAGTCAACTCAATGGGGGAATCTCCTGATTTCCTTATGCTCGAGGATGGGGGTATCGACTTGAACAATGCTTTTGGGAGAAAATCTAAAAATAGCACATCTACTCAATTATGCTTATTCAAACTTGAAACAAAAATTTAAAGCTCAATACTAATAGAAACAAAAAAAATTCTGTAGATTTGAGAAGGGTAGAACACTACGTACCAATCACCAAAAGGAAGTTTCAAGAGGCTGTCTAAGACTCATTCGTCCATGGACGAATGGGTCTCTGCTTAAGGTTTTCAACCAACTTCTGAGAGCCTCTGATGTCAATCTGTAGCTTCTTTTTTACTCAGGTTTTAGTGTTAGAAAGTTGGAAATTAGATATGTAGGTGAGTTTTCGTGGCTTGACGACAACTTTGACAACTTTTGCAATCTTGCTCTTCAAGAGATCTTCAATCCTTCTTCAACCTAAAATATGCAACATAAACACAAGAGGGAATATTTTTTTTGCTTTTCATGAATGGGGGTTTGCCTTGGTCAAACTCCATTTGGATAATTAAACCTTGAATTGAAATAATGAAACATGAAAGGAATGATGAATGAACAATGCTATGTTGTAATTCAACAAAACCTTGAATAAAACTTTGGAAATTTGAAATGTTGATGTTGATATTGCATGAAATGGATTTAATGGATGCAGATCTTGATGCTTGAAACATGGATTGAATGCTTGACTTGATCTTTGAAACCTACATCACAATGTTAGCTCCAAAAACATGCATGATGCTTAAGACTTTGACATGATGCTTGAGATCTTGATTGCTGAAATAAATCACTGATAAATTTACTCTTGAATGCCCTTGATCATAATTTAGTTCTTGTAAAACTTGCATGAATGCTCTCTTGAAAATCTAGATGTCTTCTCTTAAAATTCTAGGATTTGAATGATAAAATAAGCTTGTATTTATAGGTATGTATCCTTAATTTCTTGAAAATTAAACATTACAAGCTGACATGAAAAATTGAATTTAGATATGTTAAAATACCACCAAAAACATAATTTAAATTTGGGTTCAAAGGCCTATTTGGTCCCTATTCCTGGAACACACATTGTTCAAGGTAAAATGTTATGTGTTGGCATTAATTATTGTCGGATTTCCCCTTAAAAAAATGTAATTTATTAGGCTTGTAGATGTAAAATATGGCTTATTAAGGCATAATTAAGTCCATTTTAATTAAGAGGGCCCAAACAAAGTGTGAAAATGTAAAGGAGTACATTTTTCTACACTATGCCTAGCCCCCATTTTAGTGAGAGGATGACCTTGCGTCAAACTCACACTAAAGTAGACAATCAAGAGAGGTCTAATTGTACAATTGTTGGAAAAGGTAAGATGATAAAGGTCAAGGAGGGTGATCAAGCCCCCAAGATCTAAGAGCTCATGACAAACCAACAAAGGCACAAAGAGACACATACCTTTGTTAAATATGCAACATTAACGACAAAATACTCAATCATACAATGTCAAAGACTAAAGAAAGGAAAAGAAAAAGAAAAAGGGGTGGATCAAGCTTGTTTGTCCAACTCCATGTGGATCAAGCTTTAGTTGTTTTTCCAAAAAAAATTTACAAGTGAAACCTGCTGTCCACTAGATGCAAACAACAATGCACACTCACATGGACTAGTGAAATCCATTGTCTACTAGGTGAGCCCCCAGAAGTGGCCAATGAGAGAGTCTTATTAGGCTCCCATTGAACTAACCATACCAAAGTTATACCTCCTAAAAAATTTGATAAGGCACCACACAATATGAACTTTGAGCTTCATAAGGCTAGCAAGTTGCATTATGCTAAGTACTTATGAACAAACATGGCTCTATTGGCAAGCAAGGTGTGTTATGCTTGGTGGCCATGAAAAAGGGTTGTAACTTCGAGATTCACAAGGATAGCAAGCCGCTTTATGATAGGAACTTATAACAAAATGAAAATAGGATATTCAAAGGGGGTTTTGCTTAGTTCACGAAAGGTCTCCTCTTAGGGAACATTGTGCCTAATGTCTCCAAAAGAGGACAAGTTGAGGATAAAAGATTCACAATTTAGGGAATGCAATCTGTAGCATCACCACTAAGAGGAATGTCATATGCTCAGAAAGGTCGTAATCTTGAAGGACATCAAACCCAATGACACCACCAAGAAGAAGACACATCATATGAAGTAAGAAGACTGCACTATGAAACATGAAATATAGTAAAAAATGATAATGCCAATGTATGCCCCTACTTTAAAGAAATTGCTAAACATCATGCTGTGAGAAATTACTTTAAAGTAGAAAATGATAAATGCTAAATAATAAAGAAGGCATGAGAGCTTATTTGGAAAGCCTTATGTCAAGCATGTGTTTCCAAATGAAGCTGCATCATGAAAAGGGGCTGCCCCCAAATAAAATCCCAAACACATAAGGGATCCATGAATTTGGGGTCAACATTTGTCTTTTCTATAATGTTATTATAGAGCTCGAAAATGTCATCATTCTCAAAATATTGGTAGAATTGGAAGAATGACACATAGAGATCGAAAAGAAAGAATTTTTTTGGGTCAACATGGAAGAGACATAAATTTCTCAATGCCTTGCGTCATCCCCAAAAGGAAAACACAAGACAAAAGAAAGGATAAAGGTTTACGACATATAGAAGAATGTAGGTACAAATAGAGGAATGAACATAAAGACATGTCAAATAGAATGATACGAGGGATCACATTATGCACATGCAATCACACAAAAAAGAACATTAAAAGAAGACAAAAAAAATACTAGTAAGACACATGTGAGTCAACCTATAACTGCTCGTCCGCATTCCAATCTTGTTTAGTATATGCAGAAGGAGGATAAATAGCCAAAGGGAGAACAACAAGTGCTATACTAGGAACATCACCAAGTTCAACACGTGGCGAGTCCGCATTCCAATATTGTTTGGAATCCTATTAAAACGATCAGCGGAGGTGGAAGCGAATGTGATGCCCAATGGGAAATATTTTTGAATGATGCGTAGGTCAGTTTGGGCGAGACTACACTGGTGGACGACTCTTCGGTCGGGGCTTTGCTCCCTGATGGGCTTGCTAGTCCTGGTGCATAGATTGGTGTGAAGCTGGACGAGAGTAAATAGGTGGTTCCTCGTGCTACTATCGTTTCTGGTGATATCCCTCCTATATGAGAGGATGTTGGCACTTTTCCTCCTCTGAACCCTCTACTCAGTGTGTCTGATGGGGATCCTGCTCCTCTTCACAAAAGGAAATGTTTTTATGATGCTGCTTGTGCCCATCTTCCGTCTGCTCAGACTAGGGTTTAGCTGTTGCCGTGTGCTCATGCCTCCCCTGTGGTGGTTTGTGGGCTTGAGGTAGCTGAGAATGAGGAATTTTATATGCGCTAGGGGGTGGTCTACAGGTTCAATGGCTTGTGGCCCTCCCTCTTGAATCTCCATGAGTGGGTTTCCCTTTCTTGGAAACCTATTGTTACTGGGCAGATTGACCTCTATCCCAGTGCTAGATGTTTTTTCTTTGCTACTTTTACTTTCCTGGAGGATCGTGGTCGAGTGCTTGACTGGGTGTGGATGTGGGGTGTCCATTCACTATTCATTTGGCCTTGGATGCGCTTGTTCAACCCTCTAATAGAGCCACTAAATATCATACTGGTTTGGGTTAGTCTGCCGAATCTCCCCCTCCAGTTTTGGGAGGATTCTTGTTTTGAAGCCATTAGTAATGCCATTGGTAGCTTTTTGAAGGTGGATGCTACATCTAGGGATCTTGGGCATACTACGGTAGCTCGTATTTTAATCGATTTGGACATCTCCAAGCCTCTCCATGGTGATGTGGTTTTGATGGTGGAGGAAAAACCTTGGAAACAACTTATGGACTATGAGGGACTCCCTTTTCGGTGCAGGCGTTGTTTGTCTATTGGTCATTTGGCCTCTGGCTTCCCCATTGCTCACCACAAAGGTACTACTACTTGGTGGAAAGATGCTCTCTCAAACCACCTCACGGTGGGCTCTCCCCCTTCGGAGGATCCCTCAAAGGAAGACTCTTCTTTGGTGGTTGGGGATCCATAGATTCCTAATCCAACTATCCCTTATGTGGAGACTATGCCTCGGTCTACTGTTGTTGCACCGAATGATATTGTCCCTCCCTCGTTGAACATTGTTGTTGTTCCACCGAATGTCCCCGTCTCCTCTTCTACGTAGTTGGTTTCGCTGCGTGGTGGCTATCCTTCCGTTGTGGGCTGTGGATGACCCGCTCATCTTGCCTCGCTCAGTTGACTTAGGCTCTGAGCCTTCCTGGTCTATTGTATAGAAAAAAATAAGAAAGTACTCCCCAAACTGTGTCCTTGAGTTTTGGGAGTCAACCCTACCCCCCCAAATTTTGGAGTCGTCTAGTTCTTGTTCTTCATCCAACATGTTGTTTATCGACTGGTCGTGTTCTGGTTCTGTTCTGTGTGTGGCCTAGTTGGCCTATTGTTTCTCTTCTTGTTCATGTCCTTTTTGGCTTGAAGGGCTCTTTGTGTAAGGGTACATCACCCTGTAAATGTTGCTTATCTTATCAAAAAAATGTGGCGAGTCACTCTTTTTAGGAGGATCATCGCGATTGATATCATCTAAGCTCATGGAAGAGGAAAACAATAAATTCAACGCATTATGCACTTCCTCATCAATCTTAGTAGTCTCATCATCATCATCCAAGTTAATCACAAAAGAAGGTATAATGATAATATCCATGGAAGGTATGTGTTCTTGTTGCGGTCGAGATATAGGATTTTCTTGTTGCAACAAAGATGGAGGATCATCATGCATTGCTTGAGTTGTTGTTTCATGTTTTTCTTGTAACAAACGAGCAATAACACGACATCTATGCCTAAGTTCTCTAACATTTCAGTTTCTTTTTGTTCGATTTTCAAGTTGTGATTGTGTAGGTGCGGGTTTATCAACCATAGGTTTCTTTTCTTCCTGCAAGGGAGGAACAAAAGGAACCATGAGAGGTTGTTCAACCAATTTCTCTTTAACTTTATAAACTTGTTTAATTTTAGGAGGCACAAGGTGACTTATTTGGTTATCTTGTGGTCTCTTATAGGAAATGGATGAAGGATTTGCCATGTTTTGGTCTTGGTTACTTGGAAGGACTTTTGGTTCAATCATGGTTTCATCAAGGATAGGAGGCTCAATCATGGGTTGAGGGATATTGGTAAGGGATAATTCTTCTATGTGCTTTGCTTTAAACTTTTGATAATATTTGAAAAGGAAGTCCTCACAAGGCCTAATAGGTTCCATAGGTTTGGGCCAAAAGAAATCCAATGAAAAATTCCCATGGGAAGACATGGTATTAAAGCCATTATGGTGCACATTAAAGATTTCTTTTTCAAATGGAAACTTTAAGCATTTATGCACTACCGATGGGATGAAATTCATGGAGTGAAGCCATAGGTAGCTTAACATCACACGGAATTGATAGGGCATTGGGATGATGGAGAATGAGACATTCAATCTTTTCAGTCCAACTTGTAAAGGAAGAGTTATCGAACCTATTGTAGGGAATGCAAAACCATTATGTGTTTTGATCCATGCTTTCGACTGTTCATAAGTATCTTGATAAAGTTCATGCACAAAAAAAAATTCTTCAGTTATCACATTCTCTACACAAATAGGGTCAATTAATATCCCATTAGTAGGCTTTTCATTGATTCTTCCAGCTATGTAAAGAGGACCATCAAGTGCATGTTTAAGTATGTCATGTTTTGAGAAAGCAATGTCAAGGGACATATTGGTTAGTCCCTTACAAGGTTGAATTTCAATGATTCCAATCATACTATCTATAGGATTTTACTTATTATTATTCATGTTGTTATCATTCGTGTCAACATTCATCACATCATTCTTGTCTTCACTAGCTTTGACAAAGGAGATGTGATTTGGCATAGGATTGGTAAATATTTGCAAATTTTGGTTGGAAGGGGCTACAAACTTATTACCTTGATCATTAACACCACCAATTTGAATGTGATTAGAATCAATGAGGTCTTGCACAATATGTTTAAGACACTTACAATGTTCTGTATCATTCCCATTTTGTCAGCGATAATGGAAAAAAACATTTTGTTTAAAGCTTGGAGATAAAGGCTTAGTAGGATCACAAACTCTAACATGATGTAAGGAAATTAATTTCTTGTTTAAGAGCTACAACATGATGGAATGAAGGGTATCGGGTAGAGGGGTAAATTGTCTATTCCTCTCCCGAAATGTATATGGATTTTTCCTCTTTATAGCAGCCCCTTGTGTGTCAACATATTGAGTTGGTTGAGGGGAATTGAATTGTATGAATCCCTTATTTTGTTTCTTGAATGAATGGTAGTTGGTTTGAGGCATGAATTGATATTTTTTAGGATGGTTAGAGGGAGTTTTCATTTCACGACTACTAACCGAATTTTGGTAATCACAAAGAGTAGTACAAAATTGTGTGGAGGGAAATTTCATCATCCCAATCTTATCTTGAAGCTTATTTTGCAAATTTTCAATGAACATTCGTTGAAGATCAGGATCAAGAATCCTAATGTTGATTTTTGAGTAAAGAAATTGATAACGGGTAATAAAGTTAGTGACCTTTTCCATCATCCTTTTGCTTACATTTCATTAAATTTTCTAAGGTCATCTTAGGACCCATGTGCACTTGGAAATGGTTAAGAAATGCATCAACACGTTCATTGAATGAATGTATTGAGTTATTTGGTAAGGAACAAAACCATTCCAAGACAATGTCTTTCAAGGATCTAGGAAAAAGTTTAGCCAAGAGTTTATTCTAAAAATTGAAGTCAGTAATAAGGCTATGTATGCAGAAACATGGCTAACAAGATCTCCTTTCCCACCATATTTCTCAAATATAGGAATCTCACCTTGTGGCATTTGCATGGCCATTTTGATTTTGATTCAATGTAGCAATTTTTTATTGGAGAGATGAAACACTTTGCAATAGTTGGTTAAGAATGAGATCGTTATTTGTGGTTTGAGGTGGAGGTGTATATGTATTCAGAGGGAAAGTGAATTGTAAGTTTGTGAGAGGAGATGGATTAGGAGATATGAGATTTGAATGCACAAAGCTAAAGGGTCTCCCAGTGGAAACACCTAAGGTAGTATTGAAATTGCTAGTGGGTTGCATGGTTGTAGTAATAGTTGGATTAGTGTATTTTGGAGTAAAGGTCATGGTTGTGGAATGGGAAATTGGATTTCCACCTTGACTTTGAGTATACCCTAAAGCTTGAGCACAACTAGTCATTGTAGGGACATATTTATCAATAATGTGAGATAGACTACACATAACTTCTATTCCTTGTTCATTTTCAATCATTCTCCTCATGTTATCTATGATAGGAATCACAGTACCAACAATGTGTTTAGAACTTACAAATTTTTATAGTTTGTCTAGTTCTTTATTCATTTTTCTTAGGTTCTCTTGAGGGACATTAGCAACCATTGATTCAACATTTGTAACATTTTTTGTTAGTAAGGAGGTCATAGGAAATGAATTGTCAAGGGTATGGTCCATAGTGGGTTGACTTGTGTCAACACTATGCGTGAAAGAGTTGGAAAAACAAAGATCCATGGTGAGTGATGTATCGCGGGATGGCACGAGTCTCGAACAACATCTCACAATATATTGGAAATAAGACACCAGGTTGTGAAGCTCATACAAACTTCACCAAACATAAGGTGCACCCAAAATGGAGAGTGGCACTAGATAAATGCAACAAACACTCAAAATAAGAAATGTAATGCAAAGAGATAGCAATTTCTAATGAAATGAGAGAGAAAAATGAGATTACTCTCGAATCAAATATCAGTCATTCACATTACTCTAAAAATCAATTACATTGTATTTATTTCCTTTAAAAGGCCATTATTCCTATATAAAACTATTTATGAGAATAAAACTACCAAAACTAAATTTATTTATTAAATTAACATTAGCATATTAATTTATTTATTTAACTATTTTATGTCATGTACTAAATTCTAACACCCCCCTTAGTACTAACATAGAGGAAAACTAGAAATTAGTACACATATTCTTCATCACTTGAAGTGTGGTCCTTTCCTTCAATTATCAAAGCGTTATCTTGCAACTTTCCATCAAGAATATCCCGTGCTCTCTGTTTGCAATTCAGTACTACATGCCCTATATTTTTACAATAGAAACATGAGCTACTTGCATGTTTGAACTTTGTCATATATTTGGATTTTTTTTAAGAAGTATTAGCTTTGTTTTGTGCAGTCAATGCAGCTTCTTCATCTGAAACATGTTTGTTTCTTGCATCAAGCAATGCAGATATAATACTTTCTAGACTTGGATTTATTTTTCTTAAAGTGAATACCTTGTGAGGCATACTATTTGGAATAGTATTTAAAAGTATGGCTTTAGCATCATTTTCCATTATTCCTTCATTTATACCAGGCAACTGATTTATCAAGGAACAAAATTTATTGATGTGAGACACTATATCTTCACCTTCTATTTTTAAACCATAAAACTTTTGTTTTATAGTTATTTGTGCACTATTAGCTTCTGATCCAAACAAAGTATTCAATGTTTCCCATATGCCCTTATAAGATTTTTTAAAATCTACATGATGTAAATAAGGTTTAAATAAATTGAGACCAATTATAGCCAATGCTTTCTTATCTTTTACCTTCCATTTTTGAAGTTCATCTATATTTGTTGGCTTTGGCACTGTACCATCAACAATTTTCCAGAGATCTCTTTCAATTAACAATAGTTGTATCTGAATTTTCCAACTGTGAAAATCATTTCCATCAAACTTTTCATAAAAGCTTAATTTATCCATTTTGTGTTGAATAAAATGTTTCCTTAAAAAAAATAATACTTAAATATTCCCCACACCTATATTTCTCAGAAATAAAAACTCAAAAAGAAACCCTAAGCAACATGCCTCTTTTCAAAAAGCCTTATAGAAATTTCAAACAAAAATAAACATCTGAAACTTGTTTCATGCACAACCTGGGCAAATGTTATCGCTTCCTTTCAACTTCCACTAACTTCCACTCCTTTCCCTACACACTCTCTCCTCTCAACAATCAGATAGAAATGACAGACCCATGACCCCTCAAAATCTCCCACGCCCAGCAGTCAAAGCAATACCATTTGCAAAGGAAGCAAACGACTTAACAAAGGCAACTATAACATACTCAATAGATGACAACTTCAATGCAAGAGGGTTTGATAACAGCCATGACCCCAAAATATAATTTGAAACAAAGGTAAGAATAGCGGCCAGATTGAGAATGAATAAGCTACCACAATAACTCATGCCCCAAACCAAGAAGTTCTCATGCCAAAGTGGAAATGAAGTTTGCAATACTTTCCATCTGCAATATGGCGTCCAAAGAGAATATAGATGATAATGACCACACACTGAAACATCAATCTGTTTGCTCCTCAAACCCCAAAAGTGAATAGCAATATCGATAATCAATTTCTTTTTTTTAGATTTTGAAAATGAACATGAATAGAGTGGAGTAAAAACAAAAGGAGTGACTGAGATGGAAAGAGAGAAAAAATGCAAATGAGTGATGAATGTCACAAATTTGCACGTGGTCTGCATTGCTCCTCTATTGACAAAATACAAGAATGATGGACGAATATCAATGGCTATTACACATGGTCTGCATTGCTTGGCCTTTGAATGAAGTGCTTTGGATGAAGACAAACAAATGGAAGGATATTAGAGAGAGGTCCAAGAAGTAACTTGCTCTAATACCATATTGAAATGAGAGAAAAAATGAGATTGCTCTCGAATCAAAATTCAGCCATTCCAATTGCTCTAAAAATCAATTACATTGTATTGCCTTTAAAAGGCCATTATTCCTGTATAAAAATATTTACGAGAATATCTACCAAAACTAAATTTATTTATTAAATTAGCATTAGCATGTTAAGTTATTTATTTAACTATTTTATGTCATGTACTAAATTCTAACAATTTCCATATTTGAAACAAGATAATGTTCTAATTAGACTATGCAAAAACCTAAAAATGATGATCTTTTAATTCCAATTTTGATTTTGAAATGCACTTGAATTTGATCAATTAACAACGTTAATGTAAATAATTTTAGAAAACAAGAATTTCTAGAAACTGAAACAAGGATCTAAATGTAGAAACACAGAATGCAGGTCGAGGGTTTTAATGCCCAAAAATTTAGAAATAATCCTGATCAAGATCTCATTCACTCATGGGTGAATGGGTCTTGTTTTAGGGTTTTGAAAATTAAATTACATATTTCTGAGTTGATATTTACGCTTTCAGATTCTAGTTGCAAATAGATAGTTACAGTGTTAGATTTATGGAAAATTAGATCTAAATGCAAGTGTGAAATGATGCTAAATGACAAGCAAAAAGGCCTAATTTGAGTTACAATTTTGATTCAATTTTATGATTTAAGTAACTGATCATGCAATGTTATGTAAACACTCTACAAAATGAATGCGATTTTTGAATATTTTTAGATTTTAAAGAATGCAAAAATGAAAACCTAAAACCCTTAATGAGATGTAAATAAATGGACGTTAAGAACCCTAAATGAAATGCAAATCAATGCAATGCAATGCAAAGTAATAAAAATCCTAGATCTAGGGTTTGAATGGACTCCAATTTTTAGAATTTTGTTGTACAAAGTCGAGTTCACCAAAGTGAAATGATGGGAAATAGGGTTTTCCAATATGCAAGGGGGAAAATGGAGGTATCATGGACTTATTTCTCACTATTTCATTAGGAAATGAGATCCACTCAAATATTTGACTAACAACCCTTAGGTGAATCAACTCAATGAGGGAATCTACTGATTTCCTTATACTTGAGGACTAGGGTATCAGCCTAAACAACACTTTTGGGAGGAAAATTAAAAAATAGAAAATTTACTCAATTATACTCATTCAAATTTTAAAAAACAATTTAAAGCTCAATACTAAAAGAAACAAACAACTTTCTGTAGATTTGAGAAGGGTAGAACAATGTGTACTAGTCACCAAAAGGAAGTTTTGTGAGGTTATTTGGGACTCATTCGCCCATGGGTGAATGGGTCTCCGCTTAGGGTTTTCAACCAAATTTTAGGAACCTCTGATGTCAATTTGTAGCTTCTATTTGATTAGGGTTTCATTGTTAGAAAGTTAGAAATCAGATATGTAGGTGAGTTTCCGTGGCTTGACAATAACTTTGACAACTTTTGCAACTCTGACAACTTTTCCAATCTTGCTCTTCAAGAGATCTTCAATCATTTTTCAATGTAAAATATGCAACACAAACACAAAAGGGAAAAATTGTTTGTTTTTGATGAATGGAGGTTTTCCTTGGTCAAACTCCATTTGGGTAATTAAACCTTAAATTGAATAATGAAACATGAAAGGAATTATGAATGAACAATACTTTGTTGCAACTCACCAAACCCTTGAATAAACCTTTTGAAATATGAAATGTTGATGTTGATCTTGCATGGAATGGCTTCAATGGATGTGGATCTTTATGTTTGAAATATGGCTTGAATGCTTGACTTGATCTTTGAAACCTACATCATAATGTTAGCTCCAAAAACATGCATAATTCTTAAGACTTTGACATGATGCTTGAGATCTTGATTTATGTAATAAATCATTGATAAATCTGATCTTGAATTCCCTTGATCATAATATTAGCTCTTGTAAAACTTGCATGAATGTTCTCTTGAAAATCTAGATGTCTTCTCTTAAAATTCTAGGATTTGAATGATAAAATAACCTTGTATTTATAGGTATGTATCCTTAATTTCTCAAAAATTGAACATTACAAGCCGTCATGAAAATTTAAATTTGGAGATGTTAAAATACCACCAAAAAAATAATTTAAATTTAGGTTCAAAGGCCTAGGGTGGACCTATTTTCCCATGGGCGAATGTGTTCTAGGTCCCTAGTCCTGGAACACACATTACTCAAGGTAAAGTGTTATGCATTGGCATTAATTATTGTTGGGTTTCTCCTTTAGAAAATGTAATTTATTAGGCTTGTAGATGTAAAATAGGGCTTATTAAGGCATAATTAAGTCCATTTTAATTAAGAGTGCCCAAACAAAATGTGGATGTAAAGGAGTACATTTTTCTACACTAAAGTCTTTACAACTTGTTTGCCAATTTTTCCTAGTGCATTTTAGTTGGGTGAGTTTGATACCCTATCAATTTATGCCTAACTAATTGAAACCATTGTTGGGAATGAATTAGATTTTTATGGGTGTTAGGAAATTGGATTTTTTTAAAAAACCTTAGTAACAAAGATTTGCAATTGTACATTTTGTTTGGGTAAGTTTGAAATCTTATCAACTTACGCCAATAAAATGGTGCTTGAAGAATGACAAAGGTTGTTGGGTTGAAAAGGTATTGAAGACTTTGTTAGTGGTTGCAACTAAGAATCAAATTTGTTCCTTGGAGGTTCATGTATTTCAAGGATTTTCTCATATTTTTGAGGTGGTGATTTTGTTGTTGAAGAATTAAGTTTTTGCTGCTATTATTCATGTTTCATGAACACATATCAAGTGACACAATTGAGGACAAAGTACTATGTTCTCCTTCCAAAATTTGAAGTATGGTTTCTTTCTTGGTAAAAAAAGAATTATTTGCTTTACCTCTTTTTTTTTTTTTACCTTGCATAGTTAATTGTAACCAACTATGGTTAGTAGGAGTGAACTCATTTACCCAAGGGATACATGAAAAAATGTAACACATAATTCAAACCCTATATATTATAATAGAGAAAATTTCCACCAATATTATGAGGAGCCAAAATGCTATTTATATAGCCCAACAAAAACTAAAAATCACATTCAAACCTGTAGGCATCCATACTTGAAAATATGTCAACGATAGATTGAAAGGGAATGTGAAGAAAAAATCAATGACATGATCACAAAGACACCCTGTTGTTACAAAAGAATATGTTTCTTAGTCCCTTGTTCTTCCACTTGATCCCATTTATATGCAACTTGACCTTTCTTGGGTTAATTATGGAAGGCAAACAATGAGATCTTCAATCTATAGATTGCTGCCAAGGTTTGATGGGCATGATAGTGGTCAAAGGGATGCACATATTAAGGAATTTTCAAATTTCATGGAGAAACATCAGTTTGAAGATGAGGAATGTGGACAATATTATTTGTTAGGTCATTGATGGGAAAGAAAAAGAATTGGTATGATGGTTTCCCAAAGCATTCCTTTGCCTTTTGGAATCATTTTGTGGCTACATTTGAAGAGGAATTCACTTTAGACCCTATTGCTCTTGTTGAAGAACTAAAATAAATTAGATGACAAGAGGGAGAGTCTAGCATGGAATTCAATCACATGCTTTATATTTCCTTTTCTTGAACCCCAAATGATTTTAGACCTAACACACTTGCCTATATTGACATGTTCCTTGAAGCTTATGAAGTTGATCCAAGTTCTATACAAGAATAATTTAATTTGGTTAATATGCAACATGCATATAGGTGCATTGATTTCATTGGTGATTTGAGAAAAATATGAGTGCAAAATACTTATCCTCAAGAATAAAAGTTGTTGGTGGTGAACATTCTATGATGACAACAATTCTATGGATGTGCATCAAGTACAATATCAAGTGATGTGTTTGTAGGTGGGTAGAAGAAGGTTTTGATGCAACATATGACAAAAATATAGATGAAGATGATAGTGTGTGCACCTACCTTTAGTTAGATCAGTCATTCATGGTTGATTGCAATGAAAAAATCAATTATGACATCCAATCTATGAATGAGATAAACGACGTTGTCTATTGTAGTAGCATGGACAATGAGGAATATGTGTATGCAAATGAATAATTAGATGAATCAATTCTAGTAGCTGATTATACAACACATGCACATGTTTGTCAATTGGTGAACAAGAAGATGTTTTCTTGTTTAATTTATCACATTCTTTTGTCCCTTTTTCTATTTTTGATGTTGCTATTGATTGTTTGCATAAGTATAGCATAATCAAATCTATACATGAAAATACAAATGTAGAGATAAGTGTTTGTACAACATGATATTCATTATGAAGAGTTTGCACTTGAAGATTGTGAAGTAGGTGATCATTTGGGTGCATACGAGTGCCTTTTTGTTTGGTGTGCAACATGTTATCTTCCTCATGCATAGTGAAATTAAAATGGGTCATATAAAAGTTATGTTGAAGGTTAAATGTGGAAGAAGCATGCTACATGTCAAATTTTTGCAACACACGTCACAATAGATTGCCCAAACGAGTTTAAAACAACAAGAAAATTTGAAGAATTTAGTTCTTATCATGAAGTGTTTCATGTTCCAAATTGTTGTGTTGATGAAGATTGCATCAACATAGATAATAGTGAGGTATGCTAGAGATCTATTTCCCAAAGGTGAGTAAAACTGAGTACGAGACTTTTCTTTATGATGAAGGTGTAGCTTCCGATGTTGAGGATGGTGGGGTCCCTGAGTATGAGTGCTTCACTTGGGCCCAACATCTAGCTCACAATGACATTGAGAAACAAAAAAGTTCCTAGGGTGATGATCAACTTGCTGCTCATATTTTTTATATGCTCAAGCTTCAATTTTTTTAGTTTGAGTTGTTAGAGAATGAGTTTCCCTCTACAAGTCAATAAGAGGTGGCATATTTTTTCAAAATGGATTGGAAGAAGTTTTTTTTGTTTGTTTGTTTTGCCTCAACTCACCCAAGGAGGCCAAAAAGGATGAAAATACCCAAATTCATTTTGGAGCTAACCTAAGTTTTCAATTATTGTCCCCAACTGCTAAGGAAATACTTGATGAGATAGTTGCAGTGGCATATTTTTTGCGGTTGTCATGCAATGAAAAATTTAATTTTGGAGCTTGCCTTCACTTTTTTGATGGAAACCGCAAGTTTATGCATGTGAGAAAGAGACCAATGCTCCTATAGCTAGATGATAATGATAGTTTTGGGTTGAGGGAAATAATTTCCTTCAATAGGATGGTATTTGACAGAGGAAAGTAAATTTATCCATCCTTTGCAAGGCTGGCTTGTATTGTGCTTAAATTTTGTTTCTCAATCATTTTTTTTATCCTTGTGTTGTCATTACTAATTATATGTGAGATTCCTTATGTACATATGTTGTTGTCCTTGGAGAGTCAGTCATGTTATTTTGTTCCTCATTTTGGTCTACTTGGAGATTCTTGATTCTTAATGTGCTTGAAGGAGACACACATCCCCAACCAAAGCCACTATTGGAACTCACTTTCATGTTGCCCTTTTTCTTGAGTCCCTTCCATTTGTATGCCTATAGGGTATGATCCCTCATGAATAACCGATCTGAGATGTTTGTTTAGTGGTCATCATTTGTGTTATGATTTTGGATATGTGTGCCCTTGTGTTTTTACTAATTAACCAAACCAAAAAAATCAAACATTGGCTAAGTATAGAGTGGTTAGAGCTTTCATAGGCACTAGGAACCAATGGTTCTTGGTTCATATGAAACCTTCGATGGTTTATTTCCCTTTGGAAAAATAATAAGAAAGGTGGTTGGAGGTTCCATAGGAACCAATAAACGCTGACAAAGGGTTCCTGAGTCCCCTCCAAGCCCCAATGACATGCAAAGGGAGCCATGATGCACAAAGAGGAAGAAATAAGTATTTGCAATTTTTTTGAGGGTGACTGGATATGCCCCAATCTCAACTGGTTTCTTAGAGATCTAGATGGAGACATTTTTATCACGTCTTATTTTTGCGGATATTTCAAGGGTCTCTAAATATTACGAAGGTTTTGAGGGAATCAAGATAGATACTCATACAAATGGTTTTCCTTGTTCGAGTGCAAGATGAATTTGTGAAAGTTTTGGGGACATCCAAATATATCCAAATGAGGCTCAGAGTTTTGCAAAAGGTAAGAATTGATGGATGAAAAATCTATGCACATATTTTCCACTCATTCCACCTACTAACAATAATGGTACAGTCACCTAGATATCATAAGTAATTGTAGATGGTTCCATTGATATACAATGTTCATTTTAGGGAGATGGATCTACACCATGCATTTTATATTTCTACAATGTGCAATGATTAGGGTTACATCTAGTTTTTATTATATTCATGATTTTGATCATTTTGATGAGTTTTTTGGTCATTGTATAGTTTCCAAATTCCAAGAAAGTTGCAGGGCATCCATTAATAGAATTTTAGTTCATTGAAAGATTACATACCTATGAGATAAAAGAAGACTAGTATTATAATGAACTATTTTTGCCAAATATCTCCATGGCACTAATTATGTATTTAGAAAGATTTCTTAATTGCTGTTAAGGATTTTACTTTGCCACATTTGTTGGTATGAATTTAATGTTGAGTTAGATGAATGTAACAAAAATTTGAAAACATTGCAAGGCTTTCAATGATCTTTCTCACTTTATGAATGGATATGTAGTCGTGTTCTAGATTATTGAGTATGCTTACTACAAGATTCCATGATCATTGTTGTATGTAAGTGTATAACTACATGTTCTTCTTTTCTTGTTTGTTCTCTTTTCAATATGTTGTGAATCTGATGCCCAATAAATTGGCACTAGTTTGAAACCATTCACCAATCTCACATCTATCAATAAAATCATTAAACAAGTAGTGTATGAGTAGGAGTAGCTTCTACGTATTCATAAAATTGAAATATAACTAGGAATTTATTTCTTAGAGAGTCTCAAACGAATTTATCTTGTGTGGATTAAGATTGTGCATTGTTATAAGATATATAGGGCTTTTGAGGTATCCAATTGTTCTTTGTTTAGTGATAGTCTTTGGGATCAAGACAACAAGTTGGGTTTGGATGTCCATATTTTATTATTGTTCATTTTATGTGATTTCAATACCTATAAAGGTATACCCATGGGAATATCCTCCCGAGTCTAAGCTGAGCTCAAAAGGTAGGATATGTAACCCATTCTTGTAGAGTTAGCTCAAAGCCCTCCATTGTTTTATTGATGAGTTGAATTCACTTGCATGATGATGACCTTAGCCTTGTGGGTGAGATTTGACTCTAGGAAGTGGAGTAGTGATTATGAGACCTAACAATAAGTAGCCAAAAATAAAAATATTTAAGAATAAACAATAAGAGATGTTGGTAGATCTCATAAAGTATATATTATGGTCAAGAGTTGATAAGATGAGCCCTAGGATATAGTTGTAAAGGCTGCAAGTATGTTAGAGGGTGTACATTTTAGTAGGATCTTTAGACTCCATTGTTGTTGTAATGTCCCATTTTATTCCTAAAGGTTTGTAGCCTATGTTTCAAAAGAAATTAATAAATATTACACCAAACTGGCATTAAATAAAGATTAAGTTCTTAAGAATGGTCAACCAACCCCTTCAACTGCCCATAATGTGCAACACGACCTAGATTAGGTGAGCCAACTAAAATGGGAAGATGGCACCCCCTTCCATAAGATTAGCTCCAAAGTTGTTTATAAATCCTTAAACAACAATAATAATAATGTTATCTTTGATTCTCTAAATCAAGTGTGGTACCTGTCTTTGTCTAATAAAATGTGGCAATCTATCTTTGTGAACAATTGGACCAAATATCTAGAGCCAAAGAAGGCTTGCTTTAAATGGTTGTTGATTTTATAGAAGCTACCTTATAAGATTAACCATGCTGACATTGATCTATGCAACTTTTGCAAGCAACCTGAAATGGTTAAGCACATTTTTTTTGATTGTTTGTTTTCCAAAGAGGTTTGGAACTTGTTTTTATTTAACTTGAATGAATGATTGGAATGGTAATATAAAATGGAAAGAAATCCTACTTGGTAGAGTAGATGGATTGAATAAAGAGTGCAATTTATTTTGGCTTGTTCTTCCTAATGAAATCTTATGGCACATTTGGAACAAAAGGAATGAGGAAAAACTACAAGGGGTGAAAATAACACTTACTGAGTTCATAGAAAACTCATGTTTCACAAAATCACTATGCAGTTTACAATAAATATGGAGAGCTCAAAGAAAAAATTCATGAAGTTCCTACAGGATGGAGTGATACGAATGAACATAGGGGATTTGGAAAAAGAGGCAAGCATCCACTTCTTAAGGGCATGGAAAAACTCCTGAAAAACTACAAGAAGGAAATCGAAGAGCCAGTAATGAAGAACAAATAGTACATAAGGAGCCATAAGAATGTTGATGCTGACTTGGGAATGAAAGCTATCTGTTCAAAGGAAGACCTATTAGTCAACCTTCCATCTTTTGGGCACCCTGCCATGGGTGGCTTTGAGGGCTGAATGAAACATAGATTGTATTGTTGAACCTTGTATCTATGTACAAAATTTATAAATCTTGAAATGCATTTAATATTCTATAGTTTTAGGACTGGTTAGTCTCATTTACAAACTACATAATGTAGATTGGATCTATTGATGTTGAATAATGATGAAGGAAAAACTGTAACTATTTTTTGAATGATTACTAATACAAAAAGTATGGTCAAACAACATATGAAGAGCCATGTCCCTTGAGAAAGATAAGGCATATAAGGAAGGTAGATCTAGAAGTAAAGAAAATAAAAAAGTAATTATTATGACTAAGTATAAATAATAGATAGTAGCACTAGCAAATTTAACTTATTTAAAATTAAATTATTATTCTCCAAATGTAGCAATGAAGAGTTGTAACTACTGAGGTGAAGAGGCTTGAATCCCTCAAACTTGAGATATAAATGGGAAAGCATGTTCCATTTGAGAAAGACATCCATAAAATCATTCAAGAATTCAATTAAGAATTGAACATTATGTGATTTTGCAAGTAAATTAAATTATGTTCTCAAGAGCAGTGATGATGTGAGAAAGGATGTGACTCCTATTATGAAAGGTTGTGACTCTTTCAAATTTGAAAGGTTGTGACTCCCTCAATAACAAGACATAAAAGGGGGATCATTTCTTTGTGGAGAAATCATCTATGAGGAATAAATCTATCAATCAATTTGGTAATAAAGTATTATTCTCAAAAGTCAACTCAGGATCCTCCTCATCTCGACTCTCATCCTTGCCTATGGTTGCCCTCTCCTACTCTGCGGGCTAACCCAGGGCAACCTTCTGGAGGAGCAACAAGGGGTGGTAGTGGCAATTCTGGGTGGCCTTCTACTGATACTCCTGGAGGTGGTTTTGGTTGGCCTTCTAATACTTATAAATGGATCTTGCAGTTGGATTTGGTGATTTCACCTTGCCGTGAAGACAAAGATAAAGATGTTGAAAAAGATGACGATGGTTGGGCTCCCCCTGGCATCACTCCAAACCCCACTGATGTATGGGGGAAATCGAATGACAAGGACCCACCACCCTCTATTGGAACAACCATGACTGCTTGATGACCTTTTATTTTAATGTGTTTGTAATATTTCCTACTTTTTGGGCTTTGCCCATGTGACTCTGGTTTTTTGGGCATAGCCCATGTGACTCTCATGGTGTGCCTTCTTACCACCCAACTTATTTTTTTGAATATGTATGTTTATATTTTAAATTAATATAGAGAAAGTGGCCTCCTCCAACTGTTGTAAAGATGCATCCACAATCACATCAACCTCGAAAGACTGATCATGTAGAGGAGGGTCAGAGTGTTCCCTCGCAACAACTGAAGAAGAATCACCTTCATCAAAGAGAAGATGTAGATAATCAAGTGTGTCTCCCAAATCTGCAATGTAGGACTCCACAAACAAACCGCTAATGTCTGTCAAGTAGTCATCCCATGAAGCTGCTGCTGGAAGACAAGGTATACACTGTTGTACTGAATCACAAGGTACTGAAACTGTCAGAACACAAGTGTCATCAGGTACATCAGTCAATGTAGGAGATGGAGTATCAACATTAGGTTCATGAACCTTAGAAGTAGAAAGCACTCCAAGATTCAAGTAACCATACTCAATCTCATCAAGTCTGTCCACACTAGGGTGAACTGAATCATCAATAGGAGCAAAATATGAGAAGGTGTAGAATCGAGAACGATCATCAACCTCCCCAATTGCAACAAGAGCCTTGCTATGCAAATCCTGAACAATGACAAAATCTGGTGTGAACTCTACACTCTTTCCTGAACCACTATGTGTAATCTGATAGATGGAAAGAATGTTCCTTGAAAAAGTAGATACACATAGAACATCATTGAATGCTCCACCTTCAATGTCAATAGAACCCTTCCCACAAACTTCCAAAGAAGTGTTGTTGGCCATCAAAATGGGTGGTGAGGAACAAGGATCAAATGAAGAGTACATATCCTTGCACGAAGTCATATGATGCGAAGCTCCTGAATCAAGGATCCACTGATCTGTATTGGAATCTGCAACTGCAAGAAATGCTTGCCCCTTATGTTTATCATGTTGAGCTGATGTAGAAGAAGGAGATGAGCTTGATGTTGTTGCCATGAGAGTTGTCCCTTTTCCTTTAGAAGAAGAATTGGAAGGAGATGATTCCTTCTCTTGATATGCAGTTGGCAAGTTGATATTGTTCTTCTTAAGGATGTGTTTCAACTCATCAATTTGCTTAACATGACAACGATGCTCATCATGACCAATCCTTTTGCAATATGAACATGTTGGTTGCTCCCTCTTGCTTGAATTGTTGTACTTCTTTGAAGAAGATGATGTTGATGAGCTTTGTTGTGGAGGAGTGGATTGTTTGTTCTCTCCTTGTGGCTTTGGCGAAGATTGCTTTTGGTCCTTTCCTTTTCTTTGCTTATTGTTTCCATGATTGACCACCAATGCTCTTGAAGTTGAAGACTTGAGAATTCCCATTTTCATCAACTTATTTTGCTCAAGAATCAAAAGATCTGTGAGAGCCTCAAAAGATGGTGTTTTGAAATTACTTATTGTCAATCTTTGAGTTTGAAAACTTGAAACAAAGGCTGCATACTCAACTGGAAGTTTATCTAACAAGTTGAAGACCAATTGATCATCCTCTTTTTCAATACCACAATCTTTTAGTTGTGCTCTTAATTCATTTGCCTTAGTGACATAATCCTGAATTGTATCAAAATCTTTGGGATCAAGGCTTAAGAGATCATGTTCAAGTTTGTATCCCTTAACCTTATCAACCTTACCATACAAAGCAGCAAGTTTATCCCAAGCTTCCTTAGCTGTAGTACATTTATCAACATGGAAAATGAGATCATCTGAAATGAACTTTCTTAATGTACCCAATGCCATAGAAGTTTTAGTGAGCCAATCCATATATGTTGTTGGATCTGCCTTAGGATCTGAAGGTGCAGTTATGGTTCCATCAATGTAGTAAATTAAACCTTTTTTCATTAGTTTACTCCATGCACGTACTTTCCATGTACCATAATTATGTGCAGTTAAGAGTGGAACTTTAGATGAACCCATGATGCAATGCAAGAGCACAAGAGAGAAAATATAAACAATCACACAAGAGATACACCCCCCCAAATTCACTCAATCAAAGTACCCCCCCACAAATAGATGATTTTGACACTTTATAATGTAGTGCGTGTACAATAGGCCACTTGCAACTTGGCTAAGTGGGCTTATGATTTCTGATTTACAACTTTCCAATAAAGAGACTGATAACAGACTAGAACAATAAAGCAAAGACCTAAATCCAGATCTATGCAATACAAGTGCCAAATAGGCCAAAAATGACCATATGCTGAAAGTACAAAATCCACTCAAGATCGCTTCAAACTGATTGCAGATTCAAGAAGTAGACAAAAAATAATGTACTTTAAAAAAAAATAGCACCTAAAAAGGAGTTCGTATGAGCCTGAACGAAGCCTCTAAAGTTGCAGAAATGGTGACAAGACAGGATCAGTGTTGAGAAACTGAAAATTCTGGAAAATATGTGCACCAAAATCAGAAACCGAGTACACCACTGCGAAGTACACGAAAAATTAGCCCAAATAAAAAAAAATTGCTCGAAAAAAGGAGCAAAAATGAGCGAGATATGGAGCTCTGAAGTCGGACTGCAAATTCAAAAAGCTCAATGGTGAAGGGGGCAAAATTTTTCAAAAACGGATGACGTCATTATGACGCCTGCTGACGTCAGTAAAACATGATCTTAAATTTGACGTCCTCTTGGCCGTCAAAAAACCTTGGACTTGAATTTGATGTGCAACAGGCCGTCGTCGCTTTTGTCGATCAATAGCCGGAATATTCTACTATGCCGAAATATTCTTCGGAAATGTTGACGGAATATTCGTGTCGGAGTTTGCCGGAATTTTTCGCCGGTCGTCGTGCTGGCCGGATATATTTGTTTTTGCCGGAATATACACTGCCGCCTGCCGGAATATTGACCGCTGCCGGAGTTAAAGTTTCCGGCTCTATGCCGGTTATTTCATAGCCACCGGTGGATACTGGTGATGTGGGGGCCGGGTGCGCAATGGGTGAGCGCCGCGTGGCGGATGAAGGCCCCGCCAGTACCTCCGCGGTACTACTAGTCTGCAGGTCGCAGACTTGTACAGTCTACGACTGTGCAGACTTTATTTTTTAATTTTTTTTTGATTTGATTTTGATTTATAAAAAAACTTTTACAAATAAAAAATTTACAATTTTTTTGATTTTTTTTGAAATTTTAAAAATCAAAACAATTTTTTGATTTTCAAATAAAAATAACTCTGCGAATATTGTTTTTCTAAAAAATTTTGCAGAATAAGAATTTTCAAAATACCGCAAATTTTTTTTTTTTCAATTTTCTAAAAAAATTTCAAAATAGTTCTGAAATTTTTTTGCAAATAATCTGAGAAAATAATAATTTTTCAGAACTATAGAGAAATTCAGAAAATTGAAAAAATATCCAAATTGGAGAATTTTTCAGATCTGGAGCTCCCGATGTCCGATTTGGATGAAACGAAAGGCGATCTCAACTGGAAACAGCCTCCCGAACGCAATGGTGGACTTAGATTTGGTGTAGGATGCTCCAAAATGGTGCAGCAACATAGATCTGAAAATACTCCTTCTTCAAATGCACCAAGATCTCTCCAAAATGGCAATCCAAAGACGCTCCAATGGCTTTGATACCATGTAAGAATTGGTTATGAAGGTAGCCACCCAAGATCTAGAGGCCTAATAGAAAGCACAAAAGAGAGAGAAGGAATATGACAAGAATAAACTGTATTCAATGTCAATAATATGATATGAGAGAGTTGTACTCAATACAATATGCATAAGAGACCCCTTGGATATATAGCCAAGGTGAGAACATAGGAGGGCATAAGATTATGACAAGTGTCATAATCTTATGACATGTGACAACAAAGAAGAGTTATCACTCCATCTAAAGTGGAAAGGATAATCTCCACAAAAGGTGGATCTCCCACAAAAGGTGGAGAGATGTGTCTACAAAAGGTGGAAGTGATGAAGTATGAGATGTCAAGTGCACCAAAGGTGGAAAATCTCCAACAACCTCCTATGTGGTCCCTAAGTAAACTTAAGTAAGGTGTAATTATGACCTAGGACAAGGTACAAGACATTTAATTACACCAACACTATTCATAAAAAAAGTCAACTATTAAAGACAGTGACTCCTTTATTATGAAGGATGGTGACTCATTTATTATGAAGGGTGGTGACTCATTTATTGTGAAGGGTGGCGACTCATTTATTATGGAGGGTGGTGACTCATTTGTTGCGAAGTGTGGTGACTCCTTCAAGAAATGGATATAAGGGGTAAATTGGTTCATTGACATTCAATTAACAACCATCACTCATATATCCATCAAGAAATCAAGTAATCATTATTCATATATCCATCAAAAAATCCACCAATCATCACTCATCTATCCATCAAGAAATACAACGATCATCACTCATCTATCCATAAAGAAATCAAGCAATCAAAATATTGAAAGATCAATCAATTCATTATTTAATCATCAAATCATTCAAGTATCGATAATTTGAAATCATTAGATCATTCAATCATCAATTAATTAAAGTATAAAAGTCATTCAAGCATTATTCAAACAAGTAAATCTATTATAATTTCATAATAATATTTATTAGCAATTAATATAGCAAATTCCTTTAACAATAGTATTTTGAATTTATAAGAGTAGGTAATAGAAAATTCATATATATAATTTTATAAGTAATCAATTTTGAATTTATTAGAAATGAATTGCAAATAGGAAGGGAAACCAACCTTTCAAGTTCATGAGAGGTGAAGTACCAACCTTTCCTTTATCAAGAACACCACCATGAGATGCAAGCTTGTGGGATGGGAAGCGTAGGAGTTCTCTTGGGCTTGTTGAAGAAGGTAGTCTTCATGCATCTTATCAAGCACGCCACCCCAAGATGGATGGATTGGGAACCTTGCCATGCTCGTGGACTGGAAGGTGAATGAATGTTCCTAGGCTTGATCAAGGTGGATGATACACCTCCAAGGTGTACTGAGTGATGGAGTGGACCTGAGATCCTACCATGTTTGTGGACCAAGAGGCAGACAAGTGTTCTTGGGCTTGAAGGTCTTCTCAAGTATACCACCTTGAGATGAATGGACGAGGATCCACCCATGCTCTTGTGATACAAGGATAACCATCCTTGAGATTTCGCTTTGCAAGCATTTCTAGTGAATTCCTAATATGATTGGCTATAGGAATATAAATTGGAATAATCATTAATAATGTTAAGATATAATGAATTCAAATATTAATGACGTTATGAATTGTAGATCTAAATACTATGATGTTTTAGTTGTGTATGTATTCTTATGCTTTCGTACTCTATTATTACTTTGAAAAGGAAAAAATTATTTTATTATGACAGGCATTGAATTGTTTTTATGTGATGTATTTTCAATTGAAAAGAAAAGAAAAGAAATATTATAGTGTTTGTTACTCGTTTACTTTTGTTTATAAGTTGTAAAATTAAGGAATTTTTATTTCACGTATAAGATAGGTCATTACATGTGGTATTAGAGCTACCAAGTTTAACTCTAGAACCTATGAGGTCATTAACCTTTTCCTTTCCAACATTATCTAATGTTGTGAAAAATTCTTGTGTCAGGATGGTGCGTATCAGATTGAAAGCTCAAAAGTCTGTAATCGGAAATGAATGTTACCTGAAAGCCAAGAAGGAAAAGGAAGCTATTGTTAGAACCATTCAAGGAACCAACTACGATAATGCAATCTGGTTGAGTGATACGAAAACCTTTAGCCATGCACTTTCTCAAATTAGTCTTGAGAAGAGAAAGATGAGAATGGAGGCAATGTATAATTACCTTCTAGCTATCTCACCTGAGGAGTCAAAATGTTACCACTCTCTAGGGACATGCCATTTGAACAAAGTACAAACTTTGCACTTATCTTTAGGGATCCTAGGGTTCAACCACTAGCTGAGGTGTTAGAAATTTCTTCAAGGAGTCTGAAGGTTATACACCAAGAACACCACCTACAGAGAAATGGTCTCATGAAAAAATGTTTGCGAATAGTGTAGACATAATTGTTGATGAACACCATATTGACATTGCTTTATGCAATTATGTGTTGGACAATAAATCTGAAGGATATTACCCTTTTTGGGACAAATATGATCAAATGAGAGATGAACAAAAAGAAAGAGAACAACAATTGTCTCAATCTGTAGGATATACCCCCTTAAGCTATGAGTCTGAGAGTGAATCATACTCTCATCTTGACTATTTGAATAGTCAATCTATGTAATCAAAAAAATATTGATTCCTATTAATATGAATAAAATGATGTTTCACCAAATATATCTATTGTGAGCTTTGTGTTTATATGAATGTGTTATCTTTGTAAAGTATATACTTTACATAGTAGATAAATGATAGTATGATTAACTTGAATAGAACATTCAGGTTAATTTTTTTTATAATTATGGTGAGAACTTATGAAAGATCACAAAGCAATCCTAGAACCAGCTGTGATGGAGAACAAGAAGCAACAGGAATGGAAGTGAAGCTAGATCAGATTTAGGTGAGGTTGGCCAATCTCGAAAAAGAAAAAGCTGTGGAAGTAGCTATAGTTGAGATACCTATTGCCAACAATGAAGGAGAAAGTTCCTCATATGGGGAAGATATTAATCATAACCATAAGAAGGAGAAATCTCCTACACTGTCCATAGAAAAGAAGAAGAAAATAGTGTCCACTGAGTTACCAAGGGATATGAAGAAGATATACCCTCTGAAATTTGATGGAAGTGTCAGAGGTGATGAAGCTGAAGTATGGCTGGTACAAATGGAAAAGTACTTTGAAATAAGAAATTATGATGAAGTAACTAAGGCAACTTGGGGTGCTTATCAGTTAGCGGGTGAAGCCTCTAACTGGTGGATGAATAAGAAGCTAGAACTAGATATAAGCTCATGGAAGTTAACATGGAATGAGTTTGTTGAATTATTCCAAAAGAGGTGGTTACCCCAGCTCTTCTATGATCAAAAGTTAATAGATTTTGAATGGTTAAAGTAAGGAAACATGACAGCACATGAGTACTAGGAGAAGTTTACTAGACTTCTTCGTTATGTCCCAATATACCATAAGGATGAACGCTTTTGTATCAGAAATTTCATTTTAGGACTCAATAGTAAAATTGGTGGTGAAGTGGACATGCATGGACCAACTACTATGGACCTAGTATATGAGAAGGCTGTGAAGCAAGAACAAAAACTGAACATAGATTCCATGCGGCAAGAAAAAAAGGAACACAAGAAAGATGTTGAGGTCACCAATAAGACAATTCCCAAGAAAGAACTTGTTCAAGGTGTTGTCAAACTAAAGGGAAAGAGATCTTGTTATGATGGAAAACAATTCAAAAGAGATCACAAGAGGAGTAACCCTAATACTGGCAACACTAACAAAGCAAGTGAAAGTACAAGTAAAACTAGTGAAGTTGTTACAAAAAGAGGTCCAAGGTCAGGGTGTTTTATTTGCAAAGGAGACCATTATGCAAATGAATGTCCCAATAAAGATTCTGGAACACAATCTCATGGAAATGTGATACCAAGTCAGCAAGCAATGTTTTAGCAGAGGATTCATGTTGCTGTTGATGATCGTTAGGCTGAATATCAAGTAACGCCAATCGAGACACTAGGTACTTTGTTTGGCTTGCCTATTTCTATTTTAATTGATATGGGTGCTACTGAAATTTTTATTTCTCCTAAGATAGCAAATCAATTAACTAGAAAGGAAAGACACATGGCTATGTCATGGAGTGTTGAGTATGCAAACAACACACGAGCAAAGGTGGACCAATGTCTGTTTGAGGCTAGGATATAATTACCTAGTTTCACAACCGAAGTCAATCTTTATGTTGCCCCTCTAGGATCCTATGATGTTATCCTAGGAATGAATTGGTTATGGAGACACAAAGCCATAGAGGATTGTAATGCTAAAACAATTGAATGTTTAGATGACTATGGTAACCAAGTCAAGATTTAGGGAATACCTAGAGAAGTAAAGGTCAGGAAGATAACAACAATGCAACTTCTTAGAGCTAAGAAGAAAGGATGTAAACTCTTTGCAGTAAAAATAGAAGATCTTTAGTGTGAAAATGAAAAAATTGATTTTCAGAGTCAACAAGAACTAGAAGATGAGGAAATTGAGGAAAGTGAAAAGGTTGATATGGAAAAATATCCCATTTTGAGGAAATTTTTAGATGTTTTTCCTGATGAATTACTCGGTTTGCCACCAAAGAGAGTTTTTGAATTTTCCATTGATCTAGTTCTTGGATCTGAACCTATTTCCAAAGTACCTTACAAAATGACTGCTACATAACTTATGGAGTTAAAAGCACAATTGGATGAATTATGTCAAAAGGTTTGATAAGACCAAGTGTTTCACCATGGGGAGCACCGGTGATATTTGTCAAAAAGAAGGATGGAACTTTAAGGCTGTGTATGGATTATCATATGCTCAACAAAGATACAATTAAGAATAAGTATCCATTGCCTCGTATCGATGATCTTTCTGATCAAATGAAAAGAGCAACCGTATTTTCAAAGATAGATTTGAGATCGGGGTACCATCAGCTAAGAATTAAAGATGAAGATATCTTTAAAATTGCTTTTATAACACAATATGGACATTATGAGTTTACTGTGTTACCATTTGGGTTAACAAATCACCAAGAACATTCATGAATCTCATGAATAGTGTATTCAAAGATTATCTTGATAAGTTTGTTTTGATTTTTCTGGACGGCATTATGATATATTCCAGAAATGAAGAACATAACAAACATCTTGAGATGGTTTTACAACGGTTAAGAGAGCATAAGCTGTATGGAAAACTATCTAAGTGCAAATTATTTCAGAAGAAGGTCCATTATCTAGGACATGTTATCTCAACAAAAGGAATTGCAGTAGATCCTCCAAAGATTAAAGTTGTAGTTCAGTGGCCTATACCCAAAAATGTATCAGAAGTAATAAGTTTTATGGGATTGGCGGGATACTATAGAAAATTTGTGGCAAATTTCTCTAAAATTGCTTTTCTTATAACTTCATTGCAGAAGAAAGGAAAAAGGTTTGAGTGGAATGAGAAGTGTCAAAAATAATTTGACCTACTCAAAAAGAAGTTAACTACCGCACCTATTCTTAAGATACCTGATCTTGAAGAAAATTTCAGTCATAACTAATGCATGTGGAGAAGGATTAGGTGAATTATTGATGCAAGAAAAAAAGTGATTGCTTATGAATCCATAAAGCTTAAGCCATATGAGATGAATTATGCTTTGCATGATTTAGAGTAAGCAACTATACTTCATGCTTTGCAAATTTTGAGGCATTATTTGCTGGGAAGACCCTTTGAGCTTAAAACTGATCATAATGGATTAAAGTATCTTTTTACTCAGCCAAATCTTAATGCCAGAAAAAGAAGATGGTTGGAGTTAATAGCTGATTATGACTTTAACATCAATTATATCAAAGGAAAAGAAAATCGGGTGGTAGATGCATTAAGTCGAAGACGCCATATTTCTTTGATATAAGTAGCAATTCATACCAATTTTAAGGAACAAGTACTCCAGAAGTACAAAGATGATGAATATTATTTGCAAGTAAAACAAGCACTGGAAGAAGATCCACAAGATTCTAGATATGAAGGTTTTTAGTTTGAATCCAATGGATTGTTAAGGTACAAAGGTAGAGTGTATGTACCTGATGATAAAGAGTTAAGAAATATGGTATGGAAATAAGTTCATGAAGCACCTTATTCTGGTCATCGAAGAGTGATGAAAATGATGGAAAATGTGAAACCCTTATATTTCTGGAAAGGAATGAAAGGAGATGCAGCTAATTTTGTAGCAAGTTGTCTTGAGTGTCAAAGAGTAAAAGTTGAACATCATCATCCTGCAGGACTGTTTATCCTCATGAAATACCATAATGGAAGTGGTAAGTAATTAGTATGGATTTTGCACAAGGATTTCCTATGTCTAGGAATAAACATAATGCCATACTAGTGGTAGTTGTTAGGTTGAAAAAAGTGGCACACTTTATACCAGGAAATTTAACTGATGGAGTGCCAGTTATTGCAAGAAAGTTTGTACAAGAAGTATTTAGATTGCATGGAATTCTTGAGAAGATTATTTCTGATAGGGATGCAAGAATTACTTCTAGATTTTGGAAAACTTTATTTTTTGCACTTGGGACTCAGTTAAATATAAGTTCAACATATCATCTGGAAATGAATGGGAAAATGAAAAAGGGTGAATCAAGTGTTAGAAGACCTACTTAGAGTATATTGCATGGATCGACAATATAAGTGGGGGGAATACTTACCCTTGGTCGAGTTTTCTTATAATAACTCGTATCATTCTACTATAGGAATGGCTCCATTTGAAGCTTTATATGGTCAAAAGTGTCAAACTTCGATAGGTTGGGATAAACTTGAGGATCGAATAAGTCTTGGAACTAAAGTGTTAGCAGAAATGGATGAGCATATGAAGGTTATTAAGAAAAAGTTAGCAGAAGCTAACAATCAACATAAAAGCTATACATATGCCGAGAGAGTGCCCTATAATTTTTCCATAGGTGACAAGGTACTTTTGAGAGTCAAACCTCATAAGAGTTCTATCAAGTTTGGAAAATCTTCTAAGTTGTCTCCTAGTTATGTAGGACCCTTTGAAGTCCTTGAGGAAATTAACCCTATAGTCTACCGAATCGCCTTACCACCTGCTCTTGCCAAGATGCATAATGTCTTCCATGTGTCCTATCTTAAAAAGTACATTCTAGGAGATAGTCATGTTATTGATTGGACTGCTTTACAGGTAAAGGATCTTAGAGTAATAACTCTCGATCCCATAAAGGTGCTAAAGGTACGTAAGCTTCACTTACGTAATAGGGATGTCACTCAATGCAAAGTTCAGTGGGATCAATACATGGAGGATTTGGCAACATGGGAAGACTATGAGGAAATTTAGCAAAAGTTTCCAAATATTCTCAAAACTTTTGAGAATAATGAATAAAATTTATGTATTTGACTTTTTATGTTTAAAATAATACCTTAAGTCATCGAGGATGATGATTCATAAGGGGGGAGTATGTTACACCCCGATTGTATAACTACTAAAATATTAGTACTGCATAGGGAATAAGTGTTTGTAAAAGACAATTCTATGAATGAATAAGATACATTGCACCTTGTTATCGATATGAGTTTTGTATCTCATTTTATGTTGTTTCAATTGATGTTATTCATGGTGAAAATATGTATTATGAGGTTAATGAATCATGTTGATATATCTTGTAAATTTTATATATACTGCTATTGTTGTGAGCATTTGATTGCCATGAGTTTATGATGGTGGATGCATGTATGTGAACCATTCCTCCAGGTGAAGGGGAAATATCACTTGGGAGAGGGGCTTGGTCGTTTGACCGGTAATGTTAAATAGTTGAGCATACACACACATCATTATGGGTTTGGAGGAACCAAGTCAGATAAGTTGGTCTTGATAAGTCATCCATAGGCTTTAGGAGTCTGGTTTAATTCCTTGCACTTTATGAGTGATGATTGTTTATTTATCAAACTTACTATACTATGATCCTTGTATGGGAAATGTGAGTGATATATGTGTATATGTTGAATGGGTATGTATACACATATATACATTATGTACATGTATCCATATGTATAAACATATTGATACAAACATATGATGGGAAAACGAATATGCTCCTACATATGTGTCGACATGGTATACATATACATACATATACTTAGAGGTATATATGCTTATACACGTGTATATACATACACACCCCGCCTAGTATTTGTGGATACAAATAATATTGTGATATTATTGTCTGGTAATTTACATGTATATGTATGTATATATGAATATATTGATGAATTAATTATATTAAACGATATATACATAGATACGTAAATATATATGTATTTATATATTTTATATAAGGGATAAAATATATGTATATATATTATAGTAAGATAATATATACATATATATATATATACATATACATATATATATATATACATATACATATACATATATAATATATATATATATATATATGTATGTATATGAATATATTAATAATTACTTAATAAAAATAAATATATAATATATAAATATATATAGTTTAAAATTTTTAAAACTCTAAAGTGAAAAATTAAAAGATTTAAATCTTTTACTTGGAGTAAATATTATAAATGGACTATAGAGAAATAAATTGATCTCTTGAACTATTGAGAAAATAATAAATCTCAACAAGGGAGAATCGAGCCTTTTTATTTAAAACATAAGCCATAGTGAAATTGAAATATTTGAGGTAAACATTTAAAAGAGAACAAATTTTTTTTGAAGAAGTTCATTTCCCGTGAAATGGAGTTGGAGAGAAACGCATGGAATTCTGGAAGAAAATTTCAAAGAGCTGGAAAGAGGGTGACACAGCCTGAAGGGTATGATGTGTTGCAAGATGTATCTTGACCAATTCGCTGAAGTGATGATTCATTTCCTCTTGAGTGCCAAAATTGGTATTTTTCTGTAAGTGGCGTTTCTTCCTTTTTGAGTTGATTAAGTCTTGATTTGCTGGCTCAAATGAGGTCGATTCACACTCATTTTTTATGATTAAGGGTTTAGAGACCCACCAAGTTTCACTTTGAATATTTCTGGGCATTTGTTGTCAATCCATATGCCTCCATTAGTAGAAATCGTTGCATTTCGGGCCTATTTATAGATGCCTTTCCATTCAGTGTTTCATCACTTGTGCAATCCGAGTTTAGCATTTATTGAGCTCCCATATCCATTTCACAGTTTTGTTTGTATTTTCTATTTTGTTGAGTTGAAAATATAGTGAGTTTTACCAGCAATTGCCATTTATAGTGAATATTCCATTTTAAGTTTATAGTGAAGTTATTGTGAGTTATAGTTGAGTAAGAATTTACTGGTGGAATCATAATTGAGAGAAGAGACTTAGGAAGTTCACTATAGAGTGAAATACTTTCATAAAGAAGCCATTTTTAGTTTGAAATTTTGGAAGCTCGTTTGAAGGAGAGACTAGAAGAGCAATTCTAGAAGGAGAAGCTTAAAATCAGGCGTGAATCCTCTTTAGTTTGTAACTTTTATTTGAGTGCTCGTTTCTTTTTGGTCTTGTGATTGCTGTTTTACGTAGTTCTCATAGGATAGAACTACATTGATGAACATCTACAAGCAATTCATATAAGGGAAATTGTGTATGGGATTCATTGAAAAAGGGAAAGGGTAAAAAGGGATTATATGTGAAAAGAACTTAAGGAATTAGTTTAATTATCTTGCATTAAAGGGAAATAATGGAAAAAGATAAAAAGGGAAGGATTTATATGCATTTTGAATGAATATTGCATTTTGTGTATGATCTCTGTATATGGATAATACGTATAAGTATTTATTACCTACTAGGATTGAAATGATGACAAAACCAAGTATGGTCTTAAGCTTAAGTTATTAGGTTAACTATGACAAGCTAAACACTCTTAGGATAAAGATTTCCTAAATTAGGAGTTAAGTTATAAGACACTTGTTGACTGACTCATTTCTAAGTAGTTAGTTTGAGGTGGGAAGTGGGGTAAATGTTTACCCAATGAAGGACATAACCTATGCATAGAGTAAGATAGCCTCAAGTCAAATTATTACTGGTAGTGTGGTGATAGATGACTTACTGATCGTTTACTTGAACTAGAACTATGGCCATAGTAATGTAATGTACCTACATCCTCTTAGATCGGGTGATGATTAATTGTTGTTAGTTCACGTGATCCATAATGTACATACTAGTTTGGATTGTAGGTTTACAAGAATCTAGTTATGTAGGACACACCACTATGCTCAGTTGGTTAACAGAATCAGTTACTCAACCAATCCTTTCGATGAAGGAGGGCCATTCATTAAGAAATGAATGGGGGGATCACATTATAAGTTCATGGTTGGTTGAAAACGCACTTGAGTCATGTTTCTCACCTCCACAATGCGTGGCGAACCAAGATTTTGAAAGGGAGAATCCCATACCGTTTATTGTTTGTGCAAAGGCTGTTTAAGCTGTGTATGTATTGTTATGCTTTCATACTCTATTATTTACTGAAGAGGAAAATTTTATTTTATTATAAAAGACTTTGAATTGTTTTATGTGATGTATTTTCAATTGAAAAGAAAAGAATTATTACAATGTTTATTACTCGTTTACTTTTGTTTTATAAGTTGTAAGATTAAAGGAATTTTTTATTTCATGTATAGGATGAGTCATTACACTAAAATTTTTAGCATGTAGAAGGTACGCTAGATATTTTTTATTATAGGGAGTGCCTAATCAAAGAGTAAGGAACTTGAAGATTTCCTTAATGATCATCATATCTTGTAGGAGTATGCAATTGTGTTTGCAACTATGATTCCTGATATGTCACCTAGGTGAGACATAAGCTTCTATGTTGATCTTATTCTAGAAGTTAAACCTATTTCATCAACATTTGTTGGCAAATAAATTTATTGTTGTATTGATTCATAGGAATTAGTGTGACTCATTGAATGAAAAATAAAAAAATGTTCACAATAGTTGGAGAAATTGCTATTGAATGGGAAATTTTCTTCTGTGTTTCAAAGGGGTATCTCCTTGGTAAGATGGATTTTTTGTGTACTTTTAAATATAAAGTACAAAAAGGGTACAAAATGGAGAACATAAAACACTTATAGAATCTTAGATGATTAATGTAAGAAAACAATCTATAGATTCCTTGAGCACAAATAAGGGAAATAAGGAAGGGAAAAAGAAAAATGTGTGTAGGGTTAAATAGAAATATCAAATTAAATTCTATTCATGCCAACAAGGAAAGTGAATATTCAACTATTTATTAACTCTCGCAAAATGCACTAGAGAATTGATGAAGGAATATATTTCCATACTAGACATAAGAAGAGTGTAGGAATTTATGAGGAATGGGGAGAAGAAACAAAGTTGTGTTGATTGTGCATCACATTCCCTCTAGATTAAAGCAAGGTTTTAGTTTAATCTTTACATGTAAAAAAAGGGATAAATGAAGAGTAGATTTTAAATCAAGCATAAGGAAGATCTAAAATCTCAAGGAGATATCCAAGGCACAAAGTTCTATAGATATCTTCTCATTCTCTTTACAAACAAGTTCAAAGTACTAAGCATATTCCTTGTACAATCTTTTGTGTGTTTTTTGCAAAAAATAATCCCTAGTAGCAACCTTTAGTTAAATAACTCAAGTGTACTATTGTATGACTTTACAATAAATCGAGAACTTAGGTTGTTCATTTTCTCATACCACTGTTTTCTTTTTTCCTTTTGAACATTACGAAATTTTTAAATCAAATATAAAAGCCTCAAAATGAGCTTATATTTAATAACTAATTAAAAAATAACCCATTTAAAATAAATACATTAATAACATTAATAGAACTGATTTCATAATTACATATAAATCTTTATTGAAATTTGATATATCAATAATTGTCACAACATGTCATCAAACACTTCTTGTATATTGAACATAGATATAGAAGATGAACATTTTTGAAGTATTTGGACAAACATTTAACAAATAAAATTTGTAAATGTTGATTTCTGCAGGATTCTATGATAGACATGTATTGTTGATGTTCTACTAACTAATCGTGAAAGCACTCTTCCAATAACATTTATGTTAACATAACAGATACCTCTCACCATTAATCAGATACATTTTACTTCACAAACACTGTTATCGAGATTCTTTACTAATTCCTTGATCATCATCTTGGAGTAATCACTTATGAAGCGTTATTTCAAGTTTCCCATCTTCAATACCCAAACCTCCAACAATATAATCAACCAAAACTTAACAATAGATTTTCTTCATCTCCCATATATATCCTAAGAGTAATTGGATAACATTAATTGGATAACATTTTCATACCATAGGGTAGTGTATTGTAGATCCCAATTCCTCACCTGTTTTATAAAATTTATTTCATTAGTCTATGTAGAAGATTTTATTGGTAACCATGCTTGTTGTCATTCAAGCAACTACATCATTTCCAACACTATCATTTACTTAAATGGGACCAAAGTGAACCCCATTTTTGATATATTTCTTGTCCTTGTAAAATCTTGTAAATGTGTTACCATCACAATATTTGACTGTAGAGGATTCGTGACACTGACAACTTTGTTCTCGCTTCCGGTCAAGTGGGTTATATATCATCACAACCAGGATCTTGCCAAGTGAAAGTTCTATTTTTTTCTGATTTCTAATGCAGAGAGACTTTGGTTAAAGCTTGTTAGATCCTCTGAACATGTACGAACACAAACTTCATGGATTTCAATCTCCAAGTCTTTCCAATGTAAAGGCATCTGGTGGGTATTTAGAGTTGCAAGTCACTATAGAGCAACCCAATCCTTATCAATAATAAAATCTTTTATGTTTCTTGTCTAGGGAAACTTTAATCTTGTGGCAATGTTAGGAATATAAGGAATAGTAAGACCAGGTGTGTTCAGAACATAAAAGTTAGGCTGGTGTGCAATTTTAAAGCCTGAAATGTCTTGCGTAATGCCTGGAAAAGGTCTGATGGCTGCTCGCTTCAACTTCTCCTAAACACAAATAGAAGAAATCCGATACAGAGAACTGATAAGGGTAGATTTTCCACCATTTGGAATCGTAATAACCATGATTAAAAGTGTCGATTGTCTTGAGATTATTTGCACTGTTCATTCATATTATGTATATAGGGATATAATCTTATAATGTATACAGGTGGATGGAGATATTTGTTGGCAGGCAGGGGTGCAGCCACACAGAGTTACTGCTATGACACGATGGACATAATAGAAAATAACGCATAGAAAACACACAAAGACAACAAAACGTTTGACATAGAAAATATATTTAAATATATTCCTTCTTGCTTTTCAAAATTACAAAAATTACAGAGAATGTGCTCTGTTTTACACAACAAAATAAAACTTAAACTGTTTGGACAGATGTCCAATACAAGGGTGCTACACTCACACCTCAAAACTGTAATTGGCTACAATTTTGTAGCTGACACTGTCACTGCGCTGTATCTGATAACATTCCTTTCTGTGCTGTTGTTGTCTGCTGTTCTATGCTAAACATTCCTTACTTCATCTGCTGCTACAGGGTCTTTTCCCCCAATACAAAATATTGACTAATACATTCTTATCTTTTGTTTGCATTCTCAAGTTCAAAAATGAGTGCTACAATTTGAATTTAAATTTACCTACTAAAATAAATTCTGCAAGTTTACGTTGGTGCAGGGGAGAAATGATTGCTGCTGCAGATTATTAAATATTCCAACACTCCCCCTTAATTTGAAGTCAGTTGTCATTCTTCAAATTCCTTTCGGAACTGATCTTCGAAGCCTTCCACAATGCCAAGCCTATCTCGTAGGCGTTCAAAATTGTTCTTTGGCAATGCCTTGGTGAAAATATCAGCGAGCTGCTGCTCGGATCTGCAATACTGTAATTCAATCTCACCTTGTTCTACCAATTCCCTTATGAAATGATATTGGATCTTGATGTGCTTGCTTCGTCCATGGTTGTTGTTGCTGTAAATATGCAAGGATCCTCCTCAACCAAATAGCTTGACATGCTACTACATTTATTGCTATGTACTCAACTTCTATTGTGCTGAGAGAGACAATGGGATGCTTCTTTGATGCCCATGAGATTGCACCTGAACCCATATTGAACACATATCCCAATGCGCTCTTCCTATATATGTACATACTAAAAAATGCCTCAAGTGTGGAGAAACTAATGCTTCATTTTGAATAGCATTGATTTGGTTTTGAATGGATCTAACATTGTCATTGATCTAGGCTCACAAGAGAGCCTCATCCGATCTTGGTATTGGATATGGGAGGGGGAGGAGGAGAGGGAGGGGGAGGTGGAGGTGGAGGGAGCTGAACAGGTGGATTAAGAATATAATCAATATCAGATTGATCTATGATGTATATAAGTGAACTTGCAAAAATGATCAAAATTAACATACATATATCATTAGCGTACATGAGTGTTTAAATCTAGGATACATGTACATACACATACACATACATACATCATTCGACTTGATCATATACATGTACAAATTTCAAAATGTAAGATACATGTTTAAAATAAATTTAATAGGATGTGTATAATACATACATACATCATTTAACTTGGCCTGTACATACAAATATCAAAATTTAATATCTAACTATGTAATTTTCATATATGTACATAATAAAAAATAAACTTAAAACATACACAAAAAACTCATTTATGTCTAAGGCATGTAAATGAAAAAATAAATTTATTCTTTTTGATTAAGGGTAAAACAAGTTTTGATGGGGCCTCAAAACCCAATACATATGGTTTTGAAGGGAATTGAAAACCAATCCAAAGAGAGCAAGCTGCAAACAGAGATAAATCAATGAATCAACAACAACAAAACAACAACAACCATTAGAGATAAGCAAGACAACTTGGGCTGCAAACAAATATGTTTTGCAGGGAACTTAAAACCCAACACAAATAGGTTTTAACAGGAATCGAAAACCCTAACAAGTAATAATAACCGCTGAATCCGCTAGGTAACAATTAGCTTGTCATAGCCAGATTGCAACAAAATAATAGCATACGAGGAAGCTTCAACAATCCTACAACACCATCTTGTTTGAATAGCCAACCCAACCTCGACCTCAAAAGGAGAGGGCTTCCCTCTATCAGAGAAGATGATACAAGAACCCTTACCATTGAAGTCACCTCTCTCTTGATCATGCAAGCCCCACATCAATAAGAACCAACATAAGAGGGAAGAATTTCCCATCAGCTTGACAACCTCCATTTCCACCTCAAAAGGAGAGGGCTCCACCTCTAAAACAACAAATCTCCACCTCCATAGAAGACACCGACTAAGGAAATCAATGAAAAACATCAATAGGAATGACAATCAGACCATCCCTTAGCATCACAAGAATTTGGTACCAGTAGGAAGAGGCTGAAAAAACCCCAACCAACATGCAAAAGCACCAAAATATCTCCGCCTCTCCAACAAAAAATATCTCCACCTTTAGAGAAGATACCCCTACCATGAAAACTGAACAAGAGGAGGAGGAAATATCACAAAAGAGGGCAAACTTCACCCCCATAAGTCAAACAAACACCAGGGTCAAAAGATAAAACACTAAGTCCATCCTAGCCAGCTACACACAAACATAAACATGGACACATTCCATACCCAACCAACCAAGACCTAGGGTCTCCAAGAAACAAAAGAGGGAAAACTTCACCCCCATAAGCCAAACAAACACCAGGGTCAGAACATAAAACACTAAATCCACTCCAGCCAGCTACAAGCAAACATAAATATGGACATAGTCCATACCCAACCACCAAGACCCAAGTTTTTCAGGAAATACAAAGGGAACAACCTCCACAACAAGAAAAGGTCAAAACCAAAGGCTATCAAATCACCCTTCAAAGAAGAAAGCAACACACTACCTGCCACCAGAGAAAGAACAAGCCCCTTAACCAAAGACAACTTCCCAAGCTAGAAGGGCACCCAAAAAACCAATAGGATAAAGTTGCTCACCTAGAACACAGAAACAAGAGCCAAAACAAGCAACCCAACACAAGAGACTCTAGAAGCCAAGAAAAATAACAAAGGCACTAGGATTAGTGTCCAACTCTTGAAGGCAGAGCAACCCCCAACAACAAAACCGAGCGACATAAAAACCATGAAACACCCCCACACAAGTCAAGCGACAAATTCATGGCTGCTCCAAAGCCCACCATAGAAGCAACAACTTTAAAAAACTAGACGAGCGAACAAAGATCTGAGCAAAGAGAACAACATCAACAACAGTCCACTGAAGAGCCTCCTCCACCATTTCCAAGCATGCCACAACAAAAACACCATACTGCCACAAGGAAAAAAGTTCTGCACACTTTAGAGCCTCCACAATCAAAACAGATAAACCACACCCACGCTAGATAGAACAATAGCAACAAAAAAGGCCATGAAGGGAACACAAATTCTGTTGGTGAAAGAAGCAGAAAGCTTCCACAATCTACAAGAACTCCAACAAGGAGATACAAATGAAAGAAAGGACCCTAGGCCGCATAAAAGGGAAGAAACCCATCCAAAACCATGCACATAGAGATCCCCATCGGCCCCACAAGAGCTGCTTCTGACCAACTCCCATTAGCTTTTGCATCTGTGTCTTCATCCTCCTTAGAACCCTCCTCACTGTTCAAACACGAACTCTCGCTCGACCCGTTGCTCGAACCCCTGCTCAACGCCATCTCGTTAGAAAAGAGTAAAACAAATTTATTGTTAATGTGATATGAAATCTCACTAAAAATTACATCATTAATAATTTTTATTAGGAGAAATTGTGATGGCTTAAGGGGTCCTTGTAGGATGGCTGAAGGGGTCATAATAGGATGACTTAAGGGGTTAAAATTTGGTGAAGTTTTCCAAGGAAACCAAATTTGAACAAGTTAGATACATATTATTTTTTAAAATGTACATTTAAAGGATGCAATTAATAATATATGATGGCTTTTAAGGGGTCCTAAGTATAATTTTTTAAGGGGATCTATGGCTTAACTTTCCTAGGACAAAATGATGGCTTTAGAGTCTAGTATATCTAAACAAAGTCATATTCTAGGACATAATGATGGGTTTAGGGTTTAGTATACCAAAACAATTCTAAGTATCACAAACTAAGTATATCAAAACATTTCTAAAAAAGTTCAAAATGTGAATGTAATCCATCATAGATACACCTCTAAAAATTAAAATTAAAAAAACACCAATTAAAAAGTTAATATAATATTAATTAATAGATTATTTAATATTTCTTACTAAATTTTTGTCTCATCATTATACTATTATCTTCATATTTATTCAACACTAAAAATATCCATCCAACCAAATTCTTTATAAAATATCCATCCAAGGTCAAATTCTTTATAGAAATAAGATCATTGTTAGTGTGAACTGCAAAATTCAATAAAATTCAATAAGATCATTGTCTTAATAAAGTGTTGTGGCTCTCTACTACATCTCTTCATTTCTTTGTGTTTTCCTTTCCAGAATAGGATTGTCTCCTCTCCTCTAGCTGCTCATCTAAGTCCAAATCAATGGAACTAATGTCATCAACATTTTTCATTGTCGATGCAAAATGCCTCAAATGTGGTGGAATACATTCTTCATTTTGAATAGCATTGATTTGATCCTGAATGGATCTAACATTCACATCAATCTATGATCGCAAGAGAGCACCATCAAATGCAGGTGGTGGAGGTGGGGGGTTATGAGGTCGATGTGAAGGGGATGGAGATGGAGGGCATGGAGATGGATTACAGATATCGTCAATATTGAATTGATCCATGATCTATATATAAGTTCAAACCTGCATTAAATTAGTAATTTCAAAATATAAGATACATGTTTAAAGATCCCTTAAACCATTCAATATAAATGGCCTAATTGAATACAAATGAAAAAATGTGTAAGGCTCATTTATGTCTAAGGCATGTAAATGAAAAAATAGATAATTGTTAAAGTGATATGTGAAATCTCACTAATTGTCTAAGGCATGGCTTAAGGGGATCTATGAATTAAGGTCCTAGGACAAAATGATGGCTTAAGGAAATAAAATTTGGTGAAGTTACCCAAGACAACCAAATTTCATTAAGGTCATAGGACTTGAAATGATGGCTTTAGGGTTTAGGGTTTAGGGTAATAGGATGGCTTAAGGAGATCTATGAATTAAGGTCCTAGGACAAAATGGTGGCTTTAGGGTTTAGGGTTTAGGGTAATAGGTTGGCTTAAGGGGATCTATGAATTAAGGTCCTAGGACAAAATGATGGCTTTAAGGTTTAGGGTTTAGGGAAATAGGATGGCTTAACGTGATATATGAATTAAGGTCCTAGGACAAAATGATGGATTTAGGGTTTAGGGTTTAGGGTATTAGGATGGCTTAAGGGGATATATGAAGTAAGGTCCTAGGAAAAAACATTTGATGACTTAAGGGGATACAATTTGGTGAAGTGCAAGATAGTGCTTCTAGCTTTAACTAATTATTTTTACATCAATGTCAAAATAAATACATGTGGTAAATTGCATGAAGCACTATCTTTCTCAACTCTATGTGTTTACTATAAGTTAATATTTAAAGAGTTATCAAAAGGTTGCAATGTTCTATAAAATTCTTATTGTTTGAGCTACTCATGATATAACTACAATGTTAGCTACATAAATTGAAACATAAAAGGCTTCCAAAGTGAGTTCCTTCCAAATACCTTACACCATTTATTAGGGGAAGGTAGAACTTAGCAAGTTAAAACATAACAAGCTTTGCAGTAACCACAATTTGAACTTATCATTTGACAATGTGTTCAATGAAATTTATGGTTTTTAATTACTTTACCTATCACTTTGGGATCCATCACAACTAATATTATGTTCTATGTAATGTATAGTGCTACATTCTCCCTATATTAAGTTCTTCATTTTGAGTGTGATGACAACGAGAACCTAAAAATGTTGAAGCTTGGGTGGCCCTTGGAATAATGGACTTGCAAGTTAGTGAAAAAGGTAGTGTTCATGAAGGAATGAAAAAGATGCATAGAGCCTTTGAATTATACTTGTACTGTGAAAATTGAATCATTTAGCAAACCATTTTTTCTTCACATGACAACATTTTCTTGTCGAACAGTTGATTGCGATAGCTCTTGTTAAATTGAGTGACCACCCTCTCATGAAATCTCATTCATATTATAATCTTGCATGATCTTATCATGAGAAGCCTTCATCCTCCCCTTCCTTGAGAAGCCTCTCTTGAAATGTTTGAGTTGCTCAGGAGGAAAAAAAAAGAGATCCCATTTATAATTTCGGCTCGGGACCCCGAACCTAAATGAGATCCTATTTTATTGAACCCAATTTTAGCTTTTTCACTAAGGCCGAAACTTCCACCTTAAGTGGGCTCATCTTTGAACTTTTACCCAATAGCGATCTAGTTTAAGATTTGTGGGGGCATAAAAATTCAACCCTAAAAACTATACTCAATACCCTTAACTCTAAACCCTATACCCTCAACCTTATAACCTAAACCCTAAACCCTATACCCCAACCCTAAACTCTATATCTTATACCCTCAACCTTACATCCTCAACCTTATGCACTCCATCGTAAACCCTATATCCTCAACCATAAACCCTATACCCTCGACCCTATGTACCCAATACCCTCAACCCTAAAGCCCAAACCTAATACCCTCAACCCTAAAGCCTAAAGCCTATACCCTCAACCCTAAAGCCTATACCTTATACCATCAACCATAAACCTAATACCCTCAACCCTAAAACCTACCCTTCAAACCTATACTTCATACCCTCAACCTAGAAGTGCTACTTGAAGAGGACAAGGAACTCCTAGTCCACTCATAGATGTGGGTGAATGGGGAGGATCTACAATTCATTGTTAAAAGTGGAAGTAAAAAAAGTTTGATATCTACTAGTTTTTTAAGAGATTGAACCTATAGAAAACATTGCACCCACAATGAGAGTCCATGGGATGAGTGAGCTAAGGGTAAAATATTTAGGTAGGTAGATAAGTTGGGTGAATAGAAGTATCCAACTACTTGCATCAATGGCCTCTTCAATCAACTTAAGGGGGTTAATTTTCTCACCATATATTGGGTACCACCAAGTCACCATTGAGTCATTAGATCTGCAAAATAATACCTTCAAATCTAAATTGATTTTTCAAATGGCTAACATTGCTCTTTGGCTTGACCAATACACTTGCCACCTTCATGTGAGTGATGAGTGATGCACTCAAGCCTCTCACTATTGTATTTGTTAATTTATCCATTTAGATAATATACTCATATCAAAAAATACATCACCTAGTCTCATTGAAATGATTTTTTTGGATACATTAAATTTGGCTTGATGGGGCCAAACCCAGGAACAAAAAATAAACATAAAATAGAACAAAATTACAAAAGACCCAAAC
>VDFB02058242.1:511779370-511869800 GCA_007258455.2 Sequoia sempervirens | reverse complement strand
ATTGGAGAATTTTTCAGATCTGGAGCTCCCGATGTCCGATTTGGATGAAACGAAAGGCGATCTCAACTGGAAACAGCCTCCCGAACGCAATGGTGGACTTAGATTTGGTGTAGGATGCTCCAAAATGGTGCAGCAACATAGATCTGAAAATACTCCTTCTTCAAATGCACCAAGATCTCTCCAAAATGGCAATCCAAAGACGCTCCAATGGCTTTGATACCATGTAAGAATTGGTTATGAAGGTAGCCACCCAAGATCTAGAGGCCTAATAGAAAGCACAAAAGAGAGAGAAGGAATATGACAAGAATAAACTGTATTCAATGTCAATAATATGATATGAGAGAGTTGTACTCAATACAATATGCATAAGAGACCCCTTGGATATATAGCCAAGGTGAGAACATAGGAGGGCATAAGATTATGACAAGTGTCATAATCTTATGACATGTGACAACAAAGAAGAGTTATCACTCCATCTAAAGTGGAAAGGATAATCTCCACAAAAGGTGGATCTCCCACAAAAGGTGGAGAGATGTGTCTACAAAAGGTGGAAGTGATGAAGTATGAGATGTCAAGTGCACCAAAGGTGGAAAATCTCCAACAACCTCCTATGTGGTCCCTAAGTAAACTTAAGTAAGGTGTAATTATGACCTAGGACAAGGTACAAGACATTTAATTACACCAACACTATTCATAAAAAAAGTCAACTATTAAAGACAGTGACTCCTTTATTATGAAGGATGGTGACTCATTTATTATGAAGGGTGGTGACTCATTTATTGTGAAGGGTGGCGACTCATTTATTATGGAGGGTGGTGACTCATTTGTTGCGAAGTGTGGTGACTCCTTCAAGAAATGGATATAAGGGGTAAATTGGTTCATTGACATTCAATTAACAACCATCACTCATATATCCATCAAGAAATCAAGTAATCATTATTCATATATCCATCAAAAAATCCACCAATCATCACTCATCTATCCATCAAGAAATACAACGATCATCACTCATCTATCCATAAAGAAATCAAGCAATCAAAATATTGAAAGATCAATCAATTCATTATTTAATCATCAAATCATTCAAGTATCGATAATTTGAAATCATTAGATCATTCAATCATCAATTAATTAAAGTATAAAAGTCATTCAAGCATTATTCAAACAAGTAAATCTATTATAATTTCATAATAATATTTATTAGCAATTAATATAGCAAATTCCTTTAACAATAGTATTTTGAATTTATAAGAGTAGGTAATAGAAAATTCATATATATAATTTTATAAGTAATCAATTTTGAATTTATTAGAAATGAATTGCAAATAGGAAGGGAAACCAACCTTTCAAGTTCATGAGAGGTGAAGTACCAACCTTTCCTTTATCAAGAACACCACCATGAGATGCAAGCTTGTGGGATGGGAAGCGTAGGAGTTCTCTTGGGCTTGTTGAAGAAGGTAGTCTTCATGCATCTTATCAAGCACGCCACCCCAAGATGGATGGATTGGGAACCTTGCCATGCTCGTGGACTGGAAGGTGAATGAATGTTCCTAGGCTTGATCAAGGTGGATGATACACCTCCAAGGTGTACTGAGTGATGGAGTGGACCTGAGATCCTACCATGTTTGTGGACCAAGAGGCAGACAAGTGTTCTTGGGCTTGAAGGTCTTCTCAAGTATACCACCTTGAGATGAATGGACGAGGATCCACCCATGCTCTTGTGATACAAGGATAACCATCCTTGAGATTTCGCTTTGCAAGCATTTCTAGTGAATTCCTAATATGATTGGCTATAGGAATATAAATTGGAATAATCATTAATAATGTTAAGATATAATGAATTCAAATATTAATGACGTTATGAATTGTAGATCTAAATACTATGATGTTTTAGTTGTGTATGTATTCTTATGCTTTCGTACTCTATTATTACTTTGAAAAGGAAAAAATTATTTTATTATGACAGGCATTGAATTGTTTTTATGTGATGTATTTTCAATTGAAAAGAAAAGAAAAGAAATATTATAGTGTTTGTTACTCGTTTACTTTTGTTTATAAGTTGTAAAATTAAGGAATTTTTATTTCACGTATAAGATAGGTCATTACATGTGGTATTAGAGCTACCAAGTTTAACTCTAGAACCTATGAGGTCATTAACCTTTTCCTTTCCAACATTATCTAATGTTGTGAAAAATTCTTGTGTCAGGATGGTGCGTATCAGATTGAAAGCTCAAAAGTCTGTAATCGGAAATGAATGTTACCTGAAAGCCAAGAAGGAAAAGGAAGCTATTGTTAGAACCATTCAAGGAACCAACTACGATAATGCAATCTGGTTGAGTGATACGAAAACCTTTAGCCATGCACTTTCTCAAATTAGTCTTGAGAAGAGAAAGATGAGAATGGAGGCAATGTATAATTACCTTCTAGCTATCTCACCTGAGGAGTCAAAATGTTACCACTCTCTAGGGACATGCCATTTGAACAAAGTACAAACTTTGCACTTATCTTTAGGGATCCTAGGGTTCAACCACTAGCTGAGGTGTTAGAAATTTCTTCAAGGAGTCTGAAGGTTATACACCAAGAACACCACCTACAGAGAAATGGTCTCATGAAAAAATGTTTGCGAATAGTGTAGACATAATTGTTGATGAACACCATATTGACATTGCTTTATGCAATTATGTGTTGGACAATAAATCTGAAGGATATTACCCTTTTTGGGACAAATATGATCAAATGAGAGATGAACAAAAAGAAAGAGAACAACAATTGTCTCAATCTGTAGGATATACCCCCTTAAGCTATGAGTCTGAGAGTGAATCATACTCTCATCTTGACTATTTGAATAGTCAATCTATGTAATCAAAAAAATATTGATTCCTATTAATATGAATAAAATGATGTTTCACCAAATATATCTATTGTGAGCTTTGTGTTTATATGAATGTGTTATCTTTGTAAAGTATATACTTTACATAGTAGATAAATGATAGTATGATTAACTTGAATAGAACATTCAGGTTAATTTTTTTTATAATTATGGTGAGAACTTATGAAAGATCACAAAGCAATCCTAGAACCAGCTGTGATGGAGAACAAGAAGCAACAGGAATGGAAGTGAAGCTAGATCAGATTTAGGTGAGGTTGGCCAATCTCGAAAAAGAAAAAGCTGTGGAAGTAGCTATAGTTGAGATACCTATTGCCAACAATGAAGGAGAAAGTTCCTCATATGGGGAAGATATTAATCATAACCATAAGAAGGAGAAATCTCCTACACTGTCCATAGAAAAGAAGAAGAAAATAGTGTCCACTGAGTTACCAAGGGATATGAAGAAGATATACCCTCTGAAATTTGATGGAAGTGTCAGAGGTGATGAAGCTGAAGTATGGCTGGTACAAATGGAAAAGTACTTTGAAATAAGAAATTATGATGAAGTAACTAAGGCAACTTGGGGTGCTTATCAGTTAGCGGGTGAAGCCTCTAACTGGTGGATGAATAAGAAGCTAGAACTAGATATAAGCTCATGGAAGTTAACATGGAATGAGTTTGTTGAATTATTCCAAAAGAGGTGGTTACCCCAGCTCTTCTATGATCAAAAGTTAATAGATTTTGAATGGTTAAAGTAAGGAAACATGACAGCACATGAGTACTAGGAGAAGTTTACTAGACTTCTTCGTTATGTCCCAATATACCATAAGGATGAACGCTTTTGTATCAGAAATTTCATTTTAGGACTCAATAGTAAAATTGGTGGTGAAGTGGACATGCATGGACCAACTACTATGGACCTAGTATATGAGAAGGCTGTGAAGCAAGAACAAAAACTGAACATAGATTCCATGCGGCAAGAAAAAAAGGAACACAAGAAAGATGTTGAGGTCACCAATAAGACAATTCCCAAGAAAGAACTTGTTCAAGGTGTTGTCAAACTAAAGGGAAAGAGATCTTGTTATGATGGAAAACAATTCAAAAGAGATCACAAGAGGAGTAACCCTAATACTGGCAACACTAACAAAGCAAGTGAAAGTACAAGTAAAACTAGTGAAGTTGTTACAAAAAGAGGTCCAAGGTCAGGGTGTTTTATTTGCAAAGGAGACCATTATGCAAATGAATGTCCCAATAAAGATTCTGGAACACAATCTCATGGAAATGTGATACCAAGTCAGCAAGCAATGTTTTAGCAGAGGATTCATGTTGCTGTTGATGATCGTTAGGCTGAATATCAAGTAACGCCAATCGAGACACTAGGTACTTTGTTTGGCTTGCCTATTTCTATTTTAATTGATATGGGTGCTACTGAAATTTTTATTTCTCCTAAGATAGCAAATCAATTAACTAGAAAGGAAAGACACATGGCTATGTCATGGAGTGTTGAGTATGCAAACAACACACGAGCAAAGGTGGACCAATGTCTGTTTGAGGCTAGGATATAATTACCTAGTTTCACAACCGAAGTCAATCTTTATGTTGCCCCTCTAGGATCCTATGATGTTATCCTAGGAATGAATTGGTTATGAATTGGTTATGGAGACACAAAGCCATAGAGGATTGTAATGCTAAAACAATTGAATGTTTAGATGACTATGGTAACCAAGTCAAGATTTAGGGAATACCTAGAGAAGTAAAGGTCAGGAAGATAACAACAATGCAACTTCTTAGAGCTAAGAAGAAAGGATGTAAACTCTTTGCAGTAAAAATAGAAGATCTTTAGTGTGAAAATGAAAAAATTGATTTTCAGAGTCAACAAGAACTAGAAGATGAGGAAATTGAGGAAAGTGAAAAGGTTGATATGGAAAAATATCCCATTTTGAGGAAATTTTTAGATGTTTTTCCTGATGAATTACTCGGTTTGCCACCAAAGAGAGTTTTTGAATTTTCCATTGATCTAGTTCTTGGATCTGAACCTATTTCCAAAGTACCTTACAAAATGACTGCTACATAACTTATGGAGTTAAAAGCACAATTGGATGAATTATGTCAAAAGGTTTGATAAGACCAAGTGTTTCACCATGGGGAGCACCGGTGATATTTGTCAAAAAGAAGGATGGAACTTTAAGGCTGTGTATGGATTATCATATGCTCAACAAAGATACAATTAAGAATAAGTATCCATTGCCTCGTATCGATGATCTTTCTGATCAAATGAAAAGAGCAACCGTATTTTCAAAGATAGATTTGAGATCGGGGTACCATCAGCTAAGAATTAAAGATGAAGATATCTTTAAAATTGCTTTTATAACACAATATGGACATTATGAGTTTACTGTGTTACCATTTGGGTTAACAAATCACCAAGAACATTCATGAATCTCATGAATAGTGTATTCAAAGATTATCTTGATAAGTTTGTTTTGATTTTTCTGGACGGCATTATGATATATTCCAGAAATGAAGAACATAACAAACATCTTGAGATGGTTTTACAACGGTTAAGAGAGCATAAGCTGTATGGAAAACTATCTAAGTGCAAATTATTTCAGAAGAAGGTCCATTATCTAGGACATGTTATCTCAACAAAAGGAATTGCAGTAGATCCTCCAAAGATTAAAGTTGTAGTTCAGTGGCCTATACCCAAAAATGTATCAGAAGTAATAAGTTTTATGGGATTGGCGGGATACTATAGAAAATTTGTGGCAAATTTCTCTAAAATTGCTTTTCTTATAACTTCATTGCAGAAGAAAGGAAAAAGGTTTGAGTGGAATGAGAAGTGTCAAAAATAATTTGACCTACTCAAAAAGAAGTTAACTACCGCACCTATTCTTAAGATACCTGATCTTGAAGAAAATTTCAGTCATAACTAATGCATGTGGAGAAGGATTAGGTGAATTATTGATGCAAGAAAAAAAGTGATTGCTTATGAATCCATAAAGCTTAAGCCATATGAGATGAATTATGCTTTGCATGATTTAGAGTAAGCAACTATACTTCATGCTTTGCAAATTTTGAGGCATTATTTGCTGGGAAGACCCTTTGAGCTTAAAACTGATCATAATGGATTAAAGTATCTTTTTACTCAGCCAAATCTTAATGCCAGAAAAAGAAGATGGTTGGAGTTAATAGCTGATTATGACTTTAACATCAATTATATCAAAGGAAAAGAAAATCGGGTGGTAGATGCATTAAGTCGAAGACGCCATATTTCTTTGATATAAGTAGCAATTCATACCAATTTTAAGGAACAAGTACTCCAGAAGTACAAAGATGATGAATATTATTTGCAAGTAAAACAAGCACTGGAAGAAGATCCACAAGATTCTAGATATGAAGGTTTTTAGTTTGAATCCAATGGATTGTTAAGGTACAAAGGTAGAGTGTATGTACCTGATGATAAAGAGTTAAGAAATATGGTATGGAAATAAGTTCATGAAGCACCTTATTCTGGTCATCGAAGAGTGATGAAAATGATGGAAAATGTGAAACCCTTATATTTCTGGAAAGGAATGAAAGGAGATGCAGCTAATTTTGTAGCAAGTTGTCTTGAGTGTCAAAGAGTAAAAGTTGAACATCATCATCCTGCAGGACTGTTTATCCTCATGAAATACCATAATGGAAGTGGTAAGTAATTAGTATGGATTTTGCACAAGGATTTCCTATGTCTAGGAATAAACATAATGCCATACTAGTGGTAGTTGTTAGGTTGAAAAAAGTGGCACACTTTATACCAGGAAATTTAACTGATGGAGTGCCAGTTATTGCAAGAAAGTTTGTACAAGAAGTATTTAGATTGCATGGAATTCTTGAGAAGATTATTTCTGATAGGGATGCAAGAATTACTTCTAGATTTTGGAAAACTTTATTTTTTGCACTTGGGACTCAGTTAAATATAAGTTCAACATATCATCTGGAAATGAATGGGAAAATGAAAAAGGGTGAATCAAGTGTTAGAAGACCTACTTAGAGTATATTGCATGGATCGACAATATAAGTGGGGGGAATACTTACCCTTGGTCGAGTTTTCTTATAATAACTCGTATCATTCTACTATAGGAATGGCTCCATTTGAAGCTTTATATGGTCAAAAGTGTCAAACTTCGATAGGTTGGGATAAACTTGAGGATCGAATAAGTCTTGGAACTAAAGTGTTAGCAGAAATGGATGAGCATATGAAGGTTATTAAGAAAAAGTTAGCAGAAGCTAACAATCAACATAAAAGCTATACATATGCCGAGAGAGTGCCCTATAATTTTTCCATAGGTGACAAGGTACTTTTGAGAGTCAAACCTCATAAGAGTTCTATCAAGTTTGGAAAATCTTCTAAGTTGTCTCCTAGTTATGTAGGACCCTTTGAAGTCCTTGAGGAAATTAACCCTATAGTCTACCGAATCGCCTTACCACCTGCTCTTGCCAAGATGCATAATGTCTTCCATGTGTCCTATCTTAAAAAGTACATTCTAGGAGATAGTCATGTTATTGATTGGACTGCTTTACAGGTAAAGGATCTTAGAGTAATAACTCTCGATCCCATAAAGGTGCTAAAGGTACGTAAGCTTCACTTACGTAATAGGGATGTCACTCAATGCAAAGTTCAGTGGGATCAATACATGGAGGATTTGGCAACATGGGAAGACTATGAGGAAATTTAGCAAAAGTTTCCAAATATTCTCAAAACTTTTGAGAATAATGAATAAAATTTATGTATTTGACTTTTTATGTTTAAAATAATACCTTAAGTCATCGAGGATGATGATTCATAAGGGGGGAGTATGTTACACCCCGATTGTATAACTACTAAAATATTAGTACTGCATAGGGAATAAGTGTTTGTAAAAGACAATTCTATGAATGAATAAGATACATTGCACCTTGTTATCGATATGAGTTTTGTATCTCATTTTATGTTGTTTCAATTGATGTTATTCATGGTGAAAATATGTATTATGAGGTTAATGAATCATGTTGATATATCTTGTAAATTTTATATATACTGCTATTGTTGTGAGCATTTGATTGCCATGAGTTTATGATGGTGGATGCATGTATGTGAACCATTCCTCCAGGTGAAGGGGAAATATCACTTGGGAGAGGGGCTTGGTCGTTTGACCGGTAATGTTAAATAGTTGAGCATACACACACATCATTATGGGTTTGGAGGAACCAAGTCAGATAAGTTGGTCTTGATAAGTCATCCATAGGCTTTAGGAGTCTGGTTTAATTCCTTGCACTTTATGAGTGATGATTGTTTATTTATCAAACTTACTATACTATGATCCTTGTATGGGAAATGTGAGTGATATATGTGTATATGTTGAATGGGTATGTATACACATATATACATTATGTACATGTATCCATATGTATAAACATATTGATACAAACATATGATGGGAAAACGAATATGCTCCTACATATGTGTCGACATGGTATACATATACATACATATACTTAGAGGTATATATGCTTATACACGTGTATATACATACACACCCCGCCTAGTATTTGTGGATACAAATAATATTGTGATATTATTGTCTGGTAATTTACATGTATATGTATGTATATATGAATATATTGATGAATTAATTATATTAAACGATATATACATAGATACGTAAATATATATGTATTTATATATTTTATATAAGGGATAAAATATATGTATATATATTATAGTAAGATAATATATACATATATATATATATACATATACATATATATACATATATACATATACATATACATATATATATACATATATATATATATATATACATATATATATACATATACATATACAGCAATAATGCATATATGTATATATGTATATATATGCATATGCATATATATATACATATATACATATATATATATACATATATACATATATATATATATACATATATACATATATATATACATTACGAGAGTAATGAAGAAAATATATATATATATATATGTATGTATATGAATATATTAATAATTACTTAATAAAAATAAATATATAATATATAAATATATATAGTTTAAAATTTTTAAAACTCTAAAGTGAAAAATTAAAAGATTTAAATCTTTTACTTGGAGTAAATATTATAAATGGACTATAGAGAAATAAATTGATCTCTTGAACTATTGAGAAAATAATAAATCTCAACAAGGGAGAATCGAGCCTTTTTATTTAAAACATAAGCCATAGTGAAATTGAAATATTTGAGGTAAACATTTAAAAGAGAACAAATTTTTTTTGAAGAAGTTCATTTCCCGTGAAATGGAGTTGGAGAGAAACGCATGGAATTCTGGAAGAAAATTTCAAAGAGCTGGAAAGAGGGTGACACAGCCTGAAGGGTATGATGTGTTGCAAGATGTATCTTGACCAATTCGCTGAAGTGATGATTCATTTCCTCTTGAGTGCCAAAATTGGTATTTTTCTGTAAGTGGCGTTTCTTCCTTTTTGAGTTGATTAAGTCTTGATTTGCTGGCTCAAATGAGGTCGATTCACACTCATTTTTTATGATTAAGGGTTTAGAGACCCACCAAGTTTCACTTTGAATATTTCTGGGCATTTGTTGTCAATCCATATGCCTCCATTAGTAGAAATCGTTGCATTTCGGGCCTATTTATAGATGCCTTTCCATTCAGTGTTTCATCACTTGTGCAATCCGAGTTTAGCATTTATTGAGCTCCCATATCCATTTCACAGTTTTGTTTGTATTTTCTATTTTGTTGAGTTGAAAATATAGTGAGTTTTACCAGCAATTGCCATTTATAGTGAATATTCCATTTTAAGTTTATAGTGAAGTTATTGTGAGTTATAGTTGAGTAAGAATTTACTGGTGGAATCATAATTGAGAGAAGAGACTTAGGAAGTTCACTATAGAGTGAAATACTTTCATAAAGAAGCCATTTTTAGTTTGAAATTTTGGAAGCTCGTTTGAAGGAGAGACTAGAAGAGCAATTCTAGAAGGAGAAGCTTAAAATCAGGCGTGAATCCTCTTTAGTTTGTAACTTTTATTTGAGTGCTCGTTTCTTTTTGGTCTTGTGATTGCTGTTTTACGTAGTTCTCATAGGATAGAACTACATTGATGAACATCTACAAGCAATTCATATAAGGGAAATTGTGTATGGGATTCATTGAAAAAGGGAAAGGGTAAAAAGGGATTATATGTGAAAAGAACTTAAGGAATTAGTTTAATTATCTTGCATTAAAGGGAAATAATGGAAAAAGATAAAAAGGGAAGGATTTATATGCATTTTGAATGAATATTGCATTTTGTGTATGATCTCTGTATATGGATAATACGTATAAGTATTTATTACCTACTAGGATTGAAATGATGACAAAACCAAGTATGGTCTTAAGCTTAAGTTATTAGGTTAACTATGACAAGCTAAACACTCTTAGGATAAAGATTTCCTAAATTAGGAGTTAAGTTATAAGACACTTGTTGACTGACTCATTTCTAAGTAGTTAGTTTGAGGTGGGAAGTCTCGCTTGACCCATTGCTCAAACTCCCACTCAACTCCATCTTGTTAGAAAAGAGTAAAACAAATTTATTGTTAATGTGATATGAAATCTCATTAAAAATTACATCATTAATAATTTTTATTAGGAGACATTGTGATGGCTTAAGGGGTTAAAATTTGGTGAAGTTTCCCAAGGAAACCAAATTTGAATAAGTTAAATACACATTATTTTTTAAAATATACATTTAAAGGATGTAATTAATAATATATGATGGATTTTAAGGGGTCCTAAGTATACTTTTTAAAGGAGATCTATGGCTTAACTTTCCTAGGACAAAATGATGGCTTTAGGGTTTAGGGTTTACTATATCAAAACAAAGTCATATTCTAGGACATAATGATGGGTTTAGGGTTTAGTATACCAAACCAATTCTAAGTATCACAAACCAAGTATATCAAAACATTTCTAAAAAAGTTCAAAATGTGAATGCAATCCATCATAGATACACCTCTAAAAATTAGAATTAAAAAAACACCAATTAAAAAGTTAATACAATATTAATTAATAAATTATTTAATATTTCTTACTAATTTTTTGTTTCATCATTATGCTGTTATCTTCATATTTATTCAACACTAAAAATATCCATCCAACCAAATACTTTATAAAATATCCATCCAAGGTCAATTTTTTTATAAAAATAAGATCATTGTCAGTGTGAACTGCAAAATTCAATAAAATTCAATAAGATCATTGTCTTGATAAAGTGTTGCGGCTCTCTACTACATCTCTTCATTTCTTTGTGTTTTCCTTTCCAAAATAGGATTGTCTCCTCTCTAGCCGCTCGTCTAAGTCCAAATCAATGGAACTAATGACATCAACAACATTTTTTATTGTCGATGCAAAATGCCTCAAATGTGGTGGAATACATTCTTCATTTTGAATAACATTGATTTGATCCTAAATGGATCTAACATTCACATCGATCTGTGATTGTAATAGAGCACCATCAAATGTAGGTGGTGGAGGTGGGGGGTTATGAGATGGAGGTGAAGGGGGTGGAGATGGAGGGCGTGGAGGTGGATTACAGATATCGTCAATATTGAATTGATCCATGATCTAGATATAAGTTCAAACCTGCATTAAATTAGTAATTTCAAAATGTAAGATACATGTTTAAAAATCCCCTTAAACCATTCAATATAAATGGCCTAATTGAATACAAATGAAAAAATGTGTAAGGCTCATTTATGTCTAAGGCATGTAAATGAAAAAATAGATAATTGTTAATGTGATTTGTGAAATCTCATTAATTGTCTAAGTCGTGGCTTAAGGGGATGTATGAATTAAGGTCCTAGGACAAAATGATGGCTTAAGGAAATAAAATTTGGTGAAGTTACCCAAGGCAACCAAATTTCATTAAGGTCCTAGGACTTGAAATGATGGCTTTAGGGTTTAGGGTAATATGATGGCTTAAAGGGATATATGAATTAAGGTCCTAGGACAAAATGATGGCTTTAGGGTTTAGGGTTTAGGGTAATAGGATGGCTTAAGGGGATCTATGAATTAAGGTCCTAGAACAAAATGATGGCTTTAAGGTTTAGGGTTTAGGGTAATAGGATGGCTTAAGGGGATCTATGAATTAAGGTCCTAGGACAAAATGTTGGATTTAGGGTTTAGGGTTTAGGGTATTAGGATGGCTTAAGGGGATCTATGAAGCAAGGTCCTAGGAAAAAACATTTGATGACTTAAGGGGATACGATTTGGTGAAGTGCAAGATAGTGCTTCTAGCTTTAACTAATTATTTTTACATCAATGTCAAACTAAATACATGTGGTAAATCACATGAAGCACTATCTTTCTCAACTCTATGTGTTTACTATAAGTTAATATTTAAAGAGTTATCAAAAGGTTGAAATGTTTTATAAAATTCTTATTGTTTGAGCTACTCATGATATAACTACAATGTTAGCTACATAAATTGAAACATAAAAGGCTTCCAAAGTGAGTTCCTTCCAAATACCTTACACCATTTATTAGGGGAAGGTAGAACTTAGCAAGTTAAAACATAACAAGCTTTGCAGTAACCACAATTTGAACTTATCTTTTGACAATGTGTTCAATGGAATTTATGGTTTTTAGTTACTTTACCTATCACTTTGGGATCCATCACAACTAATATTATGTTCTATGTAATGTATAGTGCTAAATTCTCCCTATATTAACCCACTTTTGACAATTTAGGATAGTATCTATGGTCTACCCTGAATTTATAGAAATGCCTATATTTAGAGAATCATTTATTGAATTGTTAAACAACATTGAGGTTCTTCATTTTGAGCGTGATGACAACTAGAACCTAAAAATGTTGAAGCTTGGGTGGCCCTTGGAATAATGGACTTGCAAGTTAGTGAAAAAGGTAGTGTTCATGAAGGAATGGAAAAGATGCATAGAGCCTTTGAATTATACCTGTACTGTGAAAATTGAATCATTTAGCAAACCATTTTTTCTTCACATGACAACATTTTCTTGTGGAACAGTTGATTGAGATAGCTCTTGTTAAATTGATTGAACACCCTCTCATGAAATATCATTCATATTATAATCTTGCACGATCTTATCACGAGAAGCTTTCATCCTCCCCTTCCTTGAGAAGTCTCTCTTGAAATGTTTGAGTTGCTCGGGAGGCCAAAACAAAACAGGATCCCATTTATATTTTCGGTTTGGGACCCTGAACCTAAACGGGATCCTATTTTATTGAACTTGATTTTGGCTTTTCACTAAGGCTAAAACTTCCACCTTAAGTGGGCTCATCTGTGAACTTTTTCCCAATAGTGATATGGTTTAAGATTTGTGGGGGCATGAAAATTCAACCCTAAAAACTATACTCAATACCCTTAACTCTAAACCCTATACCCTCAACCCTATAACCTAAACCCTAAACCCTATACCCTAAACCCTATGCCCCAACCCTAAACTCTATATCTTATACCCTCAACCTTACATCCCCAACCTTATGCACTCCATTGTAAACCTATATCCTCAACCCTATACCTTTTATCCTCAACCATAAACCCTATACCCTCAACCCTATGTACCCAATACCCTCAACCCTAAAGCCCAAACCTAATACCCTTAACCCTAAAGCCTAAACCCTATACCCTCAACCCTAAAGCCTATACCTTATACCATCAATCATAAACCTAACACCCTCAACCCTAAAACCTACACCTTCAAACCTATACTTCATATCCTCAACCTAGAAGTGCTACTTGAAGAGGACAAGGAACTCCTAGTCCACTCATAGATGTGGGTGAATGGGGAGGATCTACAATTTATTGTTAAAAGTGGAAGTAAAAAAAGTTTAATATCTACTAGTTTTTTAAGAGATTGAACCTATAGACAACATTGCACCCTCAATGAGAGTCCATGGGATGAGTGAGCTAAGGTAAAAATATTTAGGTTGGTAGATAAGTTGGGTGAATAGAAGTATCAAATAATAGAGATAAGTTGGGTGAATAGAAGTATCCAAATCCTTGCATCGATGGCCTCTTTGATCAACTTAAGGGGGTTAATTTTTTCACCATAGATTGGGTACCACCAAGTCACCATTGAGTCATTAGATGTGTGAAATAATACCTTCAAATCTAAATTGATTTTTCAAATGGATAGCATTGCTCTTTGGCTTGACCAATACACTTTCCACCTTCATGTGAGTGATGAGTGATGTACTCAAGCCTCTCACTATTGTCTTTGTTAATTTATCCATTTAGATAACATACTCATATCAACAAATACATCCTCTAGTCTCATTGAAATGATTTTTTTTGGATACATTAAATTTGGCTTGATGGGGCTGAACCCAAGAACAACAAATAAACATAAAAGAGAAATTTTTTATAAAAGACCCAAACATATAAACACAACACTACACTAACCAAGAAGAAGACCACCCAAAATACCCCTTCACCATAGAAACCTACACATCCTCATCATCTGATAACTCCACCACAACATTGGAGCTGGAAGGGAGAGAAAGTATAGGTGCTAGGTCCCCAATTGTGAATATGCAAGAAATATCCTTAAGTAGATAAATATGGTTTCTTACCTCCTCCAAACGAGCATCCATGTCTTCCCCAATGCACAACACTAGAAATGGGATCCAAGGACCATTATATTCAAGAGTGGGATCAGACCACACCATGCCTATGAGTCTCAACCCCATTCCAACCACCACCATCTCCAAGTAATACTCCATCCCCTCCCTCCATTTTTCCTTCACAAGTTTCCTCATCAACCAATAGAAAACAACTTTTTCCTTGCGGGTGTGTAAGAGCCATGCCATAAACATGGATGCCAAGTATGAGTTGAAAAATAAATGGAATGAGGACTAAAGAAATATAAAACCCGGGATGCACTTGATTGTTTCCAGCACACCCACATTTGCAACATTGAACACTCTTCACAGCTAGCGTCTGAAGCACTCCTCAAAATTCCATCTACCTTTCTTTGGAACCTAGACAAATTGTTGTTTTCATTGTAATTGACACAAAAAGATGAAAGCAAGCCAGGATTTAAAGAACTTGCATTGCCAACTTACTCCCCCATCGTCCTTCATGGAAACACCATTAATGACATCTCAATCTTAAGGCCAAGAGGTGTCCTCCACTCGTGTAATCATTATTGATCACATGCGGCCACGCCATTTTTTTCATAGCAATTGATGACAGATTTGGACAATAGATATGATTCTCTGTTCCATTCTGAATATATATTTGTCACCTTATACTCCTCGAAGAATTCCATGTACTTCAATAGATATCTCAAAATATTTTCAAGCTTCCAATTTGGTATAGATCTTCGCTAGATAGCATTAATTATGATCAATTCTCCCTTAATATATAGTGTTTTTATGTTCATTTGGATGCCTAGCTTGAACCCAAGCTAAGCAACATGTAATTCTACTAGGTTTTTTGTTCCCTCCCCTACGAACTTAGATAACCTTTCCTTAGTAATCCCTTCATGATCCCTTAAGATGCAACCTGCCCCTATCAGGCCCGGATTACCCTAAGCTGCTCCATCAAAGTTTTGTTTCACCCAACCTTCATCAAGGGGCTACCAATGTGCCCCTAGCCTAGGATTCACAACTTAATTAGCTCGAGGGAGCCCATAAATGAGGGGATAGAGAGTCTTGGCCATTTTTTCTTCAGATGATCATCCCATGCTGTGAAAGCACTTTTCTTTAGGATTTTATTTACAACTACGTTGTTCACCACTTCTAAGATTTCCCCTTCTATTTTGCAAATTAAACCTTCCAATTATTTATCTTCGCCCCTAAAGAGCCTCCCATTCTGATCCTTCCAAATCTTCCATACTACGATTGACAAAGCCACCTTCCAAATGCTTGTAAAAATTGCCTTCCTCTTGCTAACTACCCATGCCTTAAACATGGAAACAAGCTTATTTGGGCAAGGGGTTGTCCACTTCAATTTCTCCATAAGACATTTCCAACACCTTTATGCTACTTCACAATTCAAAAGAAGGTGATATACTATCTCAAGATCCTTGCGACATAAAATACACACGTGGGGCCCATTTATTCCAATTTTGTGCAAGCAATCCCTAGTGAGAATTCTATTTTTTGTTGTCATCCAAGAAAAGACACCTGCCTTACTCCTTCCCCCCCCCAAAAAAGGTATCGAATAATCTTTAATTTTGGAATTTTCCTCCCCTATTGCACAATCCACTCTAATTTTGTAACTCCCGCTCTTTGTTGCACATGGACTCTTCTATATTTTAAAATATTTGATAGGACCGCTGCTTGATTAGGGGGTATGTTCAAATTCTCAAAAGATTTTCATTTCTATTTGTACTGACCATCGTGATTGGATTAAACTATGGATCAGTATTGAAGATAAATTGTTATTGTGACCTTATCAAGTTGGTACATGTGTTTAGGTTGGTCTTTGGGTATTTTATGGTAATTTCCTTAGTTTATCCTTTAATTGTCAATCCAGGAGTCGTAAACTTGTGAAGGGTGTTGCTGAAATTTACTTAAGGGCTAAAACTAATGAACCAAGGGGGGATGTATGCATCTATAAATTCAATTAAATCACATCTTTTAATCTAGAATTCAAAGCACACTTCTCAAATTGCAAATGAATGAAATCCTATCTTTAATCACTACCTTCCTATTTCATTCCAACACATTTACTTTAGAATTCTTAATTAGACTTTAATAACTTAAACTCAATATCTTAGGATACACACTCTTAGGATTAGTGTCTCAAAATACTTTCAAACATTAGCAACAAACATTATCAACAGTGAAAGAAAGAATATAATGCTAAAGATGTGTTGTAATAGTGTGGGTGATAGGAGCTGAACAACTCAGGTGACAAGACCTGTGTATCTTGGTGGTAGGGGCATATTATTTCAATGTTTTGAAAACATAATGCACTTCACCAATTCACTAATATGTGTCATCCTTGCAGTTTGTACTTACACCAAGCATTAATATCCTTTCTCAAGTAGAAATTACTTCACACTTTAACAAATACAACCATATCGATTGAAATTAAATAACATATATGCGAGATTACTAATCTTTAATTAAATCACAAACATATGAAATCACTGAGCAAATATAAATGATACCTCACACACAATAAGATTCAACACTTCAATAGTCTTATATTAATTTCAACTTTAGAATAAAAACTTAAGATTGTTTTCATGCTCGAAAGAGAGCATATATATGTCTTGATACAAAACATAGTACTTAAATAGACATATCCACCGATTACAAGTGTATAACTAGAATTACTCAATCGGTTTTGGAAAATAGTAATGTGGCCTACAACCTACTATTTTCCAAACATTCCAAAACTGATTAAACAACCTAAGTACCAAACCATTAATTAAGCAGAAACTAAAAGATAATAACAATTGGGGACCACAAGATACTCCAGGTAGTCTCCATTACACGTTCCTTCGACCTCCAAACACCCTTGTTCACAATATCCACCAAAATTAGTACTCAAGATTGGTTAATTACCAAATGTTTTGCATCCCTCTATTCATATCAATTAACTTTAAACTTTCACAAATATCATGGCAACTTAAGGGAAAAAGGGAAAAAATATAATCTTAATATGAACACAAAACTAGGTGAATTCTAACTAAAATGGGTGACAGAGTGTAACTCATCACATCGATCACACTTTTCTCCATATAGTCACGCACTTTGGTACCCCAGGCTTGACTAAGGATGTGCCTAGCTTCCTCCAAACTAACCCACTCTTTCAAAGCTTTTTGGCCCTCCCATGAGTCCTCCCAGAAGTAGGCTTCCTCACCCCCTCACGCATCCCAAGTCAAATGATTTATCACCAGAGGTCTGCAAGAAACTAGGAAATTATGAATGGTGAATCCCCTAGGGGGGTCTTGTATTGTGAGGATTCTCTATGGATCTTGAGAATCTAGATACTTTTTCTATAAAAATTTCACCCATTTATGATCTATCTTACTATACATGTTTCACATGAGCTTTGCTCCAAGGGTTGTATTCATTATTGGCCATTGTCTTAACCCCACACCACCAGCCTCTTTAGGTTTGCAAACCTTTTCCCATGCTAACGGTGGTATTTTATTCTACTCATTACTGCCAGTCCACAAGAACTTCCACATCCACCTTTCCATTTGATTGAATAATTGTTATGGGATATTCATACATGACATGGCATAGATGTGGATTACTGAAATTACAAACTTAAACATCAAAATCCTACTAGTTGAGGTGAGCCATTCGTATTGCCATAGTAGTGTGTCTCACTTTTTGGACATCCCGATTTTTGCCTAAAATCACTTATTTTTAAAAAAAATAATGATTTAAGCCTTGAGAGGTTCCATATAAAGGGTTTTGATTGAAGATGGTTAGATAAGACCCCTTCGATCAAACCCACTTGGATAGAACCCCTCTAGTATTAGATCATACCCACAATGGAGTCTCATTCGCACCTATCAAAATGATGACAAAAAACACTTTTTTGTCACCTTTTAAGGGAATAAATAAAGTCATTTAGAAATGATATTTTGCAATATTGTATCCCTCAAAACGATCTTTCCAATAAGTATAGTTTTGATATGTTTTCATCTTATCATGTATTTAATTTTCAAATTTACTAAACATAGGTTTCTCATTGAACATCAAATTCTTTGTTCTACAAAGGTGGAAAAATAGTAAACCATTGTAAAAAAAATTTAAAAATACCTTTTCCCTAGGTAGTGATTTCCTTGTTTCACCAAAAAAAAGATTTTGATATATACACAACAAGTTATGTTTGATGAAATACACCTATGTCCAAATTATAGTTTTGATTATAAGGGAAAAACAGGTTTTGAAGGGACCTAAAACCCTTTACAACAAAATGCTGCTCCAACAAGTAAACAATAGCCTACCAGCAACAACCCAATAGCCAAAAAACCATCCACCATGGGTGCCAAACTAAAAAAATACAAACAACAACCAACAACACCCACCCAAAAAACAACAACAAAACAACCTACAAGAGACTAAAACCCAACAGAAACATAAAGAAGCAAGAAACTAGTTAAGGCCACTCATAGTTTTGGCCACCTCAATCTGCTGGTTCTTATGTTTTTCAACCTTATCCAACAGTTCCTTTGTCTCAGCATCAAAAGCTTTCTTCCATTCAGCCGAACCTCTGCCAATAGGTACCTTATCATCATCCTTTGCAAATTTTTTACCCTTGCCCTTAGCCATTTGCTCTTTCTCCATGATCTCTAAGAAGAGAACTTGATCTTCTCTGAGATGACCAATTTTCTTAAAGAGAATTTCCAAAGCTTCTGCACTATTCTTGGCCGAGGTATGGCTCACCTGCAACAATTTTTTAATATCACCATTTATACCAACAACCTTGGCCTCAAGGGCTTGCAGTCTTTCCTCACATAGTGACTTAAAGTCATTAAACGAACCTTCCAGTTCCACCATTCTATCAATGAGGATGTCAGACACAAAGGCCTTCTAAACATTTTGCATATTTTCCTTTAAGCCAAACCTCTGCCAACAGGTACCTTATCATCATCCTTTGCAAATTTTTTACCCTTGCCCTTAGCCATTTTCTCTTTCTCCATGATCTCTAGGAAGAGAACCTGATCTTCTCTGAGCTAACCAATTTTCTTAAAGAGAATTTCTAAAGCTTCTGCACTATTCTTGGCTAAGGTATGGCTCACCTGCAACAATTTTTTAATATCACCATTTATACCAACAACCTTGGCCTCACTGGCTTGTAGTCTTTCCTCGCATAGCGACTTAAAGTCATTAAACAAACCTTCCACTTCCACCATTATATCAATGAGGATATTAGACATAGAGGCCTTTTGAACATTTTGCATATTTTCCTTTAAGCCTCTTATCTTGATATTAATTTTATTGAATTCTTGCAAAGTCCATTTGGCCAATTTGAAGGTACTCGTACCCCCAACCCTAGCCATATCCAGCAAACCAAACATAGAAGTATCATCTTCATCCAGGTACGAAAAATCCTCTGAAAGAGGATCAGTCTTCAAGGGTATATTAACATTTTTCTTTTGCTCATCCTCCATATTCAGATCCCCAACCTCCTTGTCTAGAGATACCTTAGGCATATCATGAACTGGAGAATCCTCAACAGTCACCATTTTTTCAATATGAATCTTACCTTCCTCAGCCTCTTTGGAGTCCCTGGCCGCAACTACAAAATCTTTTTTCTTCAAATTGGCCAACCTCTTTGACAGTCTTCTTGGTTTATCAACCGAACCTACATTACCCAGGGTCCCAACCTCAAGAGCCCCACCAACAACACCTTTATCAACAACCACTTCCACAGCCTTAGGAGAGGACCCATTTGACTCTACCTCCATATCATCACCCCCAGAAATGGCCAACCTCTTAGGTGCCTTGTTACTCTTAGAGCCTGCCACCTTCCTTTTTTTTGAAGCCGAAGCCACACCCATAGGGGAGACATCATCCTTGTCCTCACTCCATTCCTCCTCCTCATCCAAAGAGGAATTTGAATCTGACAACCTAGATAAAGCACTTAAAATCTCTTCTTTGCCTTTCATGGCCGAAGTTGGGGTAAGAGATTGGACATGCTCCATTATAAGCAGAATAAGCCCTTCATGGAGGACAAGGGCCCTCCTATTCTTCAGATGAGCATACACTGAGGATTCCAATGAAGATAAAAGAAAAAAGGGAAAGAAAATAAACAAGCCATGCCTGAAATGATTAAGAAGAGTGAAATGGTGACCAAGAAGAGCCTTAATTCTTCCTTCCAGCGCCACATACCACATCATTACCTCTGCAACCCTAGCCCAGATCTTCTTGAGAGAGGTTCTATCATAACCCCAACTCTCCAACTTGACCAAATTCTTTTGTTTGTCATCCTTAAAAAATTGGGTCATCGCCTCCTCATTGCTCCTTTTGTCTTTGAGAAACTTCCTTCCCATAGTTGGCATCCTCGTAACTGTGGCAATAAGGTCCTCATTCACTTCCACCTCTAGCCCTTTCATCACAAGCTTGCGATTATGATAGAAAGAGACAAACTTGGTCGAGGAATTAGGGTCATGCTCGTGCAATCTCTCAAAAAATGGAGTGAAATTGCCATGATGAAGAATGTTCCAGAGCTTCTTTTTCTCTGAATATCACTACAAGAGTCTGGCTCAACTCGACATCTGTCTCTGCCCATGGTAGCCCAAACAAAACACACAAAACCCTGACGAAAGATACCTAGAAGAAATTGAAATAACCATAAGACACCCACAAAGCATGCCAAATGGGGAGAAGTACAAGGCAATAAAAGCCACATCACCTTATCTGATGCCATCAATTGTTAAGACGTTTCTAGCATTCTTGGGAATGATTGATCCCTCCTCCCACGAGCAAAATTCACTAAGGCTGATAGCCAAATTGGCAAAATAATTAGCAAGAGAGTTTCCTTCCCGATAAACATGAGAGACGTAGGTCTCATCACAATATTGTAACATAATTACCATATCCTTTATTAATTGATCCATGTTCCAACTCGGGGGATGCGTACCACGCAAATAATTTATGATATTCATAGAATTTCCTTCCAACCAGACTTTGGAGAAACCCTTACTAATTGCATATCTAACACTCATGAACACAACCTCTGCCTCTGTGTGATGATTAGTCTGTGTACCCAATGGGAGTGCCATCGCGCCAAGAAGTCTACCAAAGTTATCTCTTAACACCCCCCACATCCTGTAGGCTAAGGATTCCCCTTCACTGCCCCATCAAAGTTAATTTTAATCCACCCAGCCGAAGGAGGCTGCCATCTTGTGTTCCTCCTCGCAACAGTGCTAGCCTTGGGAGTCATGATAGGAACCAAAGATATTTTCCAATTCAAAGTCACCATAAGATCATAGCCAACAAGGCACATAGTCGGATCACACCGAGCAAAGTCAGATCTAATGAGAGAAAAATTCTCTAGGATAGCCTGACGAACCTGATGAAAAGACTATCAACCTTCAGCTTAGAATCTCAAAAGATCTTGTTATTTCTTTCTTTCCAAAGTACCTAGGCAAAATGTGGGGCCATAAGATCCCAAAGCCCACGTAACATAGGAGAGTAGGAAGGGCACTTCCATTGATCATAAAACTTAGCCAGAGATTCTCGAAAGACCCACCCCAAATCCCAGAGTCTAAGGAACTTACTCCACAGGGCGAACAAGTGCTCACATCCAATGAGGATATGAAAAGCATTTTCCCCATTAACTTCACAAAGAACACACCTATTGGGAATTGCAAACCCCCTCTTATAGATGTTTTCAATCGTAAGAAATTTACCTTGTATAATCATCCAATAAAAGACATTCACCTTAGGAAACAACTACTTATTCCATAGCCACCCCCAAAATGGAAAAGAATCAAGAGTAACCAAAGAACTGAAAAAAGAAGAAGCCACATAAAAATTACCACTTGCACACGAGGACCAAACCACTCTATCCAGTCTAGAAAAATTGGAATCCGAACCTTACATAAGAAATCCTTAAGAATCTTCAAAGACGGATCCCAAACATCAAAATTCTTCCACTTCCCATCCTCAAAGTAATCTACCACCTTGACTCCAAATAGCTGTTTACACAGGGGAGCAATAGGAGGTGCCCAAGGGAGAGAAATTAAAGGGAAAACCCTAGACCAAATATCTTCCCAAAAAATAATATTAGTCTCATCGCCAACAAACTTCACACCTTTAGCAATCATATCTTTGTAGAGAAAAATATTCCTCCAGAAGCACGACCCAGATGGAATATCTTCCAAAGAAAGCATATCCCAAGGCCTATCAAGACCAAACAAGTACTTATTACCCGCTAGATGAGCTCACCCAACATCTCCATTCAGGAGCCTCCAAATATTTTTAGCCAAAAGAGCCTTATTAAAATATTTCAAATTTCTAATCCCTAGGCCACTCCATTTCTTCGGTTTACAAACTAAATCATAGGCCACAAGGGGAATCTTGGCCTTGGAATCCACCCATGACCAAAGGAATCTTCTCATGATCTATTCCATTTTGTCTTCAAACTTAATAGGCACCTTTAATAAGCTCATAACATAAAAAGGTAAATTTTGGAGAGTGGCTGAGATAAGCTGAATCTTACCAGCCTAACTAAGGAGTGCACCTTTCCATCCTGCTAACTTCCTACTGAATTTATCCAACAAGCCCAACCAAAAGGAATCCAGAATTAGAAAAACACAAAGGAAGCCCCAAATAGGAAGATGACCATTCACCTTGATTGCAAGATAGAATTCTAGCCAACTTGAGCTGCAAGTCTTCTGAAGTGTTTATAAATTTAATGTTTGACATTTAGGAAGGTTGATCTTTAGGTCAAAAGACTTTTCATAGTCAACCAATAACCACTTAACAACCCTTGCTTCCTTAATTGAAGAAACCCCCATCAAAATGGTGTCATCAATGAATTGTTGGTGGGTAATCCGGTCAGACCTGGAAGAGGGCGAAAGACCCCAAAAAACCCCAGCCTGAAGTGCCTTTTGGATGTTACGCCCCAAAGCCTCCACCATTAGGATGAAAAAAAGTGGTGAAATAGGGTCACCCTGTCTCAACCTATGCAAGCTTCAGAAGAATGGTGAAGGAGAACCATTCACCAGAACAACAAACAAAGGAGAAGAAAGAAGTTGCTCAATCAATTGAATGAATTTCTAACAGAAGCCAAACTGATCCAGCACACTCAGAAGAAATCTCTAGTTGACTCTGTCATAAGCTTTAAGAAAATCCAACTTCAAAAAGAAACCCAACTTTTTAGAAACATTAATGGAGTGGGCCAATTCATGAACCGTAATAATAGAATCAAGGATTTGCCGGCCCTTGACAAAGCCACTCTGCTGATTTGAAATCAGAAGCGGCAAGAATTTCTTCAATCTAGATGCCATAACTTTTGAAAAGATTTTATAGATAGAGTTACAAAGGCTAATTGGATGAAACTCGCCAAAGGTCATAGCATCAGCCAATTTAGGAATCAAAACGATGAAAGTTGCATTCAGTTCCTTAAGCAGACTTCTAGAACCAAAGAACTCCTTAGTAGGATTTATCACATCCTCAGAAACAATCTCCCAACACGACTAGAAAAATAAGAAGGGAAAATCATTAGGGCCAGGGGCCTTATTACCTTCGAAAGAAAACACCACATATTTAACTTCTGAGGTAGAGGGAATAGCTGTTAGATCCTTATTCAACTTTTTTGAAACTCCAGGGAAGCATCCACATTGCCTTGATCCCAAACCAAGTCATCCATTAGGAGGCCTTCAAAAAATCTAACAACTGCACCACAAATGTCCTCCTCAGCTTCCAATAGCAACCCATCCATTTTGATCGAGGAAATTCTATTAGATGACTTATGTCTCAAAGCGGTGAGATGAAAAAACTTAGAATTGGGATCTCCAGACTTAAGCTAGATAGCCTTGGATCTTTGTCTCCAGAAATCCTCCTCCTTGGAGATGATATCATGAAGTTGAGCAAGAAGACAATCTTCCTGAAGCTGAATATCCTTCGATAAGCCCTTTGATTGGATGACCTTCTAGACCTCATCCAACTTATTGAGGATAAGGCTTTTAGACTAGAAAATGTGACCAAACGAATCTTTGTTCCATTTCCTAAGATTCTTCTTAACATAATTTGAATTTTTAGCCACTATAAATATTGCGCTTCATCAACATTAATTTTCCACCATCTTCTTATACTATCCATAAAATGAGGATCCCTAGGCCACATGGCTTCAAATCTGAAGGGAAATCTTTTCTTACTCCCAAGCTTGTCTACCACAAAAGAGAGAGGAAAGTGATCCGACCCACAACGTGTAATAGAGGACAAGGAACAAGCAAAGTCCACAAACTAGAACACAGAAGTCACAGCCCTATCCAGTCTAACTTGAATATTATCCACTCCAACACATCTATTAGACCAAGTAAAAGTAGCTCCAAAAAGCTTAACATCTAATAGGGCATTATCATCAATAAACATTCTAAGAGAAAACCTACTCTTAGGGTCTACTTGAGATCCACCCACTTTCTCATCATCATACAGAGGAGTATTGAAGTCTCCCATAACCAACCAAGGAAGATCCAAAAAAATTATCCTAAGACTACTAAGATTATCCCAAAGCTTCTTCCTATTTCTCTTCAAATTAGGAGCGTACACATTGGAAATAACCCAAGAATAAGAATCCCTGAGCCAAATAAACTTAGTCTCAACATGATTGAAACCATCAACAATAGGGGTACCTATCAATAGCTTAGCATTCCAGAAGGTGGCCACACCACTCGAAAATCCATCAAAACTCACCCCGTGAAAACCACAATCTTTGAAAAATAAACTCTTCAAAGCTTCCAACTTGTCAATCTGCATGTTCATTTCTTGGATCAACAAAATGTCCTACTTATGATCATGGACAAGATTCTTTAGGAGCTCCTACTTATGCAGGTTATTCATCCCCCTGATATTCCATGAAATGAATTTCATTTGCTAGAAGAGGGAGTGCTCTTTGAGCACAAATCAAAAATGGTTTTTTGGACCCCTTCTGCAATATCTCTCTTGCACTCCCTTTCCCTTCTCTGAAGGGAGGGTCTACCCTGACCCTTTGATTCAGACCCACAATCTTCTTTCTACCTTCTCGTGGTAACACCTTTATGAGGCTGAGGGGGGGAAGAGGAGAATTTCTTCTTCTGACCACGCACCTGGGTAAAACCCTCCTCATCTTTACACACCAAATTGACCACAACTAGAGCATTATTACCAACCACCGGTTTTGCACCTGAAGAGGGCGACTGAGGAGCAGTCTTCGGCTCCACCACATGCCTTTTTGGGGAGAAAACAGTCTCAGAGACATGGTCCACATCTTGATTTAAGGACTGATCATCAAAAAATTCCTTAGGACAAACCGGGTCCTTACCAACCTCAATAGGAGAATCATCATGAATTTTAGCATTTACCTCACCCTCCAACCCATTTCTAGCCACCGATTCACCCTGGCCTTCTTTGGGTTCCTTAATCTTCCAAACCTTGGTCTGTTTAACAACCTTAGGTGGGGCGCTAGGAATAGGACAATCTTTAGCCCAATGCCCCATCTTTTTACAGTTGAAGCAAGCAAATGGAAGATTCTCAAACACTATATGCTGCTTCCAAGACCCCACCTTAGATTTTAAAAAAGAAAAATTCAGGAAACACAACATCCTAGCCAATCATGACATAGAATCTGACTGCTACTAACCTCCTCCTTGACCTAGTGGCCTCATCAATAGAGACGGGTCGGCCAAAGGAATTGGAAACCGCCTTGAAGACTTCCTTATCCTAGTATTCTAATGACATATTCAAAAGTTTAACCCAGATAGGCATATAATTAGAGAGACATTTAGAAAAATCCATTCCTAGTTCCCACAGACGCAACACCATGGAAAGCCTCTTGAAAGACCAAGGTCCTTTCACAAAAACATTTCTCAGGTCTTCGTCACATGAGAAGGCAAAGGAGAAGAATCCTTTAGCCATCGCAATGACCTCCACCTGACCTTTTAGCGCCCACTTCTTGTGAACCCAAGAGTGAACCTCCTCGATAATAGGTATAGGACCTAAAACCTTTCCAACCAGAGAGAAATCCATAATAGAAATGTTCTTCTCAACAATGGAGTGCGGGACAAAAAAGGAAAAAACACCTTCCTCATTAGATGAAGACATCAAATTAGCAGCACTGCCCTTTCCTTTAAGCTTAGAGGAAAAAAGGTCAGACCACTTTTGACCCAACATAGAAGAATTCATAGCCATCTGATTAGCATCCACCTGGGCACTCACATCCTAGGGGACACTTGGGGATTCCCTAGATGGGACCAACCCTTCAAAACTAGCCACTACATTATCCCCATGACACAAATGGACCGATTCCTTCAAGGGACAACTGTCACAAGATAGCTTTAGTATCCCACTCGCACATTTCTCCTCCAACTGTGTATCTTTGACCGAACTTCACCAAAAGACCTGTCCTTCCCTGAATCGCTACCAGGGATCTTTTCCACACTACAAAATTCCTCCTTCCCCCCAGAAGAGATAGAAAATCCCTATTTTGTATCCTATCGTAACTACCATGTGTAAAAAATCCCAGGGACTGAATCCAAATTCAAATTGCTCAAACTTGCAAATGAACCAGTCTTCTCTCCAACGGACAACCCAATGGTCGCCTCCATTCAAATTCCTCCAAATTATAGTTACAATGACTTAAAAAATTAATTAAAAAAATATGTATAAAAAAATTATGAAAAAATATCCTCGCCCTAGATATTGTTGTTAAGAATCTATATTTTTAAAATTAGAATTTTATCCTTTCTAGAAAAAAAATTATGTTTGACGACATAAATGTTACTTTCTAAAAAATGTTGTTTACTATTTAAAACAAGTTATTCAGGGCGATGTTGAAAGATTCATGATTTATTTCATTTTTTTTTTAAATATATATTTAGAATCTACACACAAATTTCCATAAACCACTAATTTGTATCATCTTCAAATTCTTAACGGTTTAGCTGTTATAGGTCTCAAAAGGTGAAAAATTAGTGAAAAATGTTGATATAAATGTCCATATTGGCCAAAAAGTGAGACATGGTATTGTGATTTCACCTTGGCACTAAAACTAGATTTTCCCTTCCACGATTCAAGCTTCTTATTGTGGTTTAAAAGATCTTATTGTGGCTTGAAGGAAAGCTTTCCCTAAAATGAGTTTTGTTGGCTCTTGCAAATAGGGACAGGCCAAGGTATTTGCTTGGAAGGGAGTCATCCTTATACCAATTAACCTTGAAATATCCCACTACTCTAATGTTTGTATTAAAGAAGTAGATTTCAGATTTTCTCCAATTTATCTTCCGACTTGAAATGCTACAATATTTATCCATAAGGAATTTTATTACTCTTTCTTCCTTCCTACTTGCCACCCCGAAAAGAATTGTGTTATGGCTTCAATGTTCGACACCACTTTAACCCCTTTCCACTTACCACTTCTTTCAATTTCAATACTTCTCCCTTACACCTCTACCATAATGATAAAAAGAAAGGGGGAGATTGGATCACCTTATCGAAGGCCCCTCAAGGATTTGAAGTATCTATCCATAAGGGGCACCATTCATTAAAACTAAAAAATAAGGACTCTCAATGCAACACTTGATCCAATTAACCCATGCGGGTTGCAAAAGCCAAACTTCTGTAGAACTTCGGCCAAGAATTCCCTATCTACTTAATCATAGGATTTTTTAATGTCTAATTTAAAAATAACATAGTTCACTTTTTCCTTCTGAATGGTATGAATGGCCTCATCAGCCAGAATTATGCCCTCTGCAATAGCACGACTCAGTAAAATCACTCTGCTCCTCCAAAATAATAATTGGGAGAATAGCTTTTAGCCGATTTTCCATAACTTTGGTTACCACCTTATAGGTCATGTTGCATAAAGAAATTGACCTATAGTCCCCCATTTCCTTTGGGTACTCCTTTTGGGTGAGAACTATGAAACTATTATTTAAGTCACTTAAGATGCTCTACTGCTTCCTAGGTTCCTCCACTACTTTCACCAAGTCTTCCTTGATTAACTCCTAGAATTGTTGATAGAAATTGGCAAGAATTCCATCCGGGCTCAGGGATTTTTCCGAGCCCATTTGGAACACTGCTTGCTTGACCTCTTCTTGAATGACTTGTCTCATCAACATGCCATTTTTCCAACCCACCACAAGGAAGGGGATGTTCCCTAAGATCTCTTCCTTGCTCTGCCTTGCTACTGTGATTTCCTTTGACAATAAATGTTGGAAGAAACTTACTGTCACATCCCCAATCTTATTCTAGTCTTGGATTAGATTCCCCCCTTCATCTTGTATTTTTAGATCCTATTAAAAATCATTTTCGCTTTTGTGGACATATGAAATAACTTCATATTTTTTTCCCCTTCCTTGAGCCAATATTCTTTGGACTTCTGACACCAAAAGATCTCCCCCCTTGTATATATTTCATAATACTTTGCATGGAGGTAATTTTCTTTCTCAAATTGTAAGGTTTCCATTCCATCCCTTATTACTTCATTCAAATCTACGTCCAATTTTGATTCTAAAGAAAAAAATTTCGCAAAGATATTCTTGAAGTGTGACCTATTCCACTCTTTGAGTTAGCCTTAAGGAAAACAAGTTCCGCTGAAAACAATATTCACTATAACCCTCTATTTTAGATGCTTCATTCCACCACTCTACCACCCAAGATTTGAAAGAATTATCCATTAACCATATGCTCTCAAACTTGAAGGGGTTTTGTTCAGGTGTAGCATCATCTTTCTACCATAAAGAAACCTAAAAATGGTTTGAACTAGTGAGGGGAAGAATGCATATTTCAAAGGTCAAATGAAGGTTCTCCCACTCACCAACCAGAAATAAGTGATCAAGCTTCTCAGTGATCCTTGTAAACCCACATGCCTATTTGTCCAAGTGAAGGTGACATTCTTTAGATAGATTTTCATGAGGTGATTTTCATTGATAAAGTTTTGAAAGTCTGATGGGGTTTGTGTGAACTGTTGAGAACCCCCTTTCTTTTCTGCATTGTTGATGGTGGCATTAAAATCCCCACCAATGATGACAACTTCCTCCTGGAGGATTTTTAGTACAACCCTTAATTGATTCCAAACTCCCCTCTTCGCCACTATGTTGGTTGGGCCATAAACATTGATGATGAGAAACTTGGGTTGGGCTTTGATTGGGTCGGCCTTAACCACCTGCCACTTGTACACACAATCAATAATTTAGCATATTAAAGAACCAAATTTTTTACCTTATTGGAAGACTTCCCTACAATCCATGTCAGCTCCAAATCAGCAATATTGATAACATTTAAAGTTGTATGACAACCTTAATTCTTGCTATATTTCCCCCTTGTGGTAGTGTATACACATAAAAACGGTCATCATATTCAATTAATTAAATACAACCTATTTGATTAATGCTTCAACTACATATAAATGAGGTCTTACTTTATTTATATTGTTCACTCTTCTTTTAATTCTCCAAAATCACATTCTTCTAAATAATTAAATAAACAAAATAACCTAAACGTGTTTATTTAATTAACCTTCCTTAATCCTGATTAAGAATTAGAGCACCTTTCTACAAATTTTTTTGTGCCACCTCATAAAGGTCACATGAAAATAAATAAGCCTAATTATTAATTAGAATTATCCTCACACACTTCCACCAATGGGAAAAAGCACATGGCTTTATTCCCCCACACTTCCAACAAATTTGGAGCACATGGGTCTTTGTTTCACACACTTGGGAATCCCATACATTTGGCATGTTTCCAATTGGTCAAAGGATTATTTCCACACACATGGCATGTTGTCCTTGGTCAAGGGGACAACATCCTAATTCCTTCCATCTCTACCATCTATTATTTCTCCTTTGAATCTAGACCGTTGATAGGTGCCACCAAAATTCTTGAGAAATCCTATAAATACACCCTCTTGCCTTAGCATTGATCATCCACAATTTGAGTAAAGTTACTATGCAGGTTTATCTTAGGAGCTTGGAGCTTTCATGGAGTCTTATACTTAGTTTTAATATCATGTGTTACTTTGCATTCTCATCTTAGATTAATTAATTGCTTCATAGTTACATTTTATCATCCCCATTGCATCATAGTTACATTTTAGGTTAGTTTGTTTTATGTTTGCATTTGATCGTATGAATAATCATGGATAGTTCATTTTAGTTTCATATCATCTCACTCATCTCCACTTGTTCATTTATCATCAACATCATCCTTCATTTATCATTGTATCCATTATCCTTTCCATTGTTTTGTTTCATTTAGAAGAATACCACTAATCATTCCAACACACATTTGCGCATAGAAATCATCTTAGCTTGCATATTAAGCATCAAATCTCATTTTATAGGTAGTTATTTTAACAACCTTTGTGCCCATAGAAATTTGAGGGCCAAGCAGTTTAATAAATCCCTAGAAATAGAGGACAATGATACGTAGTTGAAAGATTTGATTGTATTACGAATAGAGTAGTTTTACTTGCTTCAAACTTTGAATGTAAACCGTCTCATTAAGGTTTGTGTTGACGTTAGAATCCTCTCCACATTTGACACACACACAAAATAGCGCCCATCGTGGGGCCTTTGCCTCACTTGTTTCTAACTTTTTTGCAAATTTCGTGATCATAGGTTCAAAATTGGAGACTTGAGAGCCTTTTGCACTTGTTTTGAGGAAATTCTAGGTTGTTTCTGGAGTTTTGGCACCTCTTGCTTGAGTTTTGAAACCTCTTGCAAGTTGTTCCGAGACTGTTTTGACCTATTCCAGGACCATTGTGGGACACTTTTAGAGTTTTTGGCGCCTCTTGCTTGAGTTTTGGTGCCTCTTGCAAGTTGTTATGAGACTATTTTCACCTATTCTGGGACCATTCTAGGCCACTTTTAGAGTTTTGGCGCTTCTTGCACCTGTTTTGGCACCTCTTGCTTGAATTTTGGCACCTCTTGCAACTTGTTCCGAGACCATTTTCACATGTTCTAGGACCCTTCTGCACTATTTCTGGAGTTTTGGCGCCTCTTGCACTTGTTTTCGCACCTCTTGCAAACTGTTTCATGGAGTTTTGGCTTGTCTAACTCTGTTTTTGAGCTTTCTGTCTCTGTTTTGGCACCTCTTGTCTATGTTTTGGCGCCTCTTTTCTATGTTATGGTGCCTCTTGTAGTTTGCAACCAAATCAAAAACTCACATTCTATGTTGTGCATTTGTAGGTTTTCCCATAATTCACTGTCAAAGAATCAAAATATAAACTACTAACATATTGCAGGGATTGGACATTATTCACTTGTTTCCTTTTGGTTAAGATAGGAATGTAGCTTAATTAAAAGGTTAACGAATATCATGTTTCCTTTTGGTTAAGTTAGGAACATAGCTTAATTAATGGGTTAATGAGCACCATGTCTTTTGTATGTGATGGATGGTAGGCATATGTTCTCCCCTTAACTGGGTGATCCAAAAAGCTAGATCCATTCTTGTTTATGTGCAAGTGTAAGTGGAGTATATGGCATGAGTTCTCTCTTTATTCATGCAAAATAAAGATCAATTGAACTATGGGTATACTTGCTTACTTTTGTTTATCCTAGAGGGCCTGCCTTGTGGGAAAAAGTAATCACCCAAGGGAATGACCCAACCGGTAACACGATAAAGCCAAACGACTTCCAACCAGGATATAAATGTGGATACTTGAGGAAAGTTCAAGTATCATGTGGGTGGCTCCGATGAGATGGATTGAAAGGGACTCTTTCCGCATGGGTCACTCCCTATGAATGGAATGTTCGAATTAAAACCCTTGTTGTAGATTTTCCAAAATCCTTTATCTATTCTTTGGTGCAACAATGGTTGTTGCCAAGGCATCCGCATTCTCATAGTTTTTAGTAGAGATGATTAGTTTTCCATGGGATTTTCATGGGTACTGGAAGCTTGGTTGGCCTAAGAAGAGAGTGGACTGTAAGGGGGAGCCCGTGTAGCCAAGCTTCTGAATTCATCCGCTAAAGATAGTGCGGTTGGGGTGAAACCCGCATGGAATCTAAAAGAATGCAATCTTACACAACCTTAGGAGTGTATATTTTGCTTGATGTGTCTTAAAAATGAAACTCAAACAAAACACCATAAAAAATGTTACATTTTGAAAGTGAAAACCTTGATTCAAAACTACATTCATTGAGGTAGAAACGTCAATAACTTAGGTCCATCCATCTTCAGAAAATCAGTCCTTTCAGCAGTGTTCAACCTTTCTTTAGGAAAAACAGAGTCAAAATATGTGGTTTACATGATGATTTCACGAAAAGTCAAGATTAGAAAACCAAAGATCAAACTTCTTAGTCTGAAACAACATAAAAAATGTTTGTATATGCTCTATGACTTTAGAGAGAGGTTAACCTTCAATTTTTACAAGAGAGCTTGCAAAAACAATCTAGAGTTATACATGATGTACTATTGCCAAAATCCAAGACTTTTACAACATTTTGAGTACCTTAATTACACCTCTTGAATCAAAACTCTGAGTCCAAGATCGTTCCTTAGATACCTTAGAAGTCTAAACATTGTCAAAACAGACCTATACAAGTGGAAAATTTGAAACTAAACCTAGATCTAAACATGTCAAAGTGCCTAAATCATCACAATCTATCACATATTTGTTTGTACACCCTAGTTTCATCTTCAGGATTTTTCATCCTTTAATCACGAAACTATGTCATGTAATCAAATCAAACCTAGTCTAATCAACAGAATTTGTCATTCTATTTGATTTAGTTGTAATCCTTGGCACTATTTCAAACTTAGATCAAAGCTTAGTATAAATCATAACACTTGTATGCCCATTCAAATGAGATCACAAAAGAGAAGACTCAAAGACAAGGAACTTGGAACACCCAACTTTGAAACGAAAAAACATAGGAAGTCCGAGTAGCAAAAATTTTGATATCGAAACTCCCGACATTGAACCTAAAAATAGTGAGATCCCTAACAACATGGCTAATGCAGAAGAAATCCCTATTCTTGGACTCAAAAACACTCAAGGGGAAGAAATAAATGATGAGGATATCCGACAAGCAGAACAAGACCCCGACTTCCATAAGTTTTTGGAAAATATTTTTGAAAGAGATGGGGAAAAATACCTATTAATGTTAGCCAATCAAGGAGTCAAACTTCCCCCTAATTTTGATATCAACATCTTAAAATTACCTCTCCAAAATCTTGAAAAGGAAACATAAAAAATGGTTGCTTTAACTCACCAAATGAAGAACCTTCAACAACAAGTTCTAGATATGCAAAGGGGAACTTCAAAACGATACTTGATCAAGGAAATTTGTCCTTATCCCTTTAATCAATCCATCAACATGATTCCTTTCCCTAAATGTAGTGAATTCACAAAGTATGATAAATACAATGGTACAACTAATCCATTAGATCACGTAAGGGAATTCCGAACTATGAGTCTAGAATTTGCGCATGAGGAAACTTATTTGATGAGACTATTTCCACAAAGTCTAGGAGGGACATGCCTTGAATGGTTTTCAAATATTACACCCCCATCAACACATTTGAAGAGTTGGTCAATATATTTCTCACTCAATACTCTTACAATATCCAACATGATATCACCATGAAAGACCTTTGCAACTTGAAATAGAAAAAGGGTGAGTCCTTCCTCATTTTCTTGCAAAAATGGAGGAGATTGTTTGCAAGGTATTCTCGTCCCATACGAAAAAAGAAGAAGATAGATATTTTCATTGGAAACCTAAATGATGAGATGAGTTATATATTGGAATTACAATTTCCCCTTACCTTCAAAAAATTGATTGAAAATGGAATTAAAATCAAAGAATCCTTAGTCAAAAGAGGGGTCATTAAAGTATACAATGAAAACAATTCATCCACTTCCTCTAACAACTACAATGGTGGGGAAAAACCTAAATTTTGGCAATGAAACAAGAACATGGGTAACAATGAGGTCATAGCTGAAAATAAAAATACAAAACCAATATTCAACCTAACAACAACTGCCACCAAGACTAATTAGACCAACAATCCTCCCAACACTCCAAATGTTAGCCAAAACAACAATCAGACTAATCCGGGGACTAAAACAACACTGTTTCCAAAACCTTCCAATTGACAAAAATTCACACCATTGGGACAATTCGTAGATTCTGCCTTAAAGGAACTTACCGAGGCTAAGCTTATCACAGTGCTAGAAGCACGAAACTGGGATCCACAAGTCAAACCCTTTGGTGGAACAATGCCCATTACTATGATTATTATCAAAACAAGGGTCATATGATGAAAGATTGTTGGAAATTAAACCACATAATCCAAGATCTCATTGATAAAAAAAGGTACACATTTAAGGACCTCAAACAAATAGTGATCAGGGAGTGTTCAATAACCCTTTACCCAATCCTCTACATCGAATACCAAAGGAAAGAATATAAACTATGTTTATGATTCTACCATTCATTGTATTGAGATGGTTGAGAATTCTATCCAAGATAGTGAAATTGGAAGCCAAGGGAAGGATGCTACTATTGAAACCCAACAAAATGATGACACCATCTCACATCAAATCAATGACCTTGTACCTAGAAATCTGAGCACTAATGTTGACACGAATGACAATTGAATTAATGTCATCACAATCACAAACGATCAAGACAATACACCTATCAATGTGATTACAAGAGGAAAAGCCAAGGTAACATTGAAAGGAGCTACCCCTTCCATGTCCAAAACAACTTATTTTCTAGTAACTCAATATAACATCGTTGATCGGTTACAAAAGATACCCGCTCAAATATCCATATTAGAACTTCTCAAGATTTCACCGACACACAAAGAAATCCTAGAACAAGCTTTAGTTTCCACCACAGTACCAAATAATTTGGAAGTCTATACATTTCAAGCTATGGTGGGACATTTGACTGCACCTCATTGCTTATCATTCTCTGAACATGATGATGCATCCACCACCCATCCACACAATGTTGCTCTCCACATCGAAGTCCTAATCCATAAACATCGCGTCAAATGTGTCCTTATAGATGGAGTAGGCCTAAATATCTACACTCTCAAGCTTGTTCATGCATTAGGATATTCTAAAAATGCTATTGATCCTAGAAGGAAAATCACCATAAAAGCGTATGATGATGAAGAAAGATCCTCCCAAGGATTGATCATCTTACCCATTCAAGTGGGACTAATCGTCAAAGACATAGTGTGTTAGGTGTTAGACAAGGAATTAACATGTAACATACTCTTGGGATGACCATGGATTCATGAAATGCAAGCAATACCATCAACCTATCATCAGTGCTTGAAATTTCCTTTCAATGGACAAGAGGTCACCATTGCTGCAAATTCTAACAATCCCCAATATTGCAATGCACTCAGAACAAGTCAAGATACCTTTTACCACATAATAGAGAAGTCATCAACTTTGATCCATCAAACAAAGAAATTCCAGTGGGTTCTTCATCAAGACAGTATGAGGAAAAGGATCAATCAAAAGACAAAGGGGTCGTTGACTCTATTTCATGCAACAATGGAAGTCAACTTGATGCCTTGTCAAAACAATTGGAAAAGATCCAAATAAAAGACAAGGGCATGGGGGAATACTCATTTGAGCAATCTTCATACTTATCACAAATTTCATCTTCTCCTAAGTCACATGGAGAACCATCCACCTCAAGACAAAAATCTTTACAACCCATCATGCTCTTTGATGGGAAGTTTATAAAAGCAAACACTCAAGTGGAGGAATCAAAAGATAGGGTTGTCCTAAACTAGTTATACAAAGATGAAGAACCTTCACAGGTATCAGTGTCCAATATATGCATAGATAAGTATGGCAAAGGTTATAAAATCCTAAAAAAAATGGGATATGAGGGAAATGGTCCTTTGGGTAAAAGAAAAGAAGGCATCAGTGAACCAATACAACTTGTTACAATGAATCCCAAAGAAAAAACAAGACTAGGACACATGGAAGACTCAAAAGAGGAAGCTACTCAAAGAGCCATCGAAAGAATCTTACAACTACAGGCTAGTGAGGATCATGAAAAAGATTCCAATGAATATGAATGGGACTCCCTCTCTGAGGAATCTTGCAATGACAAAGAGATCGATGCAATCCAAAAGTATACACCAATATGTATGAAAGGACAAAGTTTTGGTTCTAGACCCCTTGAATATGGATCACAGTATGTGGTTGACTCAAGTGAAGATCATTCTTCGAGTGAGATAGACACGTTGGAAGAGAGTAACATCCTAGACCTCATTGGAAAATTTGACAACATGGCTATCTTGATGCTTACACCTTATGACCTTGGCCAATCTAATGATTCCTTGTCATGAATGCATCCTGAACTAATTGATTGGGATCAAAATGAGCCGCTTGACATACCCACCTTTTCAAATGATGATTCCCTCATGAACTTCCTATGTTCCGATAATAATGACACATGTTCTACCATTGAATCTTAGAACGAAGCTCCTGATGAAGGGAGTGTCAAACCTTTCAATTGCAAAATGAAAAATATAAGAAATGAGTCTAATAGTGAAAACCATTTGATGGCACTATTAAATTAGGAAAAAGTAAAAAGAAAGAGTGTATGTCAAGGTGAAAATCTCCCCGAGGCACCAAGAGATGGAAGGTTTGACACTCTCCTAGAACATTATCAGGAGAGATATTTAGTACTAATAGAACCTACACAATCCATCAATGTTGGTACAATCGAAATAGTGAAGACCCTGCATTTAGCAGAATCCATGACAAAAGAGGAGAAACCTCATTTCACAAAATTCTTTGAGGAGAGGCAAATCAATTTTTCTTGGTCATATGTTGACATGTGAGGCATAGATCCAAAACTCATTATGCATCATTTATCATTACCACCTGGGATAAAAGCGGTAAAGCAAAAACTGAGAAAAATGCATCCCCATATTGCCCTTTTGGTGAAAACTAAGTTGAAAAAGCTATTAGATGCAGGCTTTATAAGATCTATTGACTATGCCAAGTGGATGTAAAACATTGTTCCAGTATCCAAACCAGATAAGAGCATCAAAATATGCATGGAATTCAGGGATCTTAACAAAGCCTATCCAAAAAATGATTTTCCTCTACCAAACATTGATCTGATTGTAGACTTGACTACTGGGCACGAAATGTTATCACTTATGGATGGCTTTTCAGGATACAACCAAATAAATATAGCACCTAAAGATCAAGATAAAACGGCCTTCACATCTCCTTGGGGCAATTTTTGCTGGAATGTGATTCCTTTTGGGTTGAAAAATGCTAGAGCTACATATCAGAGAGCTATGAATACCATCTTCCATGACATGATGCATAATTTTATGGAAGACTATGTAGATGATCTGTTGGAAAAATCCTACACTAGAGAAGGACACTTAGAGATTCTAGACAAAATCTTCACAAGATTGGAGAAATTCAAGGCGAGGTTAAATCCCAAGAAATGTGTGTTCGATGTAACATCAGCTAATTTTTTTGGATACATTGTCTCAGCTAAAGGAATTAAGGTGGATCCTGCAAAGGTCAAATCCATCATGGAAATGCCTCCTCCTAAAAAAATTAGTCAACTCAGATCATCACAAGGAAGGTTCTAGTCCATTAGAAGATTCATTGCACAACTAGCTGATAAAACTCATCCTTTCAACCACTTATTACACAAGAATGTATCTTTCAACTGGGATGACAAATGTGAAGCTACCTTCAGTCAAATAAAGCAGTACCTGATGACACCACCTGTGTTAATACCACTAGTCAAGGGAAAACCATTATTACTATACATTGCAACAACTGAGATATATTTGGGAGCCTTATTAGCACATGAATGTTCTATAGGAAAAGAGAGAGCTATCTATTATATCAACATGACCTTAAATGGTTATGAGATCAATTACACCTTTATTGAGAAAGCCTTCTTAGCGGTTGTATTTGCTACACAAAAACTAAGGCAGTGCATGATGACTCACACCATCAAACTCATTGCAAAAATTGACCCATTAAAGTTCTTACTCAGCAAAGCTGCTTTAACAGGGAGGTTAGCCAAGTGGGTCATGTTATTGAGTGAGTTTGACATCTAGTACGTAGCCAGGAAAGAAATTAAAGGTCAAGCCATAACATATCAACTCGCTGAAGCACAATTGCCAGAAACAATCCAATGAACATTGAATTCCTTGATAATGATATCCTAACCATATCTACACAACAATGGCTGTTATACTTTGATGGCTCTTATACACAACAAGGATCAGGCACATGAATCTTGTTTTTTTCACCACAAGGATACACACTTCCTAAATCCTACAGATTAATGTTCCCTTGCACCAACAACACAGCTGAATATGAAGCATTGATAATTGGAATCAAGATAGCTGTTGAATGGAAAATCACAAAATTTCTAGTCTATGGTGACTCACAACTGGTCATCAACCACGTCAGCGATGATTATCAAACAAAGGATGACAAGTTGCTACCCTACAAGAGGATGGTGGATGATTTCAAAAATTACTTTGTTGAGATCAAGTTTGCATAGGTTCCCAAAATAGAAAATAAAGTTGCAAATGCAATGGCCACCATTGCTTCTCTCTTGGAGATACCTGAACAATGAAGACACTATGAATTCATGGTAGAACAAGTGTTCAACCTAGCCTATGAAGATCCAGAATCCCAAGTGATATGCCATATTGTCGACCCTCAAATTTCCCTCTATGGAGAAATCCATACCTACTTGCAAGACAATACCCTTCCAATTAACTTATCTCGAAACCAAAAATGAAACTTCATTCGACAAGTAGCTCGCCACACCCTAATAGCTGATGTGCTTTATAGATGAGGTTTGGATGGTACTCTTCTTCGGTGTCTAGAATGTAATGAAGCTGAAACCGCTTTACAAGAGGTTCATGAAGGTATCTATGGCACACATTCAAGTGGCTTAACCTTAGCTAAGAAATTATTATGATTGGGGTATTACTAGCCGTTTATGGAGAAAGAGTCATTTCAATATGTCAAAAGGTGTTCCAAATGTCAAATTCATGGAAACTTGATACATGCACTCACACAAGAGCTGCATCTTTTCACAACTACATGGCATTTTTTTCAATGGGGATTGGACCTTGTAGGTAAGATTCACCCCTCTTCCTCTAATGGACATAAGTTTATAATCACAACCACAAAATACTTCACCAAGTGGATTGAAGTTGTTCCTCTAATCACCATCACCGAGAAAAAAACCTCATCATTCATCCTAAATTATCTCGTCTGTCGGTATGATGTTCCTTGATCTATCATTATAGACAATGGTCGACCCTTTAAGAATCAAGATGTTCAAGAGCTCTATGAAAGATTCCATGTCCAACATCGATTTTCTACACCTTACTATCCAAAAGGGAATGGTCAAGCAGAGGCCTCAAACAAGACTATCCTAAAGATTTTGAAGAAAACTGTCAATGAAGCTAGACATGATTGGCATGTTCAACTAAACCCAACATTGTGGGCTTACAGAACTAGTATCCATACCCCAACAGGAGCAACACCCTATTCTTTAGTATGGATCAAAAGCTATTCTACCTATTGAGGTTGAGATACCATCCCTGCGTGTGTCAGTACTTAAAGGGATGATTTCATAAGAGGATTACAAAGTATCTAGGCTACAAGAATTAGAACTGTTGGATGAATGCTGACAACATGCAATTGATCACCTAAAAGCTTATCAACAAACGATATCTAGGAGCTACAATCGTAGAGTAATACCTAAAGCATTTCAGGTGGGCGACTTAGTATTAAAAGAAAATCCATGTAATCAACAAGATCGAGAGAAGAAGGGGAAATTTGAACCTAATTGGTTGGGTCCCTTTGTTATAGTATCAGTCTTTGGATCAGGCATATTGGTTATCCACACTAGAAGGGGATCTATTTGAAGAACCCCTCAACAACTTGCATCTCAAAAGGTTTTACACCTAGCTCATCTAGTGCATTGGTAAAGATCCTAGAAAATACCAAAAAAATAAAAAAAATGCAAAAATTCAAAAAATCAGAAAAAAGGATTGAAAATAGTGAAGAAAAAGAATCGTCCTCTAGTGAAAACCACTTTGGTGGCGCTTTGGGTAAGTACCTTGGTGAAAACCTAGAAAATAGGCACCTTGTGTAAAATAAGCACTCTCCATCTATCTTGGACTATGCGACTTGCTCTGCATCATTCATCCATCATGCTTCCATCTTTGCATTTGTCACGCTTCCATGTTCGCATGATAGCTTGATCCAGTGTTTGTATCATGGTATCCCCTGGCATTACTCGGCCCATTCTAAAAATTAGTTTTTATTATCGTATCACACTGGGGGCATGTCCTACATTGGATTGGATTCTTATACATTCTCAAGGTCAGAAAATCAAAAAATCCCAAAAACATTCAAAACATGTCAAAATCCAAAAATAGGTCAAAAAGTAAAAAAAACATAGTCTTCATTCGAACTACATTGTCTTTGAGCTTTGAATGTAGGCAAGGGTAATATTTGATTATCCCCTAAGACATTTGGGTCAGTCTTTTGGGTGTCCATTATGTTCATATTTTCCTTTTGTAAATCTTGGTCATGTCGTCAGTCAAACTACATGGTCTCTGCATGTATAACGTAGGCAAGGCTAATCTGTTGATCAACCCCTAAGGCCCCTAGGATAGGTCTTTAGGTTAGGTCTTGGTTGTCATGGTCGTGTCTCACCCTGGACTGGGGGAAAAATCCTGCACTCACTAGGAGAAAATAAACTTTGGGCTTGAACCAATAGGAAAATAGTCATCAGACCAACGTTACAAACACAAACTTCAAATGGATGGTGATCTTTCTGAATCAAAGGTTTATCACTTTAAACATGAAAGTTCCAATTGTTCTACTTTGATTTTTGTTATCATATCTCTTGATTCCTCGATGATGTATCGAACTAGAGGAGCAAGGAAGGAGTATGATTTTTCTTTGTCTGCTATCTGTGAGTTTATCATTATTACTATGCAAGTTGTTGCAAGATGTGCACTACAAAGTATCACCGATGGAATTCCGAATTTGCATAGGAAAAAGATTAACTCTTGTCTGTTTACGCAAGTAATGCTCAAGTCATCTTAGTTTAATTATACTTAGATGATTATGTTAAATTGCAATTTTAAAACATCATGGAAGTAGTACTCAGGTCATCTTGGTCTAAAAAATGCCATCGATGCTTGTACTCACTTTAAACATTTTAAAGGCCCAATGATGATAAAGAGCACGACAAATTGGTTAATATAAATGACAACTTTTGAATATGAGATTTGCATAGTTAAGTTAGACTGCATTCATGTTAGTATTGCATGTGTATTTATGGGGTTTTTCAATGCTGAAACAATTTCCCAATGATGTCATCTCTATTATTAATGGATTGAGTACACTGGACATTAACCAAAAACACATCATTCTCATTTAGTTGCACATTAGTTGCATCATCATTTTCATATCTTAGAAAAAATTCTCACATCATTTACATTCATACATTCCATCATTATATTTTCCTCAGAAAATAAAAAAGAAAATAATAAAGGACATATATTGCATATCATTTCCAACATCAAAATCATGTCATCCACTACACTTAAATAAGTGAGTCTCTTCAAATTTCCAAGAAAGTTGGGAAATATCTTAGAGTTATGAAGCTTAAAAGATCAATCTACTGTAGTCTTCCCACAACTTTTGGAAGTTGGATAGACTCACTTAGTCAAGCTTAAGGCCCTAAACATTTGAAGTCATGCACATTCAATCATTTGCATTACACATCATAATCATCACATCACATTGCATAATCATAATAAATCACATCACATTGCATAATCATAATCATCACATCACATTGCATAATCATAAATACATTCATCACATTGCCTAATCATTATCATCACATAGAAATTAAATAAATTTACAACATTACATATCATAATAGGGAAGTCAAATGCATATCAACATTTAGATTATAATCACCACTGCATATCATTTATCATAAAAAATGTCATAATGTCCACGTGTACAAGGATATCCAAAAGTAGGATGAGATACATCAAAATAAAAAAGGGCACTATACCATGGGAAATACATCCTCAATCTCACAAAAGGTGTATACACAATGTCCAAGGAACATCACAAAATGCTATGTCGAGCTCCCACCATATGCTACTGCTCTCATGGAACTAGTACCTTCTCTACCCAACGGACCTGTACCTGTATCTCTCCTATCTCCAAGAAATGGTTGCGTGAAACCCATGCTAACAGTTCAAGAACAAGATCTACTAGAACGAGACTATACAAAACTCTCTCGTAGCTTAGGAGGAACCAACTCATGATATTTACCTCTGTAAAATTGCAACTCCTAAGAAATGTATTGGTTCTCTTTGAAGAAATTCACTGTACCTACAGATGGTGTCGTCCGCTGTATCCTCTCAGCAATGGCCTCAGGTTGCTCTGTCCAGTGTCTAAAGGCATCCCTCTCTGAAGTAAGTATGATCATCTGTGCCTGCAAATCCTATATCTGCTACCTATCTGTCCCTCTATCAATTGTCAAAATATCAATCTATGCCTGACACTGCCCTAACTCATCCTAAAGGGACACAATCTATGCTCGGCCTACGCTATCTTGCTCTAAAACGACTGAACCTTTTCCTGCAAAGCTGCTATCTGTGATGACTGCTGATGAGAGGGTATCCCAATCCGAATCCTAGGAAGCACCGCCTGAGCTATGGTAACACTCCTCTTGCGCCTCGGAACTGCAAAATCAAATGGATGATTTTCATCTACACCATCATCACTCTCCCCACCACCCTCTGCACCACCATCGCCTCTACAACCACCCTCTGCACCACCATCATCACCTCTGAAAACACCCTCCCAACCATCATCACCACCCTCGTCATCTCCTCCATCTCCATCAACTGGTGGTATTGGCTCCTCTGGATGAGTAAATATAGGAAAGGGATGCATGTGGAAGAACTCTAAATAATCCTTGGTCATCCTGACGTCTGTAATATATGGAACATAATCCCATAAACCTGGTGTCAAGGTATAGTACTATGTACAAGCTACCTCATATGATACATAGGGTCCCCACTCTAAAACATCCTGTCGTTGCTGTGCATAATGGGCAACTCCCAGGGGCATCCCCTGAACCCGTCCAAACTATCGACATACTCACAGATATAGGTATCGCTCAAGCACAACATGTGTTCACCCAATCAAATAGAGGGATAACAACATATATGGCATCTCCAACTGATCCTTTAGCCACTGCTCACAATCCAAGTATGGGTGCCATGTGACAATCTCCAAATCATTCAAATCACGCCTCCAATATGCAACCTTGCCTAGCTTATGCTGGACATGTGGACTGCTATAACTGAAAAATAGGGTCTCCCTAGGGGTCGATGTCTCTCTCCCATGGGCTGAGTGATGACTATATGCTCCCATGCCCAGGTTTGCAGTAATGTGATGCCACATGACAGGCTCGTCGCCCTGTAATAAACAACCTCGTGCAAATCTCGGTATAAGTGGGCTAACATGCACAAGCCCCATGCATCTCTAGTACCATCAAGTGTCATCCGCTATAACACATGACCCCAACCTACTAAAAATATCTTTGACCTACAATTAGGACAAAGGAATCCACCAATGAATCCAAAAAGCACACATGGAAAAGGATCATATCTGCTAACCATCTCTGTCCAAGGAATCCATCAGCCCATAACATGATCATATTAGCATAATCTCTACAATGAAACTATCCCACCTTGCTCTATCTTATCATATACCACTATCTCTCCCATCACTGGGATTTGCAAAATATGATAGACATCCTCTGGAGTCACGGTCATCTCTCCAGTCAGTAAATGAAACGTGTTATGTTCACTATACCATCTCTCTGCCAATGCTGTCAGTAAACCTCTGTTGATTCTATATTGCGAAATATCTAACAAGGAAGTCAACCCACAATGGGAGATAATCTCTAAGTCGGCTGAGGACAATCAGAAAACCATGTTCTAGGTCTTCAAGAATTGCTCCTGAGATTGGAGTACATCTCCATGTCCCTAATCATGAACACAAATTAGTCAATCAATGTCATGTTCAATCAAGATTATCAGTCAATCAAGCTAATGTGTAGTCATTCAAATCAAATCAATTAGAACAATCAACATCTCAATCAATCAACCCATCATTCCTTGCCTATCATGAGGATGATCTACTATCAATCTTGCCATCGTTCCTCGCCTATCATGAGGACGATCTGCTATCAATCAACCCATTGTTCCTCGCTTATCATGAGGATGATCTGCTATCAATCCTACCATCGTTCCTTGCCTATCATGAGGATGATCTGCTATCAATCAAACCATCGTTTCTCACCTATCATGAGGATGATCTGCTATGAATTAAACTATCGTTCCTCGCCTATCATGAGGACGATTTGCTATCAATCCTATCATCGTTCCTCACCAATAATGAGGATGATATGCTATCAATCCTACTATCATTCCTCACCTATCATGAGGTTGATACAACATCGGTTCTATCATTTGATTCTCGCCTATCATGAGATCAAATCATCACGCAAAACATCAATCAAACACTACACATACTGCAATCTGACTGAAATCAATCCAAAACATGACAAACCAATGACTCCTAGGCTTCAAGGATATCTTGCGAACACCACCTTAGAGGGATTTTTGCAATCACACCCCACAAAGTGGGTCAAACAACAAGCTAAACCACCTCAAATCAACAAAGATGAAAACTTTCCAAGGCAACAAGAGGCGCCATTTGGGACCCCAAAGGCACCAAAATAGAGTTTGCAACTCAAAACAGGGTTTTCAAGGCTTACAAGAGGTGCCATTTGGGACCCCAAAGTCGTCAAAACAGTGTTTGGCATCTCAAAACATCGATTTCACCCTTACAAGAGGTGCCACTTGGGACCCCAAAGGTGCCAAAATAGTGTTGGAGGCCAAAAAATTGAATTTCAAGCTTGCAAGAGGCGCCATTTGGGACCCCAAAGGCGCCAAAACTCTTAAATGACTCAAAAACATCAATTTCACTCTTGCAAGAGGCTCCATTTTGGACCCCAAAAGTGCCAAAACTCTTAAACCACACAAAATATTGAATTTCAAGCTTTCAAAAGGTGCCATTTGGGACCCCAAAGGGGCCAAAACTCTCAAACACACTCAAAAACACTTCAAAATGACAAAAACATCATTTGAACGTGCAACAATAACATCAAACAAGCTACAACACCTATCTACGACGTTCAAAATACCATTAAAAGGAAATAAAATGACTAACAAAGAGGTTTCTCGTAAAGTGTACCATAGGTCCAGAGGCAGCAAGCTGATCAGGTTGGCAAAGACGCTCGAAACAATGCTTGTGGTGTGGGATCACCATCTTCCTCTAAGATCTCCACTCTTCAACTTCTCCAAACTCCAAATGTGCAAATGAATCCCATTTTACCACTTTTTACCTTTTCAAGAGTAAAATGGAGGGAATTGTGGTGGGATTTATCTCTCATTTTTACCAAAAAGGAGTGGTAATTAATCAACACTATTCAAAGCAAGAGCTTGCAATGACCTTTCGAGAGATAAATCATCTTCGACATCAAAATCTCACTAAATCAACATTGGATATCACAACACCATCACCCCATTCCAACATTTTATTTTAACATCCCCACATTCATCGATTTATCTCTCAAGGGGGCATATATCCATCAATACCTCAAATTCAAAAGTCTGGGGCATAGTCTGGGGTATCGAAAATCTTGCATCGTCTAGGGCATCAAAATATTTTTTGAGCATCAACATCAAAATTTTCTTTGAAGCAACATGTAAACACATTACTTCAAAGAGGGGCAAAATGTATACACCTAAAAACGGTCATCATATTCAATTAATTAAATACAACGTATTTGATTAATCTTCAACTACATATAAATAAGGTCTTACTTTATTTATATTGTTCACTCTTCTTTTAATTCTCCAAAATCACATTCTAAATAATTAAATAAACAAAATACGCTAAACGTGTTTATTTAATTAACCTTCCTTAATCCTGATTAAGAATTAGAGCACATTTCTACAACTTTTTGTGTGCCACCTCATAAAGGTCACATGAAAATAAATAAGCCTAATTATTAATTAGAATTATCCTCACTTCCACCAATGGGAAAAAGCACATGGCTTTATTCCCCCACACCAACAAATTTGGAGCACATGGGTCTTTGTTTCACACACTTGGGAATCCCATACATTTGGCATGTTTCCAATTGGTCAAAGGATTATTTCCACACACATGGCATGTTGTCCTTGGTCAAGGGGACAACATCTTGATTCCTTCCATCTCTACCGTCTATTATTTCTCCTTCGAATCTAGACCGTTGATAGGTGCCACCTCACAAAATGCTTGAGAAACCCTATAAATACACCCTCTTGCCTTAGCATTGATCATCCACAATTTGAGTAAAGTTACTATGCAGGTTTATCTTAGGAGCTTGGAGCTTTCATGGAGTCTTATACTTAGTTTTCATATCATGTGTTACTTTGCATTCTCATCTTAGATTAATTAATTGCTTCATAGTTACATTTTATCATCCCCCTTGCATCATAGTTACATTTTAGGTTAGTTTGTTTTATGTTTGCATTTTTTCATATGCATAATCATGGATAGTTCATTTTAGTTTTGTATCATCTCACTCATCTCCACTTGTTCATTTATCATCAACATCATCCTTCATTTATCATTGTATCCATTATCCTTTCCATTGTTTTGTTTCATTTAGAAGCATACCACTAATCATTCTAGCACACATTTGCACATAGAAATCATCTTAGCTTGCATATTAAGCATCAAGTCTCATTTTCTAGGTAGTCATTTTAACAAACTTTGTGCCCATAGAAATATGAGGGCCAAATAGTTTAATAAATCCCTAGAAATAGAGGACAATGATATGCATTTGAAAGATTTGATTGTATTACAAATAGAGTAGTTTTACTTGCTTCAAAATTTGAATGTAAACCGTCTCATTAAGGTTTGTGTTGACGTTAGAATCCTCTCCACATTCAACACACACACAGGTAGTATGGCACCTTTTTTCTTGGAGCAACATCTTGAAATAGGTTGTGATAGTCTTTGTGGGGCCTATTAAAGGTTACAACAGGTTTTGGAAAGACTTAAAGACTTTACCATATGCATCCCCTCCCAAGGAAGCATGGGTAGATAGGATTTTCTATTTTTGCTCATCGGGTTTAGTGGAAACCGAGTGGCACTATGTCATGCAATGTAAGGCTTATGAGGACATCAGGTGCAATTACTTAGATCTATTTAAAGTCAAATCATTAGAGGCCCTATTTGAAGAGAAGATTGCTGAAACAACAAGTTACCTGATCACAATACACAGTAGAAGAAACAAAATCAACAAAGGGTTAGAGGGAAACATGGAGTAGTTGGTGGGGTCGGTGGCTGCTATGTTTGTTGCAAAAAGCGGTTTCAGTTTTGTTTCCTGGGTCCCATAGGCTGGCTGGTCTCGTGGACGTAATTAAAAGCATTCATTCATTCAATGAGTTCCCAAAGTAAGCACAACCTCCTTTGGGGGTATGAGGGTACCACTTTGCCAAAGCAATATTTAATTAATTTCACCAACACACACAACACTTGTACTTCTATCCAAAATTTACTTGCACATGATCAATAATTTAGCATATGTTTTCACTCTTACAAAATTTATTATTTTCCTATAAATTAAACAACTTTGTACCACCACATCTAGCAACCTTTATAAATCGTATAGATAAATTGTTCTACTCCAAACTCTTGTTTGCAATCATTCAACACAAAATAAACTTCTATATGAAATTGCACCAACAAAATTCAAAGGTTTTCATCCCCAAATCCCAAATCTTTAGCACATAATTGATCCCTTGTTGAAATTGCACTACCTTTGAGGTTTTCATCCCTCCAATGAGAAATCTAGCAACAGGGACAAATATCTGATAGAGAAATATGCAATATTTAGAATGATATAATGAACTCAAAAAAATCCCTTTTATGGCCTTTTCAAAAACTTTTTCAAGAATATAATATAAAATCACTTTATAAATTAAATAAGCCTTATTACTCCAAAAAGTGATTTGTTTTATTTTTTCACAATTCTCGATGCATAAAGTCACTTTATCATCATCCAACACTAAAAAATTTTCATCCTCTTTCTAGTGAACTATTATACCGAGGTTCCCATTATATTATTTTAATAAAATTAGCAACCTTAGTAAAAATAATTAAACTATAGCTCAATAATACATGAGTTGTAGAAATTGTCAGAAAGCATCAAACTCGAAATCTAGCTACACTAGAGTGATATCGATGATGAATTATGAGAATTGGACCTAATTGGGTGACTTACTATAAATAGGTGCTCACTCCAAGAATCCTGGAGAACACAACAAAAGTTGAAAATAACTTTGAAAAGTGCCATTTGAATCTCTTAGATCATGGTAACATCAAATAATCCCTCTGATTAGGTTGACACACACTAAGAAGGTCAGTGCCAACTGTAGTGCAAGAGAACCCAAAAAGAAGGGACATTACATTCTCATGACTTCCGTAGTGGGTGCTCACTATATGGGTGGTAAAATGGTTTGTGAAAAGTGTGGAAAGGAAAAGGAGGAGAAAACACCAAAGTAGAGGAAATGTCAGGTGATGGTGAAGAATTGTGATAGAATTCATGGCATTTGTTGATCAAGTAATCATTGACCCTGCACTCAAATAGTCAATGGTATGTATTTGGGAGATGAACAAGGGAATGGATGGTTCTCCAAGGGTGAGTATGTGTTCAAAAATGAAAAAGTTGCTTTTGGATCTAGGATACACAAGGGGTAGATAGAGTACATTTGATGCATCTCAATCACTTTCATGTGCCTTCATGCTTTCAATAGCGATTAGTTCCTACCTTCTCCACAATTAAATTGAAGACATGGTCCACCAAGTTGAGGTACATTTCAATTATTTTTTGTTGTACCTTCATGTCATTAAGAGGAGGTAGATATGTCTTTAGTTGGCCATAGAAACGATTGCTAAGATTTTGTAGGTCATTCTTTAGATAGATGCTTTTCCATTGTTCTTAGACTGTTCTAATTCAAAGGAATATGACAAAGGTGAGGAGACTAAGGTATCAAGTCAAAATGTGGTATGAGAAAAATGTAATTGTATAATAGAGGGGGCAGAAAGGCCTATGCAATTTTCCTCCACTTCTATTAGGTCCTCAAACTTCTTTTGATACTATGTTAGACAATGACGTTAAGGGTAGAAGTTTTTGAGGCTTCATCCATTTTGTTTGGGTTAAGGTATGCTTTTAATTTAATAGTTGATTTTTTGAACTTGGTATGATATTTCATCGACTAGCAAGACAATATGAGGCTTAGGCCTAGATACTAGGGTTTCCCCAATTTTGATTGTTCCTGGACTTAAACTAGGTTATATATATACATATACATATACATATACATATACATATACATATATACAAATATTTGTATATATATATATATGTATATATATGTATATATATGTATATATATGTGTAAATAATTTAAAATAAAAGGTGAAAAAAATGCCTCCCAGGACAAAGGGCTAAAGGGGACGTGATTTGCAAATAGTAATGGAGGCCCATAGGGTTTTCTTTTGTTATTGATTTTATTTTAAATAAATACAAATATATATAGTTGTATATATATATATATATTTGTATTTATTTAAAATAAAATAAATAACAAATTAAAACCCTATGGGCCTCCAACCTACTATTTGCAAATCACAACCCCTTTGACAAAGGGGAGAAGGGCTTGTGGCCTACCATGCCAGTCATAGCCCCTCATGTGTATGGGAGGTCGAGGGAGGGTGGGGGGCTAGTTTGCGAGTTGGTTTTTCTAGATTGCAGCCCCATATATATATTGTTATGATATTTCTTGGATATATTTGTAAAAATAAAAATTATTAGTAAATGTGATATGAATTGAATAAAAGATGAGGTGATTATTTAGGAGGAACATCTCTTCCTTTATTTATAAGCTTAACCATGTAGGGACATACCCCTTCATCCTAATAAATAGTATTTAAGGTATTAACTAAAACTAGTGTTAATGTTAAGCATGGCACAAGTGCTTAACTCATTATGCTTAGGAATATATATTATATTCTTAGAATATATGATATTAAGGTATAATATTAGGAAATGGAACAAATATTTGATTCCTCTACTTCTTGTCGAGAAAGCGCATTGGATACAATATTTTCTTTACCCTTTTTATAGATGATTTCAAAGTCATATCCTAGCATCTTGGTAACCCATCTTTGTTGTTCTGATGAGGATAGTTGTTCTAAAAAATATTTTAGAATCTCATGATCTGTCTTGACTTTGAAACGCCTACCCATTAAATATTGATGCCATTTTTTAATTGCATGAATAATGGCCAACATTTCCTTCTCATATGTGGGCTTGGGCAAGTTTTTCCCTTTGAGTTGTCGACTCTCAAATGCTAATGTATGCCCATATTACATTAGTACTACTCCAATTACATGTCTAGAAGCATCACATTCTATCACAAATGTTTTGGAGAAGTCAGGAGTACCTAGTACTAGGGTTGAAGCAAGAGCTTCTTTTAGTTTTTGGAAGGCCTGAGAGGCTAGCTTTGACCATTAAAAGGAATCCTTATTTAATAACATTGTTAAGGGTGATGCAATAAGAGCATAATTATGAATAATTTTTTTATAGTATCCTGTTAGACCTAAAAATCCTCTCAACCCTTTGATATTTTTAGGTTTTGGCCATTCTTTTATTCCAACAATATTCTTGGGGTCTATCTTAACACCTTCATGTGACACCACATATCCTAAGTATTCTATTTCTTTTACCCCAAAGACACATTTAGATGGCTTTACATAGAGTTGATTATCTTCCAATACTTGTAATATCTTCTCTACATGATATTGCAAATGTTCTTCCCATGATTTATTATAGATAAGAATATCATCAAAGAAATCAACCACAAATTTGCGAAGAAATGGGAAAACTATTAAGTTCACGAGGCTTTGAAAAGTTGAAGGGGCATTAGTTAAACCAAAAGGCATTACTAAGAATTCATAATGTCCTTCATGTGTTCTAAAAGCAGTTTTATGTATATCCTCTTCCTATATACGAATTTGATGAAAACCATAACGCAAATCTAACTTAGTAAAGAAAACTACACCATTAAGTTCATCTAATAATTCATCAATAGTAGGAATAAGAAACTTATCCTTAAGGGTGACCTTATTTAGTTCCATATAATTAGGACACATTCTCCATGATTCATCCTTCCTTTTAACCATAACCATTGGAGATGAATAGGGACTTTTACTAGGACGGATAATTGCTAAATCCAACATTTCCTTGACTATTTTTTTCAATTTCGGACTTTTGTTCATAAGGATAGCGATAAGGTCTAATGTTAGGAGGAATGCTTCTAGGTATTAATTCAATGACATGATCATGGTCTCTATTTGGTGGTAGAACCTTAGGGTCTTTAAAATTTTATTGGTGTTTTTGAATATCTCTTGAAGTTCTTGTGGATGTTGAGTTTTCACATCTTGTGCTTCTATAAAATTTAGTTGTGCCACTAGACCATATGAACCTTTCTTAATTAATTTTTCCATCCTATGTGAGCAAATAATTTGATTTGGTGGTGATGATACTCCCATAAGTTTATAATTTTGTTCATTGGAGTTGAAAGTCATAAATAATTCTTGAAAATTGAAGGACACAATTCCCAACTGTTTAAGCCATTGTACTCCTAAAACTACATCTGCTCCACCTATTGGAATATAAAACATATATGAATGTAGATGGTAATTTCCCATTGAAAGTTTTATATGATGGCACTTACCACCACAAGAGAGTTATTTTCCATTAGCTATCATGACTTGAAAGTTAGATACTGGATATACAAAACAATCAAGCTAATGAGCTAATCTTCTATTAAATAAAGTTGTGTACTACTTGTATCAATCAACACTATTTCCTTTCTCTTTTTTTATCTGTTTTTGGTGTTCTTGTTCCATTTAATGCATGTAATGATATAGTAGCACTATCTTATTCCTCTAAATTTTCACTCTTTAGTTCCATATTTGGTTCTTCTATAGTTACTTCTTCCTCTTCTTCAACCTCATTCTCAATAATCATTAGTCTCTTCTCATTATTACCACATTTATGGCCCCTAGACCATTTTCTATCACATTGCCAACAAAGATCCTTTTCTCTTTTATCTGCCTCTTGTTGAGGAGAGAGCTTAGTTATTTGTTCTGGGCTAAAAAGGTTAGCCCCATTTTTGTTAGTAGGATTACTAACACCTTTATCTTTCCATCCTACTATTTGGCGTTGTGTTGATCTTTTTGTAGTGAGGTTTCTTTACTCTATATGTAATGCTTGTTGCATTGCCTTTCTAACTGTACAAGGTTCCAATAAATGGAAATCATGTTTAATTTGTTCATTAAGTCCATTGATGTAGAGTTGTAGCCTTTGATAAGGTGTCACATCTAGAGTTCGAATTGCCAATCTCATATGTTCAACATTGTATTTTGCTATAGACCCTATTTGTTTTAAATTTGTAATTTGGGTAAAATAGCTCCCCTTCCATGGTTTCTCATAGTGGGCTACTAAGTCATTGGTAAATTCTCTCCAAATAAGCAACTTCCCTTGTTTTTCACCCATCATCCATTGGCACCATTGACAAGGTTTATATTCTAAGTGTAATGAGGCTATGTCAACCATTGCATCATTTGATATATTATGAAGTTTAAAATATTGTTCCATGAGACTTATCCATAATGTTAAATCTGTACCATCAAACTTACGTATATCTATTTTGGGTAGGTTGGTTTTGAACCTTGAAAAGATTAACCTATTCCATGATTTTGTCTATTAGGGTTGTACCCACCTTGTGGCTTTCTAAACCCCTTAATTTAGATAGTATTACTTTTTCAAACCTACATAACTCAATTAAGGATATTGTAAATTGGTCAACTAAGTTATTCTTAATGAAATTTACCACTTTTTCACAATCTGGTGGGATTGTTGCCTCAATTTTTGGTGGTTGACAATAAAGATGGTCATCAATTTCCTCCATAAAAGAATCGTTTGATCCTAAATATGACATGAATTCAAGTTTGTTTTTATTTTGAACAATAGATTCCTCTTTATTAATTAAGGGAGGATAGAATCTAGTGCAAGTTGTAACAATAAAAATTTAGAACATATGCTAAGACTAGTTTTGAAATTTATGGTTTGACTAAAACTTGACCACTAAATTAAGGACCTTATTTTATGTATAATAGTGAATTACAAAGAATTAACCCTACCTAATTTCTTATAAGGTTTCCAAAAATATAATTTATTTTTTAAAATTCCAAATATTATAGTTTATAGAACAAAATAATGAAAAAATTTAACTAAAGTTTGACCACTAATTTAAATAATTTATTGTATTTTTAATAGTAAAGTATAAAGAACATACCCTACCTAATTTTTGATAAGCTTTCCAAAAATGTAATTATTCTAGAAAAATTCCAAAAATTGTGGCCTATGGAGCAAATTAATGAAAAAACATAAAATCACAATAATTTTTTGAAAACGTACCTTCAAAATCTAATTTTTTAATTGAGAACTTACTTATGGAATATCACAAATCCAGAAAAAATCAAATCAAAATTCGCACTGGTTTGGAAGATGTGGTGGAAACAAGAATGATGACCCAAATCATAGCTTTGATACCACTTGTTATGATATTTCTTGGATATATTTGTAAAAATCTGAATTATAGTAGACCACTTCGAGGGGGTTATCTCCAATAATTAGTAAATGTGATATGAATTGAATAAAAGATACTATGGTGATTTAGGAGGAAAATCTCTTCCTTTACTTATAAGCTTAACCATGTAGGGACATACCCCTTCATCGTAATAAATAGTATTTAAGGTATTAACTAAAACTAGTGTTAAATATAAATTCCTTAAAATAATTGTATGATAAGTTTGCATTTATTGTAACTAAGTTTAAAAATGTTTTTGTTTCCAACATAATTCCTAGAAATGCAATTCCAAAGCAGGGATGAGAATTTTTTAATAACCAATAAAGGATTTATTTCCAAATTAATTGTTGTATTTTTTTCTTTGCACAAGGTGAGGATAATGGAACCATTAATGTACAAGCAAGTCTTTCCATGTCAAATCTTAGCCTTGATCCCAAACCTTTGATTTCCTCTTGATGGTCTTCTCCTTAATGTTCCCTTCAAATACTTCTAAACATTTCATTTTCCCATTCCCTTAATTTATAAGTTTTTTTTTCTATTTTCCCAATGATATTATTTAATTAAGAATATTAAATCAAAAATTGGTCTCCACAAATTATGCCCTCTAACTAGTGGAAGATAATTTTAAAATAATTAAAATTTAGTTTCTCCACATATCTAGTAAATCAAGTGAGTTGACTTAAGAGTTAATTGAAAAAAATGAGGATTTATTTTCTTCCTTGTCTTCTTAGCTAGTTTAAAAATATATAAATAAAATATGTATTTTCATGCACTCTTGTTAATTTTAGTTTTTGATTAGAGGTAAAAAATGAGTTTTGAAGGGGCTAAGAACCCCTTACAAAAGAAAGCAGCTGAAACTAAAGAAAACTAAAATAAGTATATATCAGCCCATACGTAGCGAACCAACAACAAAACATCAACCAAAAAGGAGGACCCCAAACAACATCACTACATGTTCTTCAGGATATCAATAGCCTCCACGTCGCTCCCCATAGCCTTCTAAGCATCATCCAAGACATCAAACAGTTCTTTGTTAGGAGCACCAGCCTGAGCCTTAGTCTTGTTTCTAGTTCTAGCCCCAGACCCATCTATATTCACCTCATTAATCAAAACATTATTCTTATTCCCATTCTTATCAACATAAACCTCCTCCTCCTTTAGCTTGCCACCAACACCAATCTCTTCAGCATGAAAAGTCTCCTTGTGATTCTTGGCACTAACAAAAGGAGAGGTAATACCAATAGATTCCAAGTTGACCACAGACTTAGTCACCTCCCCACCCTTGACCATGTTAGCACAAATTTTCTCCAATTGATCCTCCAGGATGAGAACTCTACCTTCCAAATTTTGTTTCATCTTAAGAGTTTCCTCCACCACAATATTCAAGGAATTAAACAATTCATTGATCTAGTTTTGAACAGAGGACTCTTCATCCTTACTCATCACACCCTGTACTTTGACATTTGTCATATTAAGTTCATGAAAAAACCATTTAAACAATTTGAATAAAACAATGGAACCCTCTCTAACAGTTCCCAAAACATCAGAGATATCTTCCCTATCAAAATTAAAAAACCCCTTGCCCACAACAGATCTTCCTCCTTAAAGGAGCTTACCTTATCCTGACTGGTAGAGACTTCCTTACCTTTCCCAACAACAACCAACATTTTGATTTTGCGGATGGAATCCACAATCTCCTTAGCCACAACCTTTCTTTTCTTCAACCACTCCAGGTCCGCAGTTGGGGTATCCACAACATCCTATCCGCCAACAACCATAGCCTTACCTTTCTTCTGCAAGTTTGGGCTCACAACTGGGCTATCATCAACATCCTGTCTGCCCGTGATCGTGAGAGGAGAGTCCCTCTCTAGCATTTGAATTGCATACCTTAAAACTCATTTCTTCTTACTTCCCACCTCTAGCCCCTTCTTCTACTTAGTCACAGGGGGTGACGATGATGCCTCACCATACAAATCACTCTTGTCCTTCAAACCAATACTCGACAAATTAGCATCCACCTCATCACTACAAGTCTCATAACCCTTATTAGGGCACAACACCCCTTTCTTAGACTTCCCCACAGCATGGGGTTGTGGACCCACCTCCATAGAAGCAAGAGAGTCTGGGACAAAGTCCACATCCTCCTCAGAATCTGAGTCCTTCTCTAAGATAAGTTCTCTTCTTCCCTTTTTTACTAGTTGGCTCCTCTTTAGAGACTATTTACCCTTAGGGTAGCAATCGACTTAGCCACCTCAAAAGATTTAGCATACTTTGAAATTAAAAGGATTAACCCCACATGCAAAACTAGATTTTTGGGGTTTCTCTTATGGTCCTTGAGACCAAAATCCATCGACGCCAGGAGATAATAGGGAAAGGAAATTCTTTTCTTGTTGTGGAAATGATTAAGCATAAGGAAGTGGTAAGCATTTACCACAAAGAATCGTCCTTCCAAGGTGATATAACGCATGAGTTCCTCGGCCACATTTCCCCACAACGCCTTGAGAGAGCTCCTATGGTAAACCTTGCTCTTTGTCGTCCTCAAGTCCTTAGCTTCATCCCTCTTGAAGAAAATTTGCATAGTAGTTTGTGACTCCTTGTCTTTGAAAAATTTCATACCATCCGTGGGCAACCTAATGATATTTGCTATAAAATCTTCATTCACATCAAACTTCGTTCTGCCCAACTTCAACACCCTATTGTTCCATGCTTTTGCAAACAATGCCTCAGTTGGAGGACTGTTACCATGCAATCTCTCCAGGTATGGAGTCAACCCTCCTTTCTGTAACACTTGCCAAACGTTCGACTTCTTCTTAGCAGCTTCGTAGGAGAAGGGCTCCGCATAGTTCCTATCACCTCCTATGTCTACAAAATTTGCAAATTCTATAATCTTGAGAGCTCTAAATGCAATGAGAAGAAACTTGAAGAAGATGATGCAAAGAATGCCCAGAATTCGTGTGAAAACATAAATAAGGCAGGATAGAACTATGATCCTAGAGTTTTGTTCCCTACAGATATCAACCACCGTACCATTAGCTTGTTTCAAATCTGGCTTACCATCCCTCCACATAATCATCGGCCACATGAAGATAGTCATGCACACTGCAAACCATAATAAATCCTCAACCATTTTAAATTTGGCAATCATGATTAATACTTGCTATTGCCTGTAACTCCAAGATTAGCAAAGACATTAGCTAATCTGTTGCCCTCTCTCAAAATATGAGAGATGTAATATTCATCAAAAGAATTAAGAATATCAATAGAGTCCCTAATCAAAGAATCAATAGTCCATGACGGGGTAGCACAATTCTTCAAATTATTGATGATATTGAGAGTCCCCCTCAAGCCATAATTTCTTATAGCCTTTGACTTGTGCCAACTTAAGACCATGATAGATATGTTAATTTTAGTTGATGATTAAATTAAAATAGCTTAATTATTATTTTTTCCACACACTTCTTTAATTAACTAAAATTAACAAAACAATCAAGTAAATTATAGAAAATAAATCTATTAGCTCAAATCATAAATCACTTAAATTAACAATCATCTAAGTTCAACTCTCCTTAACAACTCATCATCACTTAACTAATTACTTAACTATTGTCTAAATTATTTAACTAAATTTTATTTGGATAATTTATTTTTAGTTTAATTTGCAATGAAAAATTATTTATTTATTATTATATTATTTTATAATATTTAATTTAATTTATATTGTTTGGTTCTTTAATTTATTTTTTAGTATTTCTTATTAACTTTATTAATTTGACTAAATAATACATACCCTTAGCTTATAATTTATAATTTAAGTATTCTCCTAGTCTTAATGAAAGGGATTTTAATGCACCAAAGAAGGGATCATGACACAAATTGTTTGAGTTGGCCTCCAATCATAGCCCTAACAATAATGTTGAACCCTTGTAGACACCAAACAATAGAGTGGCCTCAATTATAGACACATAATATTGATCCTAATTTTGTTGACATCTCCCAAAGACTCGGATCAAAAATAGGTTATTGAGTACTTATGAGATGGAGTTTCTATCACATAGGGTGCATCTATGCCCCTATTGGGAAACAACAAAAAATGATTTGGAAAGCACACTACAACTGTGGTGTAAGACACTTTGGCATAAAAAAATGATTGTTATACTACAATAGTGCTTATTATTAGCCACAAATTTGTCATGATGCCATTGTATACATTTGGTCTTTGCATAGCCTAGGCATTACAAACCCTACAAGTCAAAAATTAAGCACCTTTTTTGGTTCCTAAAAATCCTTGGCACCCTATCCATGGATTTCATGTCAATTTCCTATGAGCAAACATGATCATGACTCAGTATGGTGGTAGATAGATTCTCAAAGATTGCCATCATGGTAGCTTGTAAGAAGGGGTTTCCACAAAAGATGCTACCAAGCTTTTCTTTGAGAATGGTTGGGTCCATTTCTATCTGCCACAAAGTATCATTTAAAGCATCACCATGCATGGAATGAAATCCATATTCCAACATAGCTAAAATCATGCATTGCATAGCTCCATGGGTCATAATCCATTTATCTTTCCCTTGGGTACCAACCATTGACACTTTATGCTATCTTGCCTATCATGTTGAATGAGACCTTACTGCATGTACTCACTAGTTTTGAGTTAGTAACAATTTTTGGTTTCATCTACAAAAAGAGTGGCTTGAAGGGTCATAGAGGAAACTTTGACCCCTTTAATATGGACCCTACACTTTCATCAAATAGATTGGCAAGAATACTCAATTGACCTCATTTTCTTGTACGAGTAATTGGGTTGATATTTTTCACCATTGTTGGGCATTGTTAATGTTGTTGAATACCTTCATAGTGTTGTACTAAATACAAATATCAATGTCTTATTAGACTCAAATCAAATCATTGAGGTTTTTTTCAAGACACCAAAAAATCAATATATTCATCTCTATCGTGTAATACAAGCATGATTGTTTCCTCTCAATAGGGTAAGTGGTTCACTAGGGACTAGGCTGGAAAAAAGCTTCCTTGTTTATTGCAAATCCCTAAGCAAAGAGGCAAACTGCTTCTCAAGAGGGGACAAGTTATCCAACTAAGATCTAGAAGCATTTGAACAACATTTGCAAGTTCGAATCCAAAAAATATAAAAAATATCATGCTTTATTATTTTCTACATCTCCATAATTTGGATTTTCAAATGCCTTTAGAATGAAATGTGGTCCTATTCTTGGAGCAATGTTTCAAGAGTTTTGGGTCCTACCATTCTAGTAACAAAATGTGGTTTCCTAGATTTGCATCAAATGATTATTCCAATTTTTTAGTTTGTTGCTCAATCAGCCATGTATACCTTCTTTCAACATTTGTCATTTTGATATTTCTCACTCGTAATTCCAAAACCCTTTTGTTCTTTGTAAAGTCGATTGATAGAAATAAAATTTTAAAATCCATATTATGATGTGATTGACAAATGGACTAATACATCTAATGTTTTATTACTTTTTGAAACTTCAGCATCTTTTGATTTACTTTTAAGATTATTTATTTTGTATTTCAAAATTTAAATATTATTTCTTATATTCTTTTGATGACTGTCGCCCTGTCATCCTCAAAAGCTTGAAAAAAATTTGCTGTCCCCAAAACTCACTTGATGTCAACCAAGCAATTGAAAAAGGAATCAAAGCAACTCTTGCCCAGCACCTGCAGCAGAATGCTCAAACCCTGCACTCTACACCAGCTTTGGGTGGCAGTCAGTTTTTTAACATTGAGAATTTGATAATCTGTTGTTTTCTAACATGACACACATAGCCACATCTGCTGCACTACCCTACAGATCAAAAATTTGAAATCTAGGCAGTATGAACTTACAAATGTATCTAGAAATGCAATATATCAAATAAAAATACAAGCAACATAGAAAACAAGAAAAACGAACCGAAACAGGAGTGTGGATGGCAGCCCTCTTAATGTGACCCTTTTGACCAAAACTTCCTGATTTTAAACATGGCAAGTGACGGGCACGGCCAAGTAATGCGTAGACACACTGCTTTGTCTGTGCTTCATGCTTACGCTCTTCCTGCCACTGCAAGACTTCTTCCGTTTCATTGTACCAGAGTTTCAGATTTAACCTGAAAAACTATACAGTGTCAGATTTAACTATCGTCTTTCATTAAAGTGAAATTGGCATGCAATTGTCATGCAAATAATATTTTTCAAGGGCTTCAAAATGATAGTCTTGGTTAAAACTAATGCCTATTCAAATACCCTGTAAAATATGGTTCGATTATAACTTGATAATATAAAAAATGCCATTGTAATAAAGGATTGATGTTGTAAGTGCAAAAATGACTACAACTAAGTAGCTGCTTATGATAACAAGGAATAGCTACAGACTACCACATACTCTAGCGGGAATGCTGCTTACAGTTTTGGCATGTTGCAAGAAAAAATAAATAGTTAACATCATTGAGCAGTCTGTTATTGGTTTGTCGCTGAAAACTCCTAGATCCAGGTCCTATTTCAATCCAGTCAAAGTCCTGGACAGATCCCCTATGGAGCTCTCCAGGGCTCTGCTAAACATATCCATGACCCACTCAACTCCAGGTCTGTTAAGTAGGACCCTGGCAAGCCCTCTAAAAAAGATGCCTTTTTTTGCTCTTTTGACTTAAAGGTTGACTAAAAAATTAAACATGAGCCCTAACCCAAAAAGTGCCATCAAAACCATTTGAAACACTGAACAAACTCATCTTCCTTCATTGTAAATGTAAAAGACAAACCAAATACACTTGCCGAGCTTTCATTCTTGCTTGTCATTACACAAATAGAGCTTATGATTGATCATTGAACATTTTAAAGCAATTGAATTGCTATTCCTATGCATGTACAAGAGCCCATACACTGCCAAGTAGAGAGATTTTTTTAATTGGAGATAAGATTTTTTGGTTTTTTCCTTCATTTTTCCTTTTACAAATGAACTCTCCTGTTTTGTTTTCATTATTTTATGTTTAAAATATTATATAATATATACCTATGTATATTGGCTCTATGGTAATCTCAATGGCAACATGTTTGGAAAAAAACACATTCCAAACAAATGAAAACAATATATATATACACACACTTGATACACTGTCAATAGATGTCCTCACAAAAACATTTTTTAGTATAGGGGTTTTATTAAGCGGCTCTTCCCTACTAAATATTAGTCATACTAAATAGAAAAATGCTGCATATCCTACCTAAAACTTCCCTGTAGCCTCCATAGCTAAAGCACAAACTACCCCACTAGCATGAGAAACCAAACAAAGGACAAAGAACAAAAAATGTACATTATAGCATGAACAACTAAATTAATGGGCAAAGTTGTATCAAAAACAACACATATCAATCTATTCATAGAGCTCCTAGACAAAAATAAACAACATGAACAACTCTATTAATGGGCAAAGCTGTACAAAAAACTACATGATACATATATCATCCATATATTAGACCCAAAAGCCAAATTCATCTAATGCCTATACCTAGACAGAATACTCAACAGATTAGGGCATTTTAGGCACCCTCATCATCCAAGGCCTACACTTGGAGGACGTGATTTCCAACATTCATGAGCTCAACCATGTACACCATTCCCAAACATGTTTACTAATTTCACAGAACTTCCAGACTTATTGCAACATCCAATCCATGTATCTTTATGCCCTTAAGCAGCCCCACTCAACACATTGCTCATAGGATCCATTCATAGATTCCAATTTTGGAAGCATGTTATTGCTTGCTACCTTTATAACCCCATCAAATGAGACCACCAAGTGATGTAACACTAGGTTTACGTCTTTGCAATTGGCATCCAGAGATCTCATAGGCTCCATTAGGACAACTAATGCATTAAAGAGCCGAGTGTCAACCACCTATGACTTCATTTCCTAACACACACTATACCTACCCATGTTGAGACTGCCCCACATCTTTTTCCACCTCAGCTTCCTACATCCATATATTTACAAAAGTTCCTCCAAACTAGCCCTAATCTCATTGTTTTCTACCGCCACCTTTAGCTTATGTTTAAAATCTGCCATCATAAAGCCCCACAACCAAATAGTACCATTGTCACAAATACCATTAGGACCCAATAACACGTTTATCACATTAAGGACACTAGTAGCCAAGCAATTAAATATAATCTTGAGTCTATGATTAGATACTCTCCCATGTCAAAGAAATTTGTTGACCATATTGCCAAATCCAATTTTGTAGCCTGCAGTTAACACCAACTCAATTCTATCATTCATGTGTACTAGTGCAAGATGATCCAGGAAGCTTAATTGTAGAACACTAGCAAATACATCATTGGATTCTTCCTAGTCTCAAGCCCCAAGTACTTAGGGTCCAAACAAAACTTAGTTCTCCACTCAAAATACCACCAATTGCTAATGGTACCTTTCTTCACATCTTTTGTGGGACAAATCCCCCTACATGACTCAAGTGGCTCCCTCATGGAGTTGAGGGCATTGACTGCCATGGATATAGAGAGTTGTTTGATTGGAAAAATTCAACCATTAAATTTTGATGGGGCTCAAGCATAACTGATAGAAGGTCTTCATCAATGGAAGAGCAATTGTTTCATCTTCCATAATAGTTATTTTCCTTGTGTGGCATTGTACATTCATATGTAATTATGCCAGTATTTAAAAAGAAAGATACATAGCAATTCATTTCTTTCAATAGAATGTTATATGACTTGAGTGTTGACAACATCTTTGTTCCCATCCTTTGTGAGCTAGAGCCCTCCAAATAACTCAAATGGTTTCTCTCATGAAGTCAAGGAGCAACACCTTGACATATGTCAAGCAATGTCCTACAAGCCAAATTCAACCATTATAGGACATTGCTTGACATATGACAAGGTTTTCCCACTGACATGTCAAATGAAAAAATGACTTTGTAAAACCCTAATTCTAGAAGCTTCCAAAAAGCTTGTTATAAGCAGCTGGGATGTATGTTGCGGTTGTGTGATTCGCGAGATTGTATTATGTTTTGCACTAGATAATAAAATCATTAGGTGGCTGAGTTTTTGTGGATGTAGCCCATATTGGGTGAACCACGTTAAATTTTCGTGTTGATCTCTTTTGTGTTATTCTTCATTGTTATTTCTAGGTTATTTAATCTACATACAATTGTTAATGTTTATTGCTCCAATATGCCTGAACCCTAACAACTGGTATTAGAGCCGTGTGTATTTTGGTTGATTGGCAGGAAACCTCTAGATTTGAGCGGGAGCAATGGAAGAAGGAAAATTCAAGGTTGAGAAGTTCAATAGCCAGAATTATCAATTATGGAAGTGTTGTGACCTTTTCACACATCACCCCATTCAAAATGGGGACCCCCTAATTTTTGCTCCCTTCCTCGTCTTTTGGCTTTGGTTTTGTCTCTCTCTGTCTCTCTCTCTCTCTTCTGCTATCTGCCTTTACAGGAATGTGCTCGCCTTTGAGCTTAAAAGTGAGATTTTGGATAAGTCTATAGAATTAGGGTTTTGAGTTTTTTGGTCAATTTGAAGTAAAATGGAGTGAATAAGTTGGAATCTGAGCTTCACGTTGCAGTTAGTATGCTTCCAGTAGGTTCCCAGCTAAATTTCATCAGATTCCGACAACTTACTATTTTTAGTAAGTACCTAATTTGGGATGTTTTCTCAGCACTTTGAAGTTTCGATCGCTACACTACATCCAGAACATGTCAAGCTGCTTGTCTGCAAATTTTGAGCCAAAATGGACAACTGTCTATTTTTAGCAAGTTCAGCTTCCGGAGTAGATTTTAGGGTTTATATGTGAAGTTCTTCAATGCATGTCTAAAGATTCTTTCTAGGTTTTCTGAGACCTACGCAGTGATATAACATGCAAAATGAGATGCTGACTTTCAATATTCAGCCTTTAGGGGCTATTTTTAGGGTTTGCATGTTGAAATTTTCTTTGCATGTCTGGAGATTCCTTGTGGGTTTTTCGAGGGCTTCACAACAGTATAACATGCAAACCAAGATCAAGACCTTTTTCAAGAGCCGTCTTCAGAGGCTATTTTTAGGGTTTGCATGCAGGGCTTTTCAGCACATGTCAAGTGATTCTTTATGGGTTTTTCAAGAGCTACACAATGATGTGACATGCAAAGAGAGATGGTCACTTTTCAGAGACTTACTATTTTTTGTAGGTCCATTTCCATAGCTTCCCAACACATCAGTACCACAAACAGGGCGAAGGGTAACAAAAATGAAGTTAAATGGAGGTCATTTGATAGACATGCAATTCAAATTAGGGTTTCCATCTTTGGGACCCAAAATGAGGGGTAAAATGGCAAAAATTTTGAAAACTGGTGTATCCCATCACGATCAGCATCTTTCAAGGAGTCCACTGGTAAAATTTGAAGGCAATCGGAGCACTTACTATTTATAGTAAGGCATTCTAGAAACATGCTATAAATAGCAAATCAGCATCAGGTGCCAGTGTGAATGGGAAAGTCTATTGATGAGGATCACGTCATTCAAATTTCAAGTCAAATGGAGTTGTGGAAGTCTCAAAATCAAGTAGTTGCTATAAATAGTAAACCACCTTCAGAAACATGCTATAAATAGCAAGTCAGCTCGGGATGGCAGTGTGAACAGATTAATTAGGTCATTTGGTGTAAACCCTATTGTAGTCTTCCAAGTTGTCCTATAGGCCCATACTGCCTCAGGAAATCTAGCTACCCAATCCTTCCTATGAATCTGCACTATTTTGGTTAGAATGTTTTCAATTTCTCTATTTGTTACTTCCACCTAACCATTGGCTCGAGGGTGGTATGGTGTGGACTTCCTATGTATGATCTCATATTCTTGAACCAATTTGGTGATCAACTCTTATGTAAATTGGGGACCTTGATTTGTGAAAATTTCTCTTGGCACTCCATACCTTTTAAATATATCTTCATATATAAATTTTTCCACATTTCCATCTCTTGTAAATTGCAATACTTTAGCTTCTACCCACTTTGTTAGATAATTTGTGCAGACTAATATGTATTCCTTATTGTTTGATGTTGGTGATATTGGGCCAATAAATTCCAACCCCCATTTATCAAATGGTGCTATTGCTAACTATGGTTGCAATGGCATCCAATTTTTTTTAGTTGGTCTACCCATTCTTTGATAACTATCACAAGTCCTAGTGAATTTTACTACATCCTTATGGAGAGTTGGATAGTAATAGCTAGTGGTGAGAATATTGAGTATTGTACTCTTTGCTGCAAAGTGTCCCCAACAAGGTTCATCATGGCAAGATTTGAGGATATCATAGACCTCATCTTCTTCGATGCATCTTCTCATAATGTTATTTTGGTCTGTATAGAATAAGTAACCGGCTTTCCATGAGTAGGGAAAACTATTTGTGAACCAACTTTTTCTTTTCTCTATGGGAGAAATGAGGTGGTGTATGTCCTACTACTAGATAGGTTGAAATATTAACAAACCAAGATGTGTCCAGAGATCGAGCAAATAAATGCTCATCTAGAAAAGAATCATCAACAACATCTTCTGCTGATTGAGTTGGTAGCTTGGATAGAAAATCTTCCACTATATTTTCTTTACCTAGCTTATCCACTATGGTGATGTCAAATTATTGGAGCAATAACAACCATCTAACAAGTATGCCTCCAATCACTGGTTTATTCATTAGATACCTTATTGTCGTGTGATCAATGTGTATGGATACTGGATATCTTGTGATGTAGTGTCTGAACTTGTTGATTGCATATACAAATACCAACATCTATTTTTTTCCACTGTATAATTAAGCTATGCCCCCTTGTAGATTATTGTTAATGTAATATATGGCATACTCTTTATTGCCTTCCTTATGTCCAAGAACTGTTCCTATAAAAAATAAAAAAACATTTGTATGTATGAGGAAAGGTAAGGTCCAATTTGGTCCTCTCAAGATAGGTGCTTTGGTTAATGTTGTCTTGAGTGCTTCAAAAGAGTGTTGACAAGTAGTTTTCCACTCAAATTTTGCATCTTTTGTGAGTTTAAAACAAATAATGGGGCTACAAGTTTGCTAAAGTCTCAAATGAATCTCCTATAGTACCCAGCATGTCTTGGAAAAATTCTAACATCTTTTTGTCTTTAAGGCACAAGGAGTGTTGAGATTACTTAAATTTTATTAGGATCCACTTGAATTCCATATTTTGACACAAGAAGTCCTAGTACAATTCCTTTTGTCATCATCATGAAACATTTTTCATGACTCAGGGATAAATTATCTTCTTGACACCTTTCTAGGACCTTCTCTAGGTTACCAAGTGCTTCATCATATGTATCCCCATAAGTTGTGAAATCATCCATGTAGACTTCCATAGAATCATGTAGAAAATATGAGAATATACTCTACACTGCCCTTTGGAAAGTGATTGGAGCATTACATAGTTAAATGGAAGGAAAAAATAAGCATATGTACCCCAAGGGCATGTGAAGGTTGTTTTATCTTGGTCCTTTTGAGTTATCTTAATTTGGTTATAGCCACTAAATCCATCTAGAAAGGAGAAGTACTTTTTACCTGCTAGTGAATCAAGTACTTGCTCAATGAATGGTAGTGGAAAGTGGTCTTTTCTAGTGGTTGCATTCAATTCTCTGTAATCCACACACAATCTCCAATTTCATCCTTTCTCTGGGACAATTACTAGAGGTGACACCCATTGACTATTAGAAATAGGATAAATGAAGCCTGCATCAAGCGATTTTGCAATTCTATTTTAACTATGTCTCTTAGTGCAGGGTTCATTCTCCTTTGGGGTTTCCTTATGGGTTTGAAACCATCATTGATGTGTATCCTGTGCATACACAAGGCCAGGTCAATCCCCTTCATGTCATGGTAATCCCATACAAAGGTTGTTGTGCGTGCCTTCAACATAGTGGTTAGGGATGTCTATTGCATAATAGTTAATTCACTATTAACATTTAACATTTTACTTGATATGATTTCCAAAGTCTTGGATGTTGTTTGTACTAATGAGAGATCAAGTCCTACCATGTTTGGGACACATTGTTTTGGTAGAAAAGTATGGAAAAGTTGGGATATTGACTCAGATGAACTAGTAGGGATAACATCTTGTAGAGGATCTTACAAACATGTCAAGCATTCATGTTGTTGAGGGTCCCTACTGTAATTATTATATATGATGTGTGTTATTAAGTCATCCTCATCTTGGTTGCTTAACAATGGGTTGCATTCAATATGCATGAGGTTTTACAAGGCTTACTAGTCTTCCTCATCTAGGGTAGGCCAAATGGTTTGTTCTAAGTCTGCATGTGTCTGGGTTGGTGGATAAAGGACTAATTTCTTAGTCACATTTCCATTTGAGATTATCATATTTCTAGACCTGCAACCTATAAATGCATTTTTTGTTGCCAACCATGTTTTTCCTAAAATGAGGGGATATATTGCAAGGTTATCTTTTGGTTACAATACCATTAAATCTATAGGGTATCCCATGAATCTAGTGTTATGACCAAGTCTTAAATGATGCCCTTGGGTTGAATTGTTGACCTATTTTCTAATTGTAAGATAATGGGTGTAGGTCTGAGGTCTATTAACTATAATAGTTGCATTATTTCCTTGGTCATCACATTAATAGCTACTCACACATCAATCAAGGTGTTTTTAATGAGTGCCATTTATCTTTACATCTACTATAGGACTCCTAGGATCTGCATATTTGGGGATAGTTATGTTTCCCAATATAATATCTACAAGTTGCCCTAAGACATGAACAGTCTAAGGGTCCTTTCTCTTCCTTCCTAGATTTTTAAGGCAAAGTTCTCTCACCGTCTAAGTGTAAATGGGAATCTCCTTGATGGCTTGGATAAGGGGCATTTTTTTACAAACATCCTTAAGTTGTCCCAACATATCAGTTTTAGCTTGTGTTTGATGTCTTTGAACAACTAATCATTTAGGGGATGGAGGCTCTAGACTTGAATTAGCATGGTTAACCTGATTTGACTCAGGCTCCTTAGGTGGGTTTTCCAAGGTCTTTGTTGGGGGTTCCTCATCAACCAAATCAATGATTTGAGGGGATGAAGGTCCAACCAATGTTTTCCCTCATCTGAGGTAGACATCGCTCACCTCTACCCCATAAGTAGGGTATTGAATAAATTTTTTAGTATAGGCATATTGAAGAAGATTTTATCTAGGTTAGGTGCGAGATGGGCTAGCACTCAAGGTGCTCTAGGTGGCTGAGATGATAAATTTATTGGGTTTGTCATAATGGCTTGTTTTTGTGATTGCAAGGGCTATTGTGGCTGCTCATAATTCATGTTTTGGTTTTGTCATTATTGTCCTTTTTTCCATTGAGGTTGCCATTGGTTTTGTTGTGGTGGCCTTTGGGGGTTGTAGTTGGATCCTTAGTAGTTTTGTTGTGGCTACATGTTTTATTGTTGTTGATTCTAGTTGGGTTGAGTGGTTTGCCATTGGCTTTGTGTATTTGACCAAAGTTAAGGATTCCAATTGGGGAAATTTGGATTGGTAACTTGAAATGACATATTGTAGTTTAAAGTATCATGAGGCATACCTTTTCTTGACTTCCATGGTTTCCTTTGAGAAATTTTGAACACTTGTCCATCTTCATCCTCCAGTGCTTGAAATTTTGTTTTCCCTTGCCTATCCTTAGAAATACTTGCCACTCTTTTCCACTTGTAATTAACTTTTCTTTGTCTACAATTAGGGAAATATTTAGTAAGGACTACCTTTGCCTCTTCTTTCTTCTTCTTCACATGTAGAGTGTCCAATTGTGTAGCCAAATGGTTGATGGTATCTTCTTTCATGTTGGACAAAAGATTACTCAGTTCCACCCTAGAGACTCCATTAGATGTCTTGTTGATGGAAGATATTGTTGCAAGAGTGAGCAGTTGGTGTTGTCATTGATGTCAACAAGATTGTGTTATCATTTATGAGTGGAAGATTGTGGGAAGAGTATGTGTAGTTGTTGGTTTTGTCTATGTTGTTCCATTAATGATGATTTGATTAGTTGTATTTTATTATCATTAGTAAGCTAATAGTTTCAACCTATAGTGTTGATTTTATAAGGTTCTATCTATGGATATATGGTAGAAGATGGTGAGGATGTTTGTCTAGTGTTTGGTTTCCAAGTGCTTTTGAGAAAAATTGATAAAAAGAGGAAATAATGAGTTGTAGTGTTGTTTTGGGTTGTAGAGTAGTGTTCTGGTGTTGCTCTGCATTTCTTCTAGGTTTAAGATCTATCTATGCATTTTGGATATGTTTATCAAAGGTGTTGCATTCAAATTTTGGTGTGTTGGATCATTGAGCTAAGGAAGTTGTGTTCACTAGTGGGTGAATTTTGTATTGTAGAGGCATCTAGGAGAAATGTTTTTGCTCCGTGTTTCTTTGTAGTTTGGTTTCAGGTCTTATGGATCTGAAGGCATTCTGACATTGTTGGTATCTTTCTTTAGGTAAAGTTTTTTTAGGCTTGGTGCTTTCAAAGTTAGTTTCTTAAGTTACAGTGTATTATAGAGTGTACTAAGTGTGTACATTATTTAGGCAAAATTTTCTATGAAGAAGTTTGTTGGATTTTAGGGTGTTTGTGGAATATTCTAGATTGTGTTCATGTGGCATTTTCTTTCTATGAGTTGTTGTTGGATCAAAGGAACCTTGTACTTAAAATCTTAATGTTGTTTACATGAGTAACGACTAACCTAGTTGTTTACACTACTTGTGAAATTTAAGGAATCATGGTGTGGCATGTATGAGTGGATTTAGGTCCTAACCAAGGTGTGTTGTGGTCTTCCTTCATGCCTTTCCACCGTGGGAATGTTTTGGTGTTGACCTAATTTGAGTTTGCATAGTTAAGGAGAATAGATGACCTTAGATAATGTTTTCAAGGTTGAAGATGATATAAATATGAGTTGAGTTGTTGAGGTTTGCGAAGAGAGATAAGTATGATGTGAATAATGTAAATTACAGAGTGTTAGAGTATGAATTTGAGAAGTGCAGTGTGAAATTTCATGTGTTAGACTGTTGGATGTAGTGAGAAGAAGGTGTCTACAATTCTTTAGTCAAACTACGAAGGTGTTGGTGATATTGTGGTGGATTTCTTTGTGTAACATTATTCTCTATCTTCTTTTCTATTTTGGCAATGAGCCTTTTGCAGCGATCCCTTCTTTCTCTTGGGAAGTGAGCCATCTGACAGTGAGCCCTATTGTATTTGATGTTGATATTACCTTATATTGTGAGCTAATCCTCACCATGGTTTTTCCCATCTTGGGTTTTCCATGTAAATATGGTGTTCTTTTGTGCATGGAGTTGATTGTGTTTTAGTCTTTGTTATTTTCTTTTCATGCTAAATCATTATAATAGATTAAGGGTTAATTGAATGAATATGGATCTGAATGTTTATAAGGGTTTTGAAGTTTTAAGATACAACTGATTCACCCCCCTCTTAGTTGTCTTGTACATTCAACAAATGTCCTATCTCCTCTAACCTTCTTTGTGAAATAGCTTGAATAGTTCCTACATGCCTTGAAAATATCCTCAAATGGTGCTTGAGAAATACCTCCTCTCCTAATGAGGTTAAGTGCATCCATACATTCCTCATTAATCCCTCTTAAGAATATTAGATTTAGAGACTCGTTAGAGAGTCTATTTTGGTGCAATTTCTTAAGGAAAAACTAGAACCTTTTCATGTAGTATTCCAAAGATTTATCCTCCTTTTGTGACATCCTAAAGATGTCATCTCTTTTTTTGTCAATTCCTCTACAGTAGTCATGATACTTCTCTAGGAACTCTGTCTTCATAGTATTCCAATTAGGAACAACATCTCTTCCAACCTATGAACCATATTAGAGCAACATCCTTCAAGGTTGTTGGAAACAATTTGAGCCTATGTGCATCTATTGTATAATCATAGCTTCTACATAGCACATCAAACTCAAACACAAAGGTATCTAGATCCTTAGTAACCAAACCATAGAAGACAGGCAATGTTGAAGGAGGTATGTTCTTCAAGGAAATTGCTCTCTCCTAGTTGGCAATGGGGAACTCAAAAGTTACATGCTCTAGTGGGCCATCCACCATTATATCACCCGTGGTTTGGAAGGTCTCCTCTGTATGTGCAATGGATGTTGGTGTTAGGGAAATTTCTTCTTCAAGAATACCCTCGCTTTGTTCACTTTGATCACCAATATCCTCTTTAGCTTTGTGTGTTGAGGGGAGAAGTCTTCCCAAAGTGTCTCATTGCCTCCACATAAAAAAATTATGAATTTTTGTGTCAATGACTCTTGCACAATGTTAGTAAAATGTTCTCATGTTGGTGGATTAGAACTTATTAATCCTAATGTTGGAAATAAAACACTAAACTAAGAAAGCTTGAAATAACAAACCTAAGAATCTTGAATGTAGCACCATCCTTGGAAATGGCACCAAAAATGTAAGGCCCAACTAATGCTTAGTAAACTTGGTGTTAGAGACACAATTCAGAGGTGGTTCCTAGCTAAATAGTCCATTAAACGCTTGTAAAGACTTCATTTAATTATCAACTAGGGCTACGTAAGCTTGTGATGATGCTAGCACTATACATGCATCCAAAGATTCTATACTTCCTATATTGTCTAGTATAGGTGGTTTACACATGTGAAAAGTAAATAAAGCATAAACTTATAAAACAAGGAAAAAGGATTTGGAACTATTGCTATGGTTACTTTCAGCTTAACACTATAACTAAATTGTTAAACTTGAACTCTGCAATTAACTAACACTACTAAATTTTACTTCTAACTACTTGACTCACTCCAAAGGACAATGCATTGAAACAAAGCAGAACATAAATCATAAGACAAGATCTGATTCATGTATAGAAAATGAGGAATCTAATTAAGATGAATGCAATAATGAAAGCATCTAATGTAACAAAAATTTTTAAAGTGGATAATAGTTACCTTGAGTGGCCCTTGCTCAAGTTACTGTATCCACAAAGTAAACTCAAATATAAACTCCTCAAATCAACTGAACATAATGATAAACTGAAATATCTTCATTACATATAACTAGATTTCGTAATCTAACAAGAATCTTCACAAATTTATTATTCATGAATGCATAATAAGAAATTACTTAAGTATTGTTTGTGTAATGAAATAACTATTTTTATCAAAACATATCCTCATGTTATATCTACTTCTCAAACACTAATCCAACTATATATGTTTGGGGGAGGTTTATTGGAATAAAGAATCAAAATAGAAATTAAAATCAAATTACCACTCTCCTATAAAATAGAGAGGGACAAAGTCTATGTAATTGAAATTGTAATTGAAAAGATGGAAGAAGACAATTAGGATTGGAAATCTATCTTAAATGGAATAGTATAGACATGTACTGTGAGAGTAGTCACATTGGCTTCCTAACCATTGGAGACTCCTTTCTTTAGTTATCTTATTAAATGGTTTGTTGATTCAGAATTGACCTCATCAATGAACACTTCCATTTCTGCAATTGTCACATTCTCAGTGTTTTGGAATCTCCCCTACACTTATGTCTGGAATCCTTTAGCTGCGGGTTGAGCTTCCCAGTTGTTGTGGGTTATAGTCTTCTTACTCTGACTTCTTGGCTGTAAGGAGTTAGTTCATATAACATATACACACTACTAATAACTATAAATTAAACATAGATTCATACTACATTCCAATCACACTCACACATTTAACCATGCAATTACCAACATATCATAATCATATTTCCATACACCAAAACTTGGTTCAAGTTGCATGAAGGATATAAAAATATAGATAAGTTCAGGAATGCATATGAAATAAGCAGTTTGAAATGTCTAAAAGCATGAACTAAACAAGAGAAAACTAGCTATTATTCATTCTCATCAGATGCTATCTAAATAAGGCTATGAAGAATTTGAACAAAATAATTCAAAAATTTATATGGTCTAAATGAGATGGTAATGTTGGCTTCATTGCCTCTTCTTGGTCTCATTGCATTCAATTGAGATCTAAAGGTGGCCTTGGGCTTGTAGACTCCAAAACTCAAGGTCTATGTCTTGCTACTAAATAGATTATCAAAGATGCTAGTGGAGATGAACCATCAAAAATTTTAGTCCATTATCATATCATGGAAGGTTAAATTAAGAAGTGTCAAGTTGTTAATTGGTTAGATAAATTGCTTGTCTCATTTTTTTAAAATTAGAGCTTCATTTCTTTTACATTCTACATGTAAATCTTAGCAAAAAGCTTGTAAATTTTTGAAATGGAATGATTCTTCCTTGGAGCATGGTTTCAATTTCACATCAGCATCAAGGTGGAATAAACTTATCATCTATCATAACCAACCTTTGGCTATTAGCTTTCCAAGACACACACTTTCTTTGTTCAAAAAAGGGGTTCAATAATTTAAGGATATTTGAGATTTTAATAAGTTTGATTAGGCCTCATGGGAGAATATCAAAGAGAATTATGGGTTGAACAATTTTCTAATTTTTGTGTAATCATTTGTCCCTCTTGATCTTTCTATGAATTATGTAATCCAAAGGAATGTAATTTTTTAAGGATTGGAAATGGCTATCTTTTAGTCATTCTAATCATCTTCCTTTAAAGAAGGTGTATATTCAAATCCTTCCTAGTTGTCCCCTTACTCCTTGCCAAATTCATAAATTGAAGTGTATATTTAGCTCCAAATTTTGAACCAAAATGAGTGCTCAAATATGTAAATATAAAGTTGATTTTGATGCATAAGTGTTGGCTTGAAAAATGCTACATTGCAAGCTACCTATTGGGAATAAAATGAAATGTATTATGGTTCAACCAATCAATTGTCCATTTTTCTAATGTGTTGAATGCACAAAACATATATTTTGGGACTACTTATTTTCCAAGAAGTAATGATCTGTTGTGTTTGTAAACATTTTTCTTATTTTTAATCATGATTTGAATAGGAAAGGAGGCATTTTTAGTTTTGGTATGCATAATAATGTGGTTATTTATTTGATTAGATAAGTAATTTTAAATCATAAATTGAAAAGTATATTTGTTATTGCATTTTCTAACAACTATCATCAGGAAATTGGTATCATTTAACATTGAGTAGATGGAAGTTGCAAATATGACCATTTTTAGCATGAGAATTCTTCTTGTTGATGAAAGCCATTTCTCTTTCCAAGATTCAAGTTTATTAAGGCAACTAAACAACAATGTATCCCATACTTTAGGTCTATTGGTACCTAAGAAAAGTGGTATTCCAATGAATCTCCCTAGGATTTGACTTATTTTAGAGTCTAATATTGAAGTGATTTTCATACTTTTTTGTTTTCTCTGTATCAAAGAAAGCGATGTCTAATTTCTTCCAATTTATTTTTTTCCCTAAGGTATTACAATATTTATCTAGTGTCATTCTCATTACTCTTTCCTCCCTCTTACATGGTACTCCAAAGAGCATTGTATCATCCATGAATTGTTGATATGTTATAGGCTCTAAACCAGGAGCAACCTTTTTTCCTTTCTAATGTGTTTTTTCCATACTTATTGTTCTTTTCAATGATTTAGGCATTATCATGATCAAGAAAGGTGAAATTGGATCCCCTATCTTATGCCAAGGAAAAATCCTCAGGAGCCTTCATTAACCAAAACTAATAATTTAGGACCCAAGATGTAACTATCAATCCATTTTACCCAGTCTTCACAAAAAAATTCCATTACTTTTAAGAGAAAAAATATGTCCACTTCATCATAGGCCTTTTGAATGTCTAGTTTGATTATCATTCTTTCCACCTTAGAACTCCTGACTATGTGTATGGCCTCATGAGCCAAGATGATGCCTTTTACTATTGATATTTCAATGGAGAATCTGTTTTGTTCTTTTAAAATGATACGTGGAAGGACCACCTTCAATCTGTTTGCTATAACTTTTTTTACAATTTTGTAGGTAGTGTTAGGGGAGAGGGCCCAGTAGTCGTGCACCCTAACTTCGAGCCTCTAATTATCCTACGTCAAAATTTCAAATCACTCCCAATTTTTTACAGCAACTTTCTTGGCCAGTTCTCTTCTTATAACTAAGGTTTCAAGGCCACATCATCAAATATGATGCCACATCAGCATGCATTTTTGTCAAGGTGTCCAAAAAAGCCCCAAAAAATAGTGAGACCAATTCGCGTGCATTACATCATGAGTAGTTGAGCGCTGATGTGGTATCACATGATTGGTTGCCTTTTAGATCAAAAGCATACTTTGTGTTTAATTATGCGTAGTCAAATCACAACTATTGGACATTATATAAATGACTATTGGGTATTATATTTACGATTGGGTGCACGACTATTGGACCCCGCACGACTATTGGGCCCTCTCCCCTACATAGGGAAATTGGATATAGATCATCCATTACCTACATCCACAACCTACTTTTTTTTGTTATTGGTGCAATAAATGTGGTTTTTATTTCTTTTAGCATTGTACACTTCTAGATTCATTGATAGTAGCCATTACTTGTCTTTGTTAACTTTTTTCAAGAAGGTTTGAAAGAAATCAACTGATAATCCAACTAATTCGAGAGATTTTTCTGCACCAAGTTGGAAGGTTGTCATTTTTACTTCTTATTCCATTATTGGGTGTATTATTTTTTGTTTTTTTCTTGGTCTATCAATTTTAGAATGTTACAAAGAGTTTCCTTCCTAGCCTTATTTGAAGCCTAACAATCACCAATCATCATTTAGGAGTTTTTGAAGTATCTTATCATTATTTCATCAATATTCCATAAATTTTATCTTGATTTTGAATTTTACTACCATTTTTATTCTTGATTTTGGTAATTATATTCATGTTTCTTCTTATCTTGGTGGAATTATGAAATAAATTGGAGTTCCTGTCTCCATCCTTTAACCAAAAATCTCTTGACTTTTGACACCAAAAATATTCTTCTGTCACTAGAATCTCCATTTATTCACCAATTATTTTTTTCTCTTTTTCAAAGGAGAGTGCATTCATACCTTCTTGGATAACTTTCTTTCATTCAACTCAACTAGTTATGTGTCTACCTAATCTTTTTCAATGAAGATGTTTTTTAAGTGAATTATTTTTCATTTTTTTGGCTATTACTTTCTATATTTTAATTTTTTCTATAACTTATATAGCTTCATTCCCCCCAAATTTGGTGTAGATTCCTACCAATCAATCATTTTATCTTGTACTTCAACCTATCTTAACCACATATTTTCAAACTAAAAGGGGCATCTCTTTGGGGTTTTATTTGTCAATATAGAAGAAATATGAGGAAGTGGTAAGATAGAGTGGTAGGGAGTATGGAATATTATTGAGAGATTGGAAGATTTAGCTAGTCTCCAATAAAAAAAAAAAAATTCAACCTTTTTGCAATGCTAGTGAAACCCTATCTTCTATTGGTCCAAGGTTATTTCCCATTCTTGGGAATTATATCTAAAAATTAATTGAAGTCAATTTGTGTTTGTGTGACTCTCTTAATTCATCTAAGGTTGCATTGAAGTCTCCCCCAATAGTTATCCTTGAATTATCTAAGGATTGTGAAATCTTTGTAATTTTTCCCCAAACCTCTCACTTATTTATAGTTCTAACTATCCCATATATATTCATAAAAAAAATCCATGTCAATGAGAATACTCTTACACTTTGTCACCTGCCAATTCTTATTGGATTTTATAGCCTCCATCTTAATTTTAACTAGGTTCCAAATTACACACAAACCACCTGAGGCACCAAAAGTAGCCTCAAAGATCCCTTCCCATTGTTGCCATTTGGAAATGAATATTTATGCTTCATTTTCATTTAATTTTGTTTCTTGGAGAAGGGAAATATCCATTTTTAGTTGGTCAATATGGCACTTGACCATGAGATTCTTGTTAGGGTCATTGACACCCCTAGAATTCCATGTTATGAGCCTCATGATGCCTCAAGAAGGGTGATCCCCTTTCTTGATCTCATTTTTATCTACCCTTTTGCATTTCCATCAATTTATAACTTTTCCTTATTAGTTTTCCTACCTTTTTGACATTTATCTCCAAACTTTGGTTTTTCAAACTTAGATTGTGATTAGTAAATTTCCCTTTTAGCTAGTATATCAATTTCCTCTTCTTCAAATTCATTTTCTCCTTTTGAGTTCTCACTCTATTCTTCCAAATTAGTAAGCAATTCTAGAGGTAGATTCTCCTTGCTTTCTATTTTTATTTCAATAAATATCTATAGTCCCATTTTGAATGGCATCATGTCTCCCATGTATTTTTCATATTCAATTTTTATAAGAGTGGGTTTCTCCAATTCTTGCAACAATGCCTCCCCTATAATCTTGCTTCTTCAATTAGAGGGATGACTTCTTTCTCTATGTCCTTAATTGTTGTCTTTGGAACTGATAGATGATTGACTACTTCCTTGTTAATTACTATATCCCCATCCAAAATGATCCCATTGGGATCTTGGTTGGATACATCCTTTTCCTTCTATGGGGAGTGACTAGTGTCTTTACTCTATTTATGACCATCACTCTCTACCTCTATGTTTTTTCTTATCTCTCAATCCCTTTCATCATTTTCTTCTAGAATTTGGTACTTCTCACATCTATGATTTTGGAGCTTCATCATTTCTTGTCCTATGATGGTACAATCCTTCATCACATGACCATTTTATAAAAAAATGTTACATACCTCATCAATATGCTTGATCTCAATTTTTTTATCTCCATACACCTTGTTCAGTTAGGATTTTAATCTCTTATGTGATAGGGAGTTGTGAATTGTTATTTATATAGATCCTAGCATAAATTCTATAATCTATGTCCTCTAGGTTATCATTTTCAAAAATAAATGTGTCTAACCTATCTCCAATACGCTTCAGAGTGTCTAAATCCCACTACTCTAAGGGTAGGTTATACATTATAATCAATGTGTTTCAATTTTTTACTGAAACATTTAATTTTTTATTTTTAAGAAAAATAAATATGCAATGATTTGAGGGTTTGAAGTTTACAAGAATTCTATTTACACTTTTATTTCGATTGATGAGTTTTTTGGGATCCAATTTTTTGTCCATTTTTTTCTTTTGATGGTGCTCTCCTCCATCTATCCCTTCCAACATTCTAATGTTTACCTTTCTTAATTTTCTAAGAAATCTAGGGCTTTCTCTCTAATCATGTCCCTAGTATTTCAATTTAGGATATCCATTCTAATTTTGATAACATCCATTTTTTTTGTTTGTGTTCTATTTTTTTTTTTCATTTTCCCCTTTGCACTCCCTCATGCTAGTCTTTACTTGCCTATTACTATTGTTGTTCTTCAAAGGAGCTTCTGTTGGATGCATGTTTTTTGGTCATGATAATTCATGTTTTGTTTTTAACTAAATTATTTTATTTACATGCAAAACATCCCTTTTGGAAAATAAGATCTATATTTCCAACCATGTGTACATATCTTATTATTGGTTACCCTCCAAATTTTGATATAATAAGTTATCTCAACTTATCAATAATGTTTTTAGTTTGAATGGGACAATAAGAAAGGAACATCTACCACTTCATGGTTATATTCAATCTAACCCAAATATAAGGGTAGTCTTGGTCATTGAACCTAAAACCTAAGGGGATAACTTCATTGCTAAAAATATTATTCATGATCTTGAGGGGATGCTTTCTAGAATCATCTAGTTGGATACAAAATTATATATGCTTTAACTTATGACCCTTAAAAATATGTGTTGTAAGGGAAAAGTGTTAGCTATTACCCTACTTAAAGATATGCTTTCTATTATTTCTCTCATTCCTACCAAGTATAGTGTTCCATTATGGCCTCCCTTCCCTTTATTCTCCTACACAGGTGGTCCTTGAAATCTATCATTATCGGCTTATCTATCTTTAATAATGTTATGCTAAAAAATGAAGACAAATTATCATTAATCTCTTGTGGAAGCTGAGATGTCTTAATTTTTTTATATACTTTCTATCCTCATGATTACTTTACTCTTACATTCCAATTTGGATGAAAAAATCATCTACTATAATAAAACAATCTAGAATTTAATGAGGAATTGGCATAATAGGTCACCAACATTTGTGATTAACGAAAAATTCTAGAAACAAAGAAAGACCATCTAAACAAATATGTTCAAGTTATATCCACTCTTGATGATAATCTTCATTTTTAAAACAAGGTAAACAACAAAATAAAATCTCTTCAAAAAGTATCCAAACCTAAGTTTTTAAACATTGGATTAACTATTACAAATTTATGTGAAAGAATATAACAATACATATAAACTAGAAAACCATGATAATTTAATACATGACATTAGATGTACACATAGAAAATATTTCAAGAAAAAAAATCCACCATCAAAGAGAGGATCAAGTATGTATTAATCTTCAATGACAGGAGTAATAAATAACTTACTTCTCTTCAATCTATAAATATTCAAATAACACTTGTGAGCTTACAAATAACACATAAAAACTCTATCTAAAGCATCCAATTTATAGAGAAGAGTAGAGAAAATCACAAGTGGAAATTTATGGAACCATATATTGCCAAAATCATGGTATGTAAAAAACCCAAAGCCCCGTGTGCTCAATCAATGCATTAGTGAATAGAAAAACACAACTCATAAGAAATATTTGATAAGTAACTCCTAATGGCTCACATTTCTAAGTCTAGCACTCTACTATGGATGTTAAAACTCATATGGACCCATCCATCATATATAGATCCTCCACTCCCTATTCTAGTGCCTAAAATTAGGAAATTACAATAAATGAGTTCTAATTAATTTGTAACTGCCACCATCATACTCCACCTCCTTTAGGAATGCTATTGCAACTAATAGATCCAAGTCAACTAGGAGAATAATTAAATAATACTTGCCTGAGAGGGCATCTATGTAACCTCTCCAAGATATTTGGAGACATGGCATGCAATCAAATTTTACACTATCCTATCACTCTCCTCAATGAGGAGCATATTATAAAGATAATTTCCTTTATTTAAGGAAAATTTAAGCAACTATGAATTACATTCCTAATCAAAATAGTCTTGAGACTTAATGGCTTGTTGTTGATGAGTTTGAATGGTCAACTATAAGCTTCCTTATTTACCTAATCTCAATTTTCAATAGCTAAGAACGTTGGTATGCATTTCTTATTTTTAGTTTACTACTCTATAATTTGATGCCCATTGGCATATATTTAAGATAATGCGATATTTTAACTATGTTATATCCTTGTAACCTATTGTTTCACAAATTTAATTCATAAAAAAATATTCAAATGATAATTATGGATTATATAATAACTGTAAAACAATGAAAATCATGCTAAAAAATTATGTGCAAGCAATCAAACAAATAAAAATATATACTAGGCACATTAAGTACATTATATTTTTATTTTATTTAAATAAATAGTTCTTAGTTGCATTATGTTATTCTTTAAAGTTTAAATTAGAACAAAAAATCATATATTTTTCTTATCTTTTTATCTAGTTTTGATTTTATATTTAATTTTCAAAAGAGTAAATAGAATTAGTTTTAAAACATGTGAATATAAATTTACAATGAAATTATTTTTATTTAATTAGGACTAGAAATTGGATGAAAATAGTAAACAAGTGATGGTCATGACAACCAATCACTTTTGAATTTAATTGCTTCCAATTGTGGGTAGATGTTGTGGAATAAATATCTAGGGAAAAGGGGCCCTAGAAAGGGTTGTGTTCCCACATAAATAGTTCACATCAAACATAGTTAGAAAGCATAACTACATATATATTACACCTTGATCCAATTTGGAAGTGGCGTATGTAGGCAGTCTAGGAAACAAATAATGTTCCCAGTACCTAGGTGTTTAGGGTTGGGGCTTAGGGAGTGTTCAAGAATAATTATGTCAATTTAATTAATAATACAAGATAATAATTCAAGAGAATAAGTCAATTAAGGTGGGATACGAATCTTTAACATAAAATACTCATAAGAATCTCAAATGGTTTTGCTCGACTCCGCGAGGCTTTTGGCCAAATTTCAAGGTGACACTCAAGCTTTTTTTTTGTATACCCCTAAATGATGATTACCTTGATGCTCTTTCATTAGGGAAGTGTAGTCATTCAGGAGAGACTTAGGGCGACAAATTTTCCCTAGTTATTCAAAATAAAAATAGGGCAATGGACTATCCCTAGAGAGACAAGGTGATGGAATATGACCCCTACGTCCAAGACTTTGGCTAGAGAATTATACTTATCTTGTTGGATGGGAAAATGCCTATCCTGTTGGATGGATGGATGTCTATCTTGTTTGATAGATAGATGCCTATGTTGTTTGATGGATGTATGCCTATTATATTGGATAAATAGATGATTACTTGAGTATATAGTTGAATGAACACTCAATAAGAGTAATTTTTTTTAAAAAGGATCAAATTTAAAGGTACAACTAGAGGGTTATTTCAACTAATGCTATCTTCAACATATCAACATGTAGGATATGGTCACATATCTTCTTAGGATCATTTTTTTAGATGAAGTTTGTTTGGGTTGTGCCTTAGGAAAGAATCTTAAGGAAAAAAATGATAAAGGGAAGGCTTGGAGGGCTTCAAAAGTCCTTGATTCAGTTCATAGTGTTTTGGCAGGTCCTTTTCCAACATTGTCTTTAGAAAGGATTTTTATTTGGTCACCTTCATTGATGACTATTCTAGATTTAGATGGATCTACTTTTTTTGACAGAGAAGTATTTGCTAAATTTTAGAAGTTTAAGGCTCATGAAAAGAAGTAATTTGGAAAGTGTATCAAATTTCTTTGCATAGATAATGGTAGAGAATATACAAACCATCACTTTGAGAATTTTTCACTCTTGAAGGGATTGATATTCAAAATAATATCACTTATACACCACAACAAAATGGTGTAGTAGAGAGAAAAACTAGGTCCATAAAAGAGATGGTTGGTTGCATGATCCATGCATGCTCCCTTGTACTTGAATATTGGGAAGAAACTATTATATGTTGGGAAAAGAGGAGAATACTATTGGAATGATACAAAAATATTTAAGCTAATAATAAATTGGTTGAGATACAAAGCTTAGATCACATGTGCTGTGAAAATCTATGATTATATATAAATATAAAATTAAGTTACCTTAATACGAGAAAGTCATAGAGGTATTCATCTTCTTTGTCATAAATAAATCAACCACTTTAACATGCTTAATAAAACTAACTCAGATGAACACAAAACATCAAATAAATGAAGACTATATCACCATAAGATAGCAGTAGCAAGAATGATACAAAACAAAGATACAAGAACACTTCACAACACATAATTTACATGGAGAAACCCTTAAGGGAAAAATGCACCAAGAAGAGAGCCCAAGCATGTATTATCTTCGATATAAAGATTAAAATGCATTCACTTCCATCACTCCTTTTATGTCTTCAATTTGACATCACTTCATCACCTACAAACAATGATACAATACTACTATCCAAAGGTGTCAATTTATAGGAAATCTAAGGTGAGAATACCACTGTCATATATCAAAAAAAGGGAAAAAACCACCTCCAAAACCATACACCCTCTTTAATGGTCCACTTGTAAATTGTTGAGAACATCACATCATTCTCGTAGTTGTTAATTAAGAGTGTTTATTTGTTTGATTGATTGATTGTATTGAATTGTTAAAACAACTCATTATTTATGGGAATAGTTATTAGAGGTATAACTATTATAGGGTATTCAAAATCCTATAAATATGCATATGATTGAACTAAAATTGCATAGAAACATAATATTATTTGTGTGATATGCTTAACTAAAACGTAGCATTCTAAAAACTAATATGGTTTAGAGTGAGTTGAAGGAAGAAATATGGGCTTGTGAGATTATCCTCCCACCGAGTTATGTCAAAATTACTTATGAGCGTGTACATATATATGATCCTGCACATATATTTTTTGTTTTTATATTAAGACCTGCAACTCTTACCATTATGGCGGTACCCAAGCTAGAGGCGACATTATCTATGTTATTAGATCCATTGTAGAATGGAAAAGCCATCACCAACATGGCTAAATCAATTGATGAAATAACTTCCATGACTATTTCAAATCGAACATGTACCAGCGTCCTTTATTCTCATCATCTCTCTCAAACTATACCTATATATTCCATGTTAGTTATGTTCCATGGTCATGGAATGATTGTTGATTCAAAGCCCAAGTTGAATTATGGAAGATGTTATACATTGCTTGAACTAAATGGATGTAATGAGTGGTAAGTGGATCATTCATTATCATGAAAGACGGGTTCTTGTGAATCACTATTCATGAAACATTGGTCAATGAGTTTGACTCATAAAAACTAAAAGATTGAATCTTGATAACAGTATCACAAATCTACACTTATATTTCTAGGAATGTGAGAACTTCCCATACTAGAGCATATGGATATATATAATTTGATTAGAGAAATTGAGGCTATTGATATGACTTCACTTAAAGTTGTAATGAGTTGTGATGAGTTTGAGGAGTTCAAAGAATTTGAAGAGAATTTAGTGAATGATAATTGAGGATATTGATAGCTCCCTTGTGCATGTTCAAGCCACACACAATAAAGGTTGATACTATTGAAATACTTGAGAACAAATTTTCCTACATCTCCTCCAAGGATAGAACTTTTTGTTGTTTTGGTTATATGGAGCACGACACTAGGTTTGTGGATGCAATTCTTATAATTTGAAAGGACACATTGTTCCCTATGTGCGGGATGAATTTTAACTTTGATCATGAGTTGATTGGCCTTGCAATGTATTTTGGTCTAATGGGCGATGACGAAACCATTGGCCAATATGATGAAATGCATGCAAGATTGGATCCATTTGAAGTTATTGGAGACACTATCAAGGTAGTAGGACAAATGTGGTGAATCATTCTCTTGCCAACCCCCATGTGAAGTAGTCTTCATAGGATTGAATCATATTGTGTTCATTGTGGCTTTAGCACTGATATTCATGGTGAGGTGAAGAGTTTATCTATCTCTTGCATAAGGATCCTCAATTCTTCTATATTGATTTGTAGTTTGTGATGGAAAATTTACTATTCATGGTGAGGTCAAGAGTTCATTGAGTCTTTCAATGCATGTCAATGTCACTCTTCCTACAACATTAAAAATTAATACATGGGGTTAGCTTTTTGTGATGGAAAAATTAGTGCTCTTTTGTAAGGGAAGGAAGAATATATGGGTAGAGTTAGTATATTAGGAAGGTTCTTTTTCAAATATGTTTGGGTTGTTAGTTTATTTTTTTGCCTTGATGCAAATTTCTCTTTTATGGAAATTTAATATCTCCTCAAGTGTCCATAGTTTTGGTAGCCTTCTATTAGGTTTGGTAGGTTTTTATTATAATTTATTGATTAGTTTTTGATTGATTAAGAAGGGAAAGGGCCCTGACCCATATAGATTAGTACAACAAAGAAAAGAACATCAGCCAGTCAAAACAACATCAAGAGGAAGCATACTTGAGAGACACTTCCCCAACCCATCAACTGAATACTTAACCTATACCTTTCGAATCAAAAATTATAGCCCTTTCAGACATAGCAAAAAAATACATCCAATCTATCTTAAAATCCCACCAGTAGATTAGGTTATAACCGAATAACCTTAAGGTAATGTCCATGCAAAAACTAAAACCATTAATAGTAATACAACTAAAAATATGATAGTCTAGGCACCAACGAGCATTAACAGTATTAAAACCACTAGGAGTGGCACAAAAACCCATAACATCAAGAGACAAAAAAGAAAAATGAAGACCAAGGATTAGGCATCCTCGATCAAACTCCAAGCTTTCAGCAGGTCTTCGACAATGTCTTCAATCTTCTCTTTAGGCTCCATCTTTCTGGATAAGTCCTCTTCACCCTCCATCGCCTTTCTCCTCTATTACTTCTTAATTTTTCCTTGACTCAAAACCATAGCCATAACAACCTTTTTCATTACTGCATCCACCACTATGCACAAACTCTTCACCGCCTTTTCAAGGGCCTGGAATTTTCTATCCTTATCTTCCTCTTGCATCATCTTTTCCATTAGTTCCAACTTCTCTTCCACCCTTCTAATTCTATCAGTGTCAAATCCCACTATATTCTCTTCACTAGGCTTTTTGATTTCCATCACCTTTGGGTCCTTGGTTGTATTTTTATTTTTGACAACCCTGTCATTATCTTCTTCAACCTCCTAAATCTCTTCTTGTTGTGAATCTCCTTCAATTTCCTCACTGCTGGAATCCTCCTCCTCAATAGAATCACCACCAAGACTATTTGAGATTTCCTCTGAAGAGGAATCAATATCTTCCTTTACTGCCTTCTTCCCCTTGCTATCCTGAGATCCTAAAACACACTTTTCTTTCAAACTTTTAAAAATTTTACTGCTATTTGACCCTTTTGATGCTGCCAAAGTAAGCCTGGTAGACCTTTGACCCACCAGAGTTGAACATTTTGGGCTGTCATTGTCATCGAGGATTGTGATGGTGTTTGGGTCAGCCCCCAATTTGCAGATTAGCATTTTCCTTTTTTTATTCACAGCATGGCCAATAGAAGCAACATTCCATTTTTTTAGGAGTGACTTTAAGAAGTTCTGACCATGAGGAGTCCACAGGATTAGGAGAAGTCTTAGCAGGTTTTTTAGACGGGTGTGAGGATGACTCTCAATAAGCTCAATTTTCACAGAGCTCATAGGGGTAGGGTTTTCAATTAGATTGAGGGAAATATTACTCTATGGGGATGTGGCCAACACATATTTACAAATAACACAAATTAGACCCTGGTGTAATGGCGGATTTTCACCATTGGTTAAGCTTTGACTCAGGGATGAGAAGAAGAAGAAAGGTAGGTTTATCTTCTCAAGGTGTTAGATATGGTTTAGAATTGGGAAGTGGTAGCCATGAACCAACTGAAAATGACTTTCAAGCATAAAATATTTCATAACAAAATAGCACACATTGTGGTACGAGGGAGGAAGTAAAACCCTAGAGTAACCATTCTAGAATCTCCCAACCTTCTCTTTATCCTCAAATTTTTTTCAATATAATCTTGGTATTTGCAATTACTTGCCTTTGCCACCTTCTTTCCTTCATAATCCAATCTTGTTGCCTTAGCTATAAGCTTCGCATCCACTTTGAAATGGAGACCACCCAACTGCACTTCACCATCCTTCCAGGCATTGGCAAACTTATAACTCAATTGTTCATTAATTCCTTCCATGGTTGCAAAATATGAGGTAAAACCAACTCTTTCAAAGAGACCCCATAGCTTTGAGGTTTTTTGTAGAAAACCATGCTTGCAAGACTTGGTTCTCTTCCTTGGGCCTCCCATAGTGTTTTCTTTGCAGGGGTAATTTTTTGGAAGGAGAAGAAACTCATTTCTTTTCCCGTCATCATTCTCGACAATGGCAACCGGTAACTCAAAAATATTAGTTTGAATGGAAACCTTGTGATTTTTCATTTGAGAAAATAATGGATCAAAACATTTGGAAGGTTGTTTGAAATTTAAGAAAAGTCGGATATCACCTTTTCGAGAATATATTGATTAGTTATAGTCAATTTAGTGTCAAAATATATCTATCAAACTTTAAAAGTGTATTTGGAGTGTATGATCAGTGGTACTTGACACTCCCATGATTTGTAGAATAGATGTTTATATCAAGAAGGGCATTCTCAAACTAAGTCTAAAATCTAAATTTTCTAAGTGGAAAATCTACTAGAGGATAGAGGCACAAGAGGATGGAGGAAATTTAACCTCTCTTTAGTCTCTAGCAATAGGGCTGTGAAATTGTATTAGTGACAAAAAAACTTGTGTCAAAATGACTAAAGTCGAGATTGGTTTCTAGGTGGCAGTTGTAGCCATCTCATATCATTTGTGATCAAAGTAACAATGATCTATAATAATGACTGTATATGTGATAACAAGGACCTAATTCTCAAATTTTTTATGTTGTGATTAGATGTGTTTGAACCAAATAATATTTTTTGGTTGATTGTGATTGGATGTGTGTGCCCCCAATTTGTTGAGTGATTAGATGTGTTTTTCCCCAATCATGAAATTTGGTGATTATGATTGTAAGTTTATGTCCCCAATCATAATTGTTGTGAGTAGATGTGTGTGTCCATTTTCATAACTTCAGTGTTGGATAGATATATTTTTCCTTATCCAAAGCTTGTTGTATGACCTTGGATAGATGCATTAGTTCCTATCCTTGGTCACATGGGTAGATGTGTTTTTCCCTATCCTTGGATAAAGTTCAAAATCATAGTGAGGGTACTTCCACTATTGTTTATCATGAGTAGGTGTGTATGTCCCTACTCATATCTTATATTTTTTATGAGCTACTAAATGTGGTCATCAAGTATTATTTATTCACTTATCCCCATGATGCAGGAGCATCCAGTGGTGTAAGGGCAATCTTGCATCACCCAAAAATAGTTAAATTTCAAGTTTCTCAGTTTTTAGATGTTTTTACATTTTTTGATACCCTTTTCATCATAATGAAATTGTCAATTTATGGTTTTTATTTTCTATTCCTGGGTTGAAAGATATTGCAGTTTTAGTTTCCCAAATTTGCACCTGAAAATCTTTCGAGTTAGATTTGAGGCACTTAGAGTTCCCGGATTGGCCCCAAAAATTTCCAAAATTGGCATAGAAAATTTTAAGTGCATTATTGACTTCGAGACCTTTCCAACGGTTCAAATGGTTCACGAATCGGAGTCCCGGATCAAAAGTTATGGCCCCGAGAAGTTGGCGCACTTTCTAGAAGATACAATTGCAAATGTTCTTTTGAAATTTGAACTTCAAATTGTAATTTTTTGGCGCCAAACCACCTAAACTCAAATTTGAATGTTGTTCTAGCTCCAAACTAAAGAGGAGCTCTATTTATGGGCGGATTTCTAATTTTTGGGTAACTTTTTGCAGACAAGCTCACATATTGCGAAAGAGTGATTTTGTAGCTTTCTGTAACTTGCATATGTTGTAGAACTTGGGGATTTGAGATCCTCTGCATGTAAGAAGCTCCATTTTCTAAATAGTAAAATTATTCTCTTGTTTGTGGGTTATTTCTAAGTCTCAGGTTGCTCCCTCATCAAGTGGTATCAGAGCGAGGTTTTCTTGAGCGTGTGGACAGATCGCTGATCGTGAGGCAATTCACACTAGGACCGTGGTTGTGGGTCGAGGTCAAGAAAGATGCCTCCAAGAGTGATGTTTGGTAGGTGTGGTGGTGCCAGAGGTGGTTGAGTCAGAAAAAATGCTAGTGGAAGAGATGCACTGGCAGCCCTCTAGAGATAGATTGATGCGTTACAAGAGCAGTTGAGAAGAGGGTTAAACCCGAGGGAGGAAAGTGAGGATGAAGGAGAGGAAGAAGGTTCAGATATAGAAGAGGAAGAAGAAGCAATTGATCAAGACCAAATGCAACTAATAAGGGCCATTTCAAAGATCGGGAAAAGACCCAGAGCAGAAGTCCCCAATTATTCCGGAAGTCTGAACCCAGAAGAGTTAATCAACTGGATCAACGAGCTAGAAGAATATTTTGAGTATGAGGAAATAGAGGACCCAGATCGGGTTAAGTTTGCGAAAATGAAGTTGAAGGGCCATGCCAGTATTTGGTGGAAAGAGGTCCAGTTGGAAAGAAATCGAAGAGGAAAAGGAAATATCACCAAATGGGATCGCATGGTAGAGAAACTGAAGAAGCAATTCATACTAGTGGACTACGAGTTAGATCTATTGAAGAAATTGTAAGGGTTGAAGCAAGGAAGTAGATCTGTGAAAGAATATACTGAAGAATTTCATAAGATAATCATCAGAATGAGCCACACAGAGGCCAATAAGGAGAAGGTAGACTGATATCTTAATGGGTTACGACCAAGCATTCAGGAGGAGTTAAGCCTAGTCAGAATGACCACCATTGAGGATGTGTATCAGTTTGCTCTGAAGGTGGAAGAGAAGCTGAACAAAAGATTTGAGGGCAAGCAAAAAGGACAAGGAAGTCAAAGTGGAAGGGGCAGTGGAAGATCTTCAGGAAGCTGAAATGATGATGAAAAGAAAAGTGAAGTTGTGGGTACCAGCTAAAGCAAAAGGAATGACAACTTCTACCACCCTTGTGATCAAAACAATGGTGATCAAAGAGGTAGAGGATGAGGGAGATATGGACAAGGATCTGGAAGAGGTGGTTTCAAAGGAACGTGTTTCCAATGTGGTGAAGAAGGGCATCGAGCCTATGAATGTCCACAACCCCAAGGAAGGGCAGAAAAAGGGCCAGAAGGTCATGGAAGGGCTGCGTATGTAGATGAGGAGGCCCAATCTGAACATTCAGATGATGTTGAAAGGGGGGAAGCCCTAGTGATTAGGAGAGCCCTCGTGACTGAGGAAAAGGAACCAGAACAGAGGAAGAATCTATTTCGCACAAGGTGCAAGTGTGAAGGAAAATGTTGTGATGTCATTATTGATGGTGGAAGCACCGATAATCTAGTGTCAGAAGAGATGGTCACAAATTTGAAGCTGAAGAGGGAAAGGCACCCACATCTGTATCGGATTGCCCGGTTGCAGAAAGACCACAAAGTTTTGGTCAATGAGTAGTGCCTACTAAAGTTCAAGATTGGGAGCTACAATGATGAGGTACTCTGTGATATCATCCCCATGGATGCATGTCACATGTTGGGGAGGCCGTGGCAGTTCGATAGGTTAGCTATACATGATGGCCATGAAAACACTTATTCCTTGACAAAGGATGGGGTTCGTCACAAGTTGAAACCCCTAAAGGAGACTGAAGAAAACGTATGCAGTAGTACTAGAATTTGTTATGTAGATGGAAGAAATTTTTTAGAAGGTATGAAGCATGAGCGTGTGTGTTATGCATTGATTCCTAGAGTGAGTAAGGAGGATAGTGAGAAGGTTCCAGAAGAAGTTTCTGGGATGTTGGATGA
>VDFB02058242.1:511739382-511779270 GCA_007258455.2 Sequoia sempervirens | reverse complement strand
AAAAGGAGGAGATTGAAGAAATCCTAGATAGTCATGTGGGAAGGAGTACCAGGAACAGGCAGTATGAAGAATATCTGGTGAAATGGAAAGGAAGGCCTGTTGAAGATTCATCCTGGTTGCCTAAGGCAGAGGTTGACCATTTGGTTTTTCCTCCACCATCTGAGACATGACGGGGTCACTTCTCAAATTACCCTGGGTGTCTGATGCAGGAGCATCCAGTGGTGTAAGGGCAATCTTGCATCACCCAAAAATAGTTAAATTTCAAGTTTCTCAGTTTTTAGATGTTTTTATATTTTGGATACCCTTTTCGTCATAATGAAATTCCCAATTTATGGTTTTTATTTTCTATTCCTAGGTTGAAAGATATTACAGTTTTAGTTTCCCAGATTTGCACCTAAAAATCTTCCGAGTTAGATTTGAGGCACTTAGAGTTCCCGAATTGGCCCCGAAACTTGCTAAAATCAATGTAGCGGATTTCGAGCGCATTATTGACTTCGAGACCTTTCCAATGCTTCAAATGGTTCACGAATCGAAGTCCCGGATCAAAAGTTATGGCCCCAGGAAGTTGGCGCACTTTCTAGAAGATACAATTGCAAATGGTCTTTTGAAATTTGAACTTCAAGTTGTAACTTTTCAGCGCCAAACCGCCTAAACTCAAACTTGAATGTTGTTCTGGCTCCAAACTAAAGAGGAGCTCTATTTATGGGTGGGTTTCTAATTTTTGGGTAACTTTTGGGGGACAAGCTCGCATATTGCGAAAGGGTGATTCTGTAGCTTTTTGTAACTTGCATATGTTGTAGAACTTGGGGATTTGAAATCCTTTGCATGTAAGAAGCTCCATTTTCTGAATAGTAAAATTATTCTCTTGTTTGTGGGTTATTTCTAAGTCTTAGGCTGCTCCCTCATTACCCCATTTAGAGAATGTTGTAACATGGAGGAGTGTTGGGAATACCACATCATTCTTGAAGTTGTTAATTGAGAGTGTTTATTTGTTTGTTTGATTGATTGTATTGAGCTTTTAAAACAACTCATATATTTAGGGGAATGTTTATTGGAGGTACTATAATCCTTCTATAATATTGGAAATTTAAAATCCTATAAATACGTATATGATTGAATAAGAAATTGCATAGAAACATAATATTATTTGTGTGATATTTTCAACTACAACATAGCATACTCAAAACTAATATAAACATATTAAAAATAATAAATTATCAAATTGCCTTCACATGGGCACCCAAACTATAGCTAATTGGAATTGGAAAATTTTAAGTGCTCCATTATTCTTGATGGCTTTGACAACTAACATGCACTACCTAGCACCCTACTATGGACAAGATGCAAATAACATACAACTACATGCACCAACATACAATTCCATGTGGACCCACCACCAAAGTGGATGCCTAGGAAGAATATTATGCCATTGTATCTTATCCCTGTCATCGTTGATTGTTACCAACTCATATGAGTGCTATTACATGTCATAAATAAATAATTATAAAATATTTGTCCAACATATCCATAGGCATCCAAGTACATCTTCCAAGGAATGTGGAGATACATGAAAATGAATTAGGATTGCAAGGTAAATGTCACCTTATCCTAACATTCTCCCACTTGACATTATACATTGTAGTTACAACCATAAGGAAACATAAATAATAATCAAGGCCCATGGCCTTCTTGCACCAACAAATAAAATACATCCCTTAGCCATATGTACTAGTTAATCACCATCAAGAAAGAACTCATCATATCCTCCACCATGGAAGAAAAAGGAACATGACAAGGTGAAGCACACCATTTTTCATTGAATCCTACACTATCTTATTTATCTTATTAAATAATCTATATAAATACCACCAATATATATCTTCTTGAGGCGCTTATTTTTATTACATTATTTTATGGTGTAAAATTGCACCCTTATGCAATTTCCCATAACATCAACCTTTACTTTAGCTTAATAAAGCAATAATGCAAAAGCCTTCCCTCTTAGCCTTCATTTTCAACATTGCCTTGTTTTTTGTTGATGGGGGAATTTTTGTTTGGGAGGATTTTGTGTCATGCAAAAATCCACACGTTGGACGAACATCATGACAAGATTCTTGCTATTGTGGCCATTGGGACGTTATACTGTCACCTGCTCGTGAAGTGTAACACCTCTGCAGTCGTAGGAACACCTAAGAACGAATCTTTGACATGCAATTTGACCATTTCTTTCCCTCTTCACATTCTATCTAATTCTTTCAAATTCACTCTATCACTCTCTCATTCTAACTTCTTAGTACTTCTTAGCATTTCCACTCTCTCCTTGCAGTTATACACCATTATTCTTGCAGGTTCAAGCTCTCTACATCATATTCTTGCACAATCGTCTCGCATCTTTGAAGCACTACTCTTCCTCTCAGCTTCACCAAGCTCATTGGGGGGAAGGTAATCTTTCATTTTTATAGCATTATCGTTGTTATTGTTTAGCATAAATTATTATTTTTCATATTACACTTCTTGTCTTGTCATTTCTTTATCTACATTTCTATACCGTTGTTTATCTAGTTGTTCGTGGAGCTAAAAACACCAAAGCAGGGGTTTGACTAAAGAAAGCCCCAAAAAGCAACCTAACACTTTTCCCATTTCCATATGTATAGGTTTTTTCCATGAGGAGCTTGGGAGAGGTTAGACCTACCATAAGTTAATCCCTTTTCTTCTACTGCCCATTATTCTGCTTAATAATTAATATGCTTATTTTTTAAGTATTCTTCTTGTTGTACTTCTATATGTCTTATGCATTTTCAATATTCTATTTAGATTGGTAAAAGAGTTAGACTTTAACATTTGATTCATTAGCAGGTCTTCAGTGTCTCTGGTAGCAGACTCTGCTTCTAGTTCGTATGAGATGCCCACGCGCCACAGAGACTCTAACGTGTTGTGTTGTCATCCTTGGTCCATGCTTTCATCCTCTAGCCAAGAGCCCGTCATTCTATCTCTCGAGACCTCTGAGGTTTGTTCACCTAATTTATGAAGTTCTCTGTCATAAACATCTAGAAAATCCAAAAATATAGTTGAGTCTCTCCTTAAACTATCACCCTGTCACTTGAGCTTTTGTCATTGAGGTAACCTAGGGCCATTCGCTCCCTACAAACTCTTCCCTGTCCTAAAGACTCGAGAGTAGTGAATCCCCTCCGTTACAATTATTTAACATAAATTAAATAAACCCTACTATATAATAATATTAATATAACTAAATAATATCATATATAGAATAATTATTAATATATAAGAATTACAATAATATATACTAATATAAATTAATAGTACAACCTTAATATCTAATATATTAATATAGCTATATTATAATATAATATAATAATAGAATAATTATTTTTAAAATAATTAAAATTGCTATATTAAAATTGCTATATTATTCTTATTATTATAATATTATAAATTATTATTATTTATTCTAATTATTATAACATTATATTTACTAAATTATTGATCTAAATAATTTATTAAACTTAAATTGATTAAAATTAAATTTATTAAAGTTTAATTATTAAATAAATTTATTAAACTTAAGTTGATTTTTTTTAATAAAAGGGTAAAAATTTATTGCATCAAAATAAATCAATCATACAGAGCAGGTAGGGTCCTTAACATGCACCCTAGGTAATATCCAAAAGTCCCAAAACCACCAATCATCTACAAAGTGGGAAAAACCCCCATCAAGACCAACCAACTGAACAACATCATCTTGTTGTGTCCTCCATAATCAACCTATCTATCCCTTGGGAATAATCCTGGGATAACTGCTCCTAGCCTTCAACTTGCCAATCCCTAACATTCTTGGAAGCCCATTTGGCCAAATAGTCAACAACCCTATTCCACTCTCACAGTATATGAATAAAGGAGATAACATCTAACATGAAACTGACGAGGGCTACACTGCCTAAAACCCACACAAAAAAAACAATAGATACCAACACAAAAGATGTGAAACAAAGAATAACCCACTTTCAATTATTTTCAAACAATGAAATTACAGATTCAAAAATTACAATGCTACAGCCTCATGGGCTTGTTTCATTACAACAAAATCAACACTGAAATAAAATATAATATTCAGAGCCACAATCTGCACTAATAGAGCCACCTTCTACAACCCCAACTTAAACCTTTAATTTTACCCAACAACTTCCCTAGAATGTTCTAGAAAGTGTAACTTTCCCTATTGTTTTGGTGCCAAAAGTCCTGCCATTTGATTTCTTGCCCGGGAAGATATTTAAATGAAATTCATTTTTTAGTGGGGCAGCTTCTCGAGGCCATGACTTTTGATTTGACCTTTAGATTTCTAATTGTAATATGTTGGAAAGCTTGTGAAAATATCTACAACAATATTTTGTTACATCTAAAAGATCAAAGATTTTGCACCTTGTTTTGGGGCTCTGAAGAGCCTCAATTTTTAGTTTTAAACTTCATTGGGGAAATTCCCCAAGATGAAAATTCAATATCTTCCAAACAATACAATATTTTGAGATGATTCTTTCACCAAAAATCTTATTTTCTAATTTCACTCCTTGGGGTCAATTTTTTGTGTCCATATGACCTGAATAGGTTGACTTACTAAAAATAGCAGGTGACTTTTTTGGCTGTTTCAAACTTCTAACTAGCCCAAAGACTGCATGGGTCACCATGGGCCCAAAGACAACTAAGGAAACTACAAACAAATGAAAATATGATATTTTTGGGTGATGTAAGATTTCCCTTACACCAGTGGATGCTCCTGCATCAAACACCCGAGGTAATTTGAAAAGTGACCCTATCACTTCTTAGGTGTTAGAGAGAAACCAAGACAGTTAACCTCAACTTACGATAACCATAACAAATCTTCAACAGGACTTCCTCTCCATTTCACCAAGTACTCTGCATATTGCTTGTTTCTTGTGCTTCTACCCACATGACTATCCAAAATTTCTTCTATCTCTTCCTTTTCTGGCGTAGGTGCCAGAATGTTCCACTGTGCCTCTATTAATTTATTCTCCTTAACTCCTTCATGATATTTTGTCAAATTATTAACGTTAAACACAGGTGAAACATGAATTTCATTAGGCAACTCTACCTCATATGCATTTCTTGAAACATGCTTCTTTAGGATCTTCCATGATCCAAATTTCTTCATCTTTAACTTGTTATATGTACCAACTAGAAACCTCTCCTTTCGCAAATGAACTATGACTTTATCTCCTACATGAAACTCCTTATAGCTTCCTTTCTGATCCGACTTAGCCTTATGCTAAGATCTACAACCATCTTTCACCCAATTTCAAAGATTAAATATTTTGCACCCTATTCTAGGGCTCCAAAGTGCCTCAATTTTCAATTTTAAACTTCATTAGAGAAATTCCTCGGGATGAAAATCTAATATCTTCCAATCAGTACAATATTTTGATATGATTCCTTCGCCAAAAATATTATTTTCCAATTTCACTCCTTGGGGTCAATTTTTGTGTCCATACGACTTGAATAGGTTAACTTACTAAAAATAGCAGGTGACTATTTTTTAGTTGTTTCAAACTTCTAACTTTCCCAAAGACTACATGAGTCTCCATGGGCCCCAAGACAACTAAGGAAACTACAAAAAAATGAAAATACAATATTTTTGGGTGATGCAAGATTTCCCTTACACCACTGTATGCTCTTGCATTAGACACCCAGGGTAATTTGAAAAGTGACCCTGTCACTTCTCAGGTGTTAGAGGGAAACCAAGATGGTTAACCTCAGCTTCTGATAACCATGAAAAATATTCAACAGGCCTTCCTCTCTATTTCACCAAGTACTTTGTATATTGCATGTTTCTTATGCTTCTACCCACATGGCTATCCAAAATTTCTTCTATCTCTTCCTTTTTTGACATAGGTGTCAAAATGTTCCACTATGCCTCTGTCAATTCATTCTCCTTAACTCCTTCATGACATTCTATCAAATTAGTAATGTTAAAAAAAGGTGAAACATGAATTTCATTAGGCAACTCTATCTCATATGTATTTCCCGAATCATGCTTCTTCAGGATCTTGCGTGGTCCAAACTTCTTCATCTTTAACTTGTTGTATGTACCAACTAGAAACCTATCCTTTCAAAAATGAACCATGACTTCATCTCCTACTTGAAACTCATTATACATCCTTTTTTGAGCTGCCTTATCCTTATATTGAGATCTATAGCTATCTTTCGCTAGAACTGAAAGATTGGAGATTTTGCACCTTATTTTGAGGCTTTGAAGGGCCTCAATTTTCAGTTTTAAACTTCATTGGAAAAATTCCTCAGGATTTAAATTTAATATCTTCCAAATGGTATAAGTGTTAACTACTGAAAGTTGCACCCATATCAAGTTGCAGAACTTGATACTTCAGAGAAACATGGTAACTTTTCCAGGTTGTGGGTCACCTAAAAAATGGAAAAGAACCTCCAGATAAAGTTGGCTCCTAACTAGCAATATCACCTAACTATTGACTTGATGGGAAAAGAGTAAGCAATACATAAACTGAAAACTACTCCTATGGTGATACACCAAATTTGTTCAAACTTGTACAGCTACTTAACACACAATTTTCAACCAATCAATAAAAGCTACTGTGCACAACTCAATACTCATATGATACTACATAAATGTTTCATAAGAAAACTACAATACATATAGTCCTAGAGGGATGATAAATTTTCCTCACAACTAAAATCTGCTTGCAGCACCAGCATAACATATAACCTGCAATATACATATCTCCCCTGCTTGAAAGTGCTATTAATGAGATATATTAACAAGGAATAGGAAAACTCACATGTAAATTCGTCAATCATTCAACACACTCAATGAAACAGATAACTGAGAAGATAAAAATTGCATTCTTTATTGATCTTCAAAGGTGAAACTCTACCATTCAATGTCTGTAAATGAGTTACAAAACTCTGTATTCTCCTCCAAGGACTCATAGAAGTCACAAAGCAGAAAAAATGCAAGTCAAAACTAATTACAATGAATCACACAAGTGATTATATCCACATATCCAAGTAGTTCCACAAAAATGGGTTCTAGAAACCTCAAGAACTCGGATGGCTTCAAAAAGCCAAAAATATAGCAACTGGGTTTTCTTTAAAAATGCTTCAAACAATTGAAATGATCAATTTTGACCAAGTTCAACATGGTGACTTATCATAACATCCTCCAAAAGCTCCAATTTTATCTCCAAAGCAAATAAATGCCCCTATTTCTTCTCCAAGTGTTTGTAAACTTGTCAAAAAGCAATTAAAGCCTCTCTATATACTTTCCTTATGTTGGAAAATAAGACTCAACTCCTCAAAACTCTCTCTCAGTCATAAATCAAAACCTATCCAAATACTCCTCTCCTTGCATACGTTGAAAACTCTCATGACTTAGTCATATTAACATATGACTTTACTATTTTTTTTATTTTTTTTGCATTTTCAACAAAACACTTAAGTCACAATGATTTATAAAACATCATTTAGACTTAGTATTTCACAATTTCCAAATCTCATGCAAAGAAAATAAAAGCAATAATATTAAGCCTAAAAAAAAAAAGAGACTTATACGTATGAAAGGCATAAAATGCCTAAATCCATTGGCCTCCACTTAGGGTAAAAACCCTAAAAGAAAAACATGCCAAAAATTGGGAAAACATTACATTTGTTTCAGCCAGAGAGGAGAAACAGCGCCGCCAAGGTTTTCTTGAAGCTCTGAAGGGAAATTTCCATGGCAGATTCAGACATTATAATGGCATTTTCCTCACAACCTCTGATGAATAATAGTTTTCCATGCTCAAGTAAGCATTTTTTTTATGCCATTTAGTTTCGTTTTCTGAAGAAAAATAGCTCGAATTGAACCATCATGGAGGAATAAAAGAACACATACTCATATTCTTTTCTTTTCTTTGTATACACTCTCTATTTAATTGGTATCTTTGTATTTCTACGCAATGGATTTGCATTTTTCTATATTTTCTTGCATGGTTGTGTGCTTTTAGCCAGTAGTGCTGTAATCATCTTCATTATAATATGACTCGTGCAAGATTAAAGAGTGAATGGCTTGAAACAAAATCCATCTCAACCGCTAGTCCTAAGAAAATATTGTCTCACAAAGAAATTTGCAAAATGATTCAATGCCATTGTACAGTGCGGCTGCTAGTCAAAGGCTCTACACATCTCATGGACACCGCCTTTTCCACTTGAAAACCCTTAATTACTTAAACATTTTCTTCTTAAATAACTAGGGTTTCTTGTATGCGTTGTACAAGCAAAAAAGAAAAACTAGAGATGAAGGTGCGCACCACTCCCATCCATGCTTTTTTGTATTTCTTGAAAAAAATTAGCTTCTTTACATGCCCTTTTGGATTTGAAGTAGATACAATAATATTACCATGCATAAAACTCTTGTCTACCACAAAAATATTTTCAAGCTTTCCAGTTACCTTATGGGAGTCATTACCCCATCATATTTCACTGTCCTAGTAAGCTTTGTCACCATATCATCTTTGAAGGCTTGAAACATACATCGGTCTGTTATTACCTTCACCTTGCGCTTAAATTCTAGCTTAAATTTTGATAAACTAGAATGGTGTCTACCCTCACTGATTACACAATACCTCCAATATTGTAACCTTGAACAAACAACCATACAAAGTATGCCTTTCCAATTGCATCATGAATGATTTTTATCTTATGGTTTGATGCTACTTATTTGTTGTCATCTATTATTTGCATAGGATACAAGATCACTGTCATGTCATTATTTTCTCTAAGAACACATGGACTGTTAAATCCTTGAGTCATCTCATGTCTTTAGCATTCCTTAACTTTTTCCTTTGCTCTGTGTTATTCAATTTTTGTATCCTGTATATCAAGATCACGATCAACCTAATAACCCTGTAGCAAATTATTTACCCTGATTTCACTTCCATGAAGACCAATGAATTCCTTTTATCAATTCACTAATTTGTTATTCATTACTGAACATTCATTGCTTTGGTGAATGTACCCTAACCCCCATTCTTCTTCTACATATTCCATTTCCTAGATTAAGCACACCAATGACTTTCTATAATGTGCTTCATTCACTGGTTAATGAGTTCATCCTCATCATTTCCCAGGAAATATTTAAGCCCACAAACAGTACAAGTAGAGAAAAAGTCAAGAAGAAAACAAACTGATCCAACTCAAGAAAGTACTGCCTAAATATTCTCTTCCTCTAAATAAACTTGCTTCCTGGAAGTCTCAAATACAACTGTGGGTTTCAAATGGACAACAGTCAAGGTTAAATCTATAGGCTCTTGATCACTTGCACCCTTAAAAAAAAAAACTTAGCAATAGTGTCCTTCTTTGGATGAAATACTTGTCTCAAAATATGTTTCATTCTTCCTCCAAGACTTCATGTATTTACAGACTTTAGTTTGATCATAACTGGTTCCAATGTTAGACAGATACCAGATCCCATGCCCTCTTAGATTCAACACCATTTCTTGTTTTGCCTCATTTTATTCAACGGTTACAGTAGAGTTGTACAAGTATCCTCTATTGAATGATTATGTTGTTTTCAAGTTCTTCCATAGCTTCAATGAACAGAAAACTGCTATTGTATTTTGCATGGATGCACTGAGGTGCACAAAAGAAAATTGTGCATAAATAATGAGCTGGGCTCAACCCTCGTGGGAGCCACATTTACGCCACTCATTTGATCTAAAGAATATGAATGTACCTGTAGCTGCACATGAAACAAACAAATTAGGAAATATGATTGTCTTTTGTGTATACGTTGACCAAATGGTTTTCCTAGACATCTAAGGCATTCATTGACCTTTTGATGCACATGGAGATAAATTGATGCATGGATAGGTGGATAATATAAATTATCATGTATGGTTATGACCTTTCATTGCTTAGAGTATAACTCTAACACATTGCTTGACTGCTACAGGAACAAGAGCACATGGAAACCAGGAAGGACAAGCAACGACGACAATACTAAAGTGAGACAAACATCAACCAGTCATTCAAGCAATGACTGGTCATCCCTCTACATGCACATTTACTTTCCTTCATTTATTCATGTATTAATTTATCTTTATTTGTATCAAGGGAAAGTCAGTCTCATGGCTTGCTGTGTGAGACACATGTGTCTTATCTCATTCAATAAAGATTACATTTTCAAAAATAATTGAATCTTTCTGTATTGCATGCATATGTATGAATGTAATAGTCTGTATTTGCAATCTTTTCAGATTTTTCATTTATACATTTGAATGTGATGAAGGAGGATAATAAAAGCACCTTATTTTCCTTAGTTTAAAAAAAAACAAATTTTACCCTTTTGAACCAATGAGTGAAAAATGTGTAACAATAAGATTTTGAGATGATTCTTTCACAAAAAATATTTTTTTCCAATTTCACTTCTTGGGGTCAATTTTAGTGTCCATACGACCTGAATAGGTTGACTGACTAAAAATAGAAGGTGACTATTTTTTGGTTGTTTCAAACTTCTAACTATCCCAAAGACTGCATTAATCGCCATGGACCCCAAGACAACTAAGGAAATTAAAAACAAATGAAAATACAATATTTTTTGGTGATGCAAGATTGCCCTTACACCACTGGATGCTCATGCATTAGACACCTAGGGTAATTTAAAAAGTGACCCTGTCACTTCTCAGGTGTTAGAGGGAAACCAAGATGGTTAACCTAAACTTCTGATAACAATGATGAATCTTCAACATACCTTCCTTTCCATTTCACCAATTATTCTGAATATTTCCTGTTTCTTGTAATTCTACCCACATGGCTATCCAAAATTTCTTCTATATCTTCCTTTTTTGACGTAGGTGCCGAAATGTTCCACTATGCCTCTATCAATTCATTCTCCTTAACTCCTTCATGGAATTCTATCAAATTAGTAATGTTAAAAACAGGTGAAACATGAATTTCATTAGGCAACTCTATCTCGTATGTATTTCCCGAATCATGCTTCTTCGGGATCTTGTGTGGTCCAAACTTCTTCATCTTTAACTTGTATGTACTAACTGGAAACCTCTCCTTTCGCAAATGAACCATGAATTCATCTCATGCCTAAAACTTCGTATACCTCCTTTTCTAATCCACCTTAGTCTTATACAGAGATCTACAACCATCGTTTGCCAGATCTAAAAGATCCAAGATTTTACACCTTGTTCTGGGGCTCCAAAGGGCCTCAATTTTCAGTTTTAAATTTAATTAGAGAAATTCCTCGGGATCAAAATTTAATATCTTCTAGATGTTACAGGATCTTGAGATGATTCTTTCACCAAAAATATTATTTTCTAATTTCACTCCTTGGGGTCAATTTTTGTGTCCATACAACCCGAATAGGTCAACTTATTAAAAATAGTAGGTGACTAGTTTTTGGCCATTTCAAAATTATATCCCAAAGATTGCATGAGTCATCATGGGCCCCAAGACAACTAAGGAAACTATAAACAAATGAAAATACAATATTCTTGGGTGATGCAATATTTTCCTTACACCATTGGATGCTCCTGCATCAGAAACCCAAGGTAATTTGAAAAGTGACCCTATCACTTCTCAGGTGTTAGAGGGAAACCATGATGGTTAACCTCAGCTTCTGATAACCATGATGAATCTTCAATAGGCATTCCTCTCCATTTCACCAAGTACTTTGCATATTGCCCGTTTCTGTGCTTCTACCCACATGACTATCCATAATTTCTTTTATCTCTTCCTTTTCTGACGTAGGTGCCGAAATGTTTCAATGTGCCTCTGTCAATTCATTATCCTTAATTCCTTCATGATACTTTGTCAAATTATTAATGTTAAACACAGGTGAAACATGAATTTCATTAAGCAACTCTACCTCATATGCATTTCTTGAATCATGCTTCTTCATCTTTAAATTGTTGTATGTACCAACTGGAAACCTCTCCTTTCGCAAATGAACCAAGAGTTTATCTCCTACCTGAAACTCCTTATTCCTCCTTTTTTTATTCACCTTAGCCTTATACTAAGATCTACAACCATCTTTCACTAGATCTGAAAGATTAGAGATTTTGCACCCTATTCCGGGGCTCCAAAGGGCCTCAATTTTTAGTTTTAAACTTCACTAGAGAAATTCCCCAGGATCAAAATTTAATATCTTCCAAAAGGTATAGGATTTTGAGATGATTCTTTCACCAAAAATCTTATTTTCTAATGTCACTCCTTGGGGTCAATTTTTGTGTCCATACGACCCGAATAGGTCAACTTACTAAAAATAGTAGGTGACTAGTTTTTGGTTGTTTCAAAATTCTATCCCAAAGACTACATGAGTTTCCATGGGCCCCAAGACAACTAAGGAAACTAAAAAAAAATTAAAATATAATATTCTTGGGTGATGCAAGATTTCCCTTACACCATTGGATGCTCCTGCATCAGAAACCCAGGGTAATTTGAAAAGTGACCTTGTCACTTCTTAGGTCTTAGAGGGAAACCAAGATGGTTAACCTCAACTTTTGATAACCATGTTGAATCGTCAATAGGAATTCCTCTCTATTTCACCAATTACTCTACATATAGCCTATTTCTTGTGCTTCTACCCACATGGCTATCCATAATTTCTTCTATCTCTTCATTTTCTGATGTAGGTGCTAGAATGTTTCACTGTGCCTCTGTCAATTCATTATCCTTAACTCCTTCATGATATTTTTTCAAATTAGTAATGTTAAATACAGGTGAAACATGAATTTCTTTAGGAAACTCTACCTCATATGCATTCTTGAATCATGCTTCTTCAAGATCTTGCATGGTCCAAACTTCTTTATCTTTAACTTGTTGTATGTACCAACTAGAAACCTCTCCTTTTGTAAATGAACCATGAATTCATCTCCTACTTGAAACTCCTTATACCTCCTTTTTTGATCCACCTTAGCCTTATACTAAGATCTACAACCATCTTTTGCCAGATCTAAAAGATCAGAGATTTTGCACCCTATTTCGGGGCTTCAAAGGGCCTCAATTTTTAGTTTTAAACTTCACTAGAGAAATTCCCTGGGATGAAAATTTAATATATTTCAAAAGGGACAATATTTTGATATGATTCTTTCACCAAAAGTATTATTTTCAAATTTCACTCCTTGGGGTCAATATTTGTGTCTATATGACCCGAATAGGTTAACTTACTAAAAATAGCAGGTGACTATTTTTTGGATGTTTCAAACTTCTAACTATCCCAAAGACTGCATGAGTCATCATGGGGCCCCAAGACAACTAAGGAAACTACAAAAAAATGAAAATACAATATTTTTGGGTGATGCAAGATTTCCCTTACACCATTGGATGCTCCTGCATCAGAAACCCAGGGTAATTTGAAAAGTGACCCTATCAATTCTTAGGTGTTAGAGGGAAACCAAGATGGTTAACCTTAAATTCCAATAACCATGATGAATATTCAATAGGCCTTCCTCTCCATTTCACCAAGTACTCTGCATATTTCATGTTTCTTGTGCTTCTACCCACACGACTATCCATAATTTCTTCTATCTCTTCCTTTTCTGATGTAGGTGCCAAAATGTTCCATCGTGCCTCTGTCAATTCATTCTCCTTAACTCCTTCATGATATTTTATCAAATCATTAATGATAAACATAGGTGAAACATGAATTTCATTAGGAAACTCTACTTCATATGTGTTTCTTGAATCATGCTTCTTTAGGATCTTGCATGGTCCAAACTTCTTCATCTTTAACTTGTTGTAGGCACCAACTGGAAACCTCTCCTTTTGCAAATGCACCATGACCTCATATCCTACCTAAAACTCCTTATACCTCCTTTTTCTAATCTTCCTTAGCCTTATACTAAGATCTACAACCATCTTTCACCAGATCTAAAAGAGCAGAGATTTTGCACCCTGTTCTAGGGCTTTGAAGGGCCTCAATTTTTAGTTTTAAACTTCATTGGAGAAATTCTCCAAGATTAAAATTTAATATCTTCCAAACAATATAGGATTTTGAGATGATTCTTTCACCCAAAATATTATATTCCAATTTCACTTCTTGGGGTCAAATTTTTGTGTCCATACGACTTGAATAGGTCAAGTCACTAAAATTAGCAGGTGACTATTTTTTGGTTGTCTCAAACTTCTAATTATCCCAAAGACTACATGAGTCTTTGTAGGCCCCAAGATAACTAAGGGAACTACAAACAATTGAAAATACAATATTTTTGGGTGATGCAAGATTTCCCTTGCACCAGTGGATGCTCCTACATCAACAACTCAATCTAAAAATCTACCTAACCATTGAGGCAAGGTATCATCTAACCCCATCCAACTTCTTCTCATTCAACATATTAACTAATATTTGAGAGTTTGGTTCACAAATGATCTTATGCCAACCAAGGGCACAAGATTTTTCAATAGTAAATAGAATAACTAGACCTTCCATGAGGTTATTAATTTGTTGCTCCTTATAAATAGAGAAGAATAAAATCACCTTACCAGAACTATCCCTTCCAACTCCATCATTCCTAGCATGACTAGGATTTCCTCTAGAAGAATCATCTATATTAATCTTTAAATCCTTTTTGGATTGACGACACCTTCAAACACAAAAGGAACCCAACACAAGGCCATGAAAACCCAATCTCTTCACTATCTCTTCATCCCTCTTCTCCAAGGGGAGAGACACTTCACATTTAGCTTCTATAGTCTCTTGAATCATGCCAAAAACTCTCTGCCAAACCTATTGAACCATCAACTTACTTCCTTGAAATATCCTATGATTCCTGTCAAGCCATATCTACCAGATGATAAAAGAGGGGCCAATATTCCACATTATCTAAAGAAAATAATCCTATGTCAGAGGCATCACCAATCTTCTCCAAAACTCAATCAGTGAAGAAGCATGAACACAAGTCTATCTCTAGATACCCCACCAAAGGTTCTAGATAGCCCTAGAAAAGGAGCATTGAAAAAATAATTGGGATGGATCCTCTTCACTTCTGCCATAGAGAACACATATAGATGGTCCCTAAAAGCCCCACTTTCAAAGTTTATTCCAAGGTATTTGTTCCAAGATAAAATCCAAAAAATGAAATTACACTTGGGTCAAGAAAACTTATTCCATACATTTTTCCACCACAAAACCTCCATCCCCCCTATTTCTAAAGGTTCAACTCTTGATATCCACTTGCCACCGCATAGAGCCACTTAGGATCTAGGCTCCAAGCTATAATATTTTTCTCTTTGAGTGAGCCACACTCTCCAACAACTAGAATTTTTCTTAACTCAACGTGTTCCACTTCTGATCCCCCAATTGGTCACTCTATTAGATCGTTCCATCTATACACTCCCGCATGCACATAGAACTTATTAGATTTAAAATTTGTAATCCAAGGCCAACCGGCCTCCATGGAGTGGTGACAAAGGTCCTAAAGATGGGGATACATGGTCATGATTGGGGGAAATCCATCCCAAGAATCATGCCAAAAGAAAGCTTTAGACCCCCTATTGCATATCTAGAATGAACCTCCCTTGATCAACTTAGCTCCCTTTTTAAGAGTTTCCCAAATAACAGAACCTTTACTAAATAGAGATAACATAGGAACCTCTTCCCTCACCACCCCCTTCAAGTACTTGTTAGAGATAATCCCGGCCTAGACATGATCTTGTTCATTACACCACCTCCAATATAGCTTAGCCACTAATGCTAGACCATTAAGACTATCTTACCTCAGCCCAAGGCCACCTTCCTATTTCAACCAACAAACAATCTCCCACTTCACTAAACTGATCCACTTCGAAGAATCCAAACTACTCGCCCATAAAATTTACCTTGCAAGAGAATCCAAATCATTAATAAAGCTAAAGCTAGGGGGAGCCACTTGAAGCATACACCTATAATTAGGAAGAACCTAAACCATAGACTTTAGAAGTAACACTTGTCCTACAAAGGATAACCACCTATGGGTCCAATGATTCACTCTCACCCGAAACTTATCCAAAATACCTTACCAAGATCCCTTGGGAAGGGTACCAATAGAAAGAGGTATGCCAAGATAGGTCATAGGAAGAATTCTAATTTAAAATCTCAGAATACAAGTAATCCGTTGTTGAATAAGCAAGGGTGTGTTGAAGAATAAAATGGAAGATTTACCTTCATTGATCTGTTGGCATGAAGTTGTGAGATATATGTCTAGTACCCTACAGAAGATAGTTGCTTCTTTAATATTATCCACACCCATCAAAGTGGTATCATCAACAAATTGTAAATGCATATGTGGAGGAAATCTATTACTCCAAATCCACCCCTAGATAAATCCTTGATTAGCATGACTCTTAATAACCCTCCCCAGACCTTCTTCCAAAATAATAAATAAGTATGGTGACAAAGGTTTGCCTTGTTGAAGACCTCTAGATTCCCCAAACAAGTTGGAATGATCACTATTGACTAGCACAAAGAAATAAGGGGATGTGACACAACTCATCACCCATTTCACCCACTCTTCATCAAAACCAAAAGCACAGAGTACTTTTCAGAGGAAATACCATTTGACCCTATCATAGGCTTTATCCATGTTAAGTTTGATAAATATAGATTTTTCTTTTGAAGCCGCAATGGAATGTATAGTCTTAGCCACAATGACCACTCCATCCAAGATTTTTCTATCAACCACAAATCCCCTTGTTCTTCAGAGACAAGCCTACTGATCCACCACTTCAACATCTCTACAATTAGCTTAGACATAATCTTATAAAACACATTACAAAGAGCTATAGGTCTAAATAGACTCAACCTATCAACCTCTTCACATTTGGGAATAAGAGCAAGAAAATTAAAGTTCATAGCCATCAACATCTATTTGTTCCCTGAGATTCCTACAACACTTCTAATAAAATCCAATTTTATAATTTCCCAAAATTCCTAAAAGAATTCTATCGAAAACACATTAGGGCTAGGAGCTTTCCCATTCTTCATCTAAGAAATAGTTCCCTCCATTTCATAAAGGGAAATAGGGCTCATAAGGTGCTCATTCATTTCCAAAGAAAAAAGTGGAGTACAAGCTAGGATATGGTTTTCTTCTTCTAGCACATCAAGAAATCCTCCCTAAAAAAATAGGCATAATACTGTGAAGCCTCTCTAGAAATATCCCAATGAGAAGCTAGATGCTCTCCCCTAGAAGACACAAGATAAGAGATCGAGTTCCTATGCCTCCTGGCCTTAATAGAATTAAATAAGAAGGTTGTGTTTCTATCCCCTTCTTGCAACCACTTTATCTGAGCCTTCTATTTCCAATAAATCTCCTCCCACAACTCCCATTCCTCCAGAGATTTTAAGGCCACTGATTCCTCCTTAAGGGATTCTTCAAAAAGTCCATACTCTCTAATCTCATGGGTAACAACATCCAGACTAGCCTAAGCAAGCCTTAGCCTAGAAGATATTGCCAAAGCACTTCCTATTTCACTTCTTGAGTTGCTGCTTCACATAATGGAATTTCTTGATAAAAGAGTACATCACTATGTCGAACGCCAGTCTACCTCAGTGCCACCAATTTTCCATAAGATCCTAAAGAAGGGGATCCTACATCCACATAAATTAAAACTTAAAAGAAGGATTTTTCGTGACACATGCTAATGTAGCAAAGAGCTTAATTGGACAATGATCAAATCCCCTCTAGTTCAATATCTCAAAACTGGTAGCCCAATTTCAACCAATCTAGAAGCAAGAGACCAAAAACCTATCAAGTATCTCTAAAATTAAGTCCTTACCACATCTCCTATAATTCTAGGTATACTGACCATCATTGGGCTTTATATCCACAATATTTAAGGAAGAAATGTTTTCTATGAGAAGAAAATTTTATGGCTGCAACCTTTGCAATCCTCCCCTATTTTCCTCCAAATCAATAATAACATTAAAATATCCATAAACAATCCAAGGATATAGAGGAAATATACTCTAAATATATATAATGTGAGACCAAAGGTGATACTTTCCAAGAATATATGTCGGGGCATAAAAATTAGATAAAAGAATAGTCTCTCTAGACTCCAAACCAAAAGCAACCACATAAAAAGAATACTTACTGGTAGTCCACCAAAGGGGGATGATCTTCTATGGGTTCCATAGGAAACCTACACCCCTTGCATTACCTTGAGCACCAATATAGTGGAACTGACTTTGCCACCAATGTTTGGAAGCCAAGTTACACATGCTCTCCACAAAAATCTTAGTCTCTTGAATGAATATCATATTTGGCGAATGAACTTTCACCAACTCTCAAACAACTTTTTTCGAGGGGAATTGTTCAAGCCCCTCACATTCCATGAAAGAATAATCATCTCTGAGAGTTGGAGAAGTGGGAGTCAATCATTTTGATAGATCTTGACTCCACAAACATCTCTCCCATTGGCTTAATTTTATCCAGATCTTTCTTTCTCCCCACCTTAAGGGGTTTCTCTAGAGCCACTTTCTTGATATTTTTTGAAGCCCTACAATGGGATAGGACTTATTTCCTTTCTTTAAATATGAATCAATCTTCCCCAGTGGGGGTGTATTCTCAACGAAGACTGAATCTTCATGCCTTTCCATAGCTCCATTTGTTACTGGACCTGCAAAAACCTTGGGGCTTAGATCCGTTCCCATTTTTTCTAACATCAAGCCATCATCCTGAACATCTTAACTCTCAACAGTTCTGGTTACCACTTGATACACCTCCAAGACTCCAAATTTAAGATTCATCATATCAAGGTTCACCTCCTATTGGATAAGATCATCCAAAACATCAAAGTAATTGAACACATCCTCCTGTCTCTCCTTGAAGGTTATTTTTTGTCCTTTGTTCTTATTATGAGTCTTAATAAGAATAATACCTTTCTTATCTTTCACTTCACCCAAAATAGTATCCTTTCCTTTATCCTCCTTAGAAGGATGTTATGGAGGTTGCTTAAGAGGAGGCTCTGAAGAACGAATCCTAGGACATCTTTTCTGCAAGTGTATTGTAATTAAAATTATTGAATAGTACATTAGATTGATTTGGAGTGTGGATCTTTTCTCTTGAAAGGGTTTTACCCACTTAGACATGTGTTAGGTATATTGGTTATTTTATGTTTAAATGTGTTTCTATTTTTTTAGTTGTTAAAAGATTGAAAATTTCATAATGCTCTCCTCAAAATATTAGTGTAGGAAGTGTTTTCTTGTACCTTCCTTTTGAAACATTGAGCTATTGAAGCTCAAGATGGTGGATATATTAATAAAAAAAATCTATGGTTTACAAGTTCTATAAGTAAACTTGTAGGAATGAAGGGTTAAGACTAGGATGTGTTAGATTGGAAATCCAAAAAATTCATTTGGATTTTTTTTGGTACATAAAGACCTATTGAATATTGTAGGAAAGTTACTAAGTTAAAGCCCTATTTAAAGATTAGGAAATATTTAGCCCTTGTAAACATGTTTCTTTTATATAAGTTGTATAATCTGTGGATGGGTGAAGGGACTCAACTGTTGAGAACTTAAATTAATCTAAAACCATTACAAGTCACTTACAATTCATTAGTGTGAAGATGGAAGAAGATCATTACATATTTTTGTTTTCTTTTCTAGAGTCATGGAACAATTTGGTGATGGTTATTGGAAATGTTAATTCCATTTTTTTTCTTGGTAAGATATTGCACATCTTCTCTTGAAAGGAGATGAGATAGAAGGCTTATGAATCTACTAAGGAAGTATTGGTTATTTGTGGATGATAAAAGGAAAAAGACAAGAATAAGGATAGGGAAAAGGGAAATATCATATCTAAGTCTCAAGAGAGATCTAAGTCTCTTGGTAGATCCAAGGTAAAAAAATTGAAATATAGTATGTAAGGCTACTTCAAGAAGTATCACAAGTAGAAGAAGAAAACAATGAGTAAGATGATGATTTAGATTATAGAACTTAATAGGATTAATTAGATGCATGTATTGCAACCCTTTCCAAGCATGCATGTTAAGATGAATGGATGAACAACTTTGGTTCCTTTCCACATGACTCCCCATAGGGAGTCATTTTCTAACTATGATAATTTTGATAGTAGAAAGGTCTCCCTTAGTGAAAAAATTGTTTTGAGTATTTTTTATATGTATTGAAGTCAAGATAAAATTCTATTATGATAGGATCAAATGTATTTCAAGAGTTATACACACCCCAGGTTTGACACAAACTTGGTTTTTTCTACAATATGAATTATATGGGTGTCCAGGTAGTCTTCAATAGTGATGGGTGTATTATGGCTTGTGGAGCTATGGTATTCAAAAAGTGATTTTAGGTTGGAATTATTTTTCACCTTGATACTAGCACCTACATTTAGTGTCACTATTTAGTAGTACTTGTAGCAAAGGGTCTTACATCATCAAAGCCTACAAATTTGGTACCTACGACATCTACAACTAGATAGGATCGATACTTGAAGTAAAGGGACATACAATATAAAGACTTTAACACTTGGATTTATAAGAAAGGGACTAACATCAAGACTTGTAGCACCTACATTTCCCACAAAGGAACTTGTAGTAAAGGGAGTTGTAGTAGTTGGAAATATATTGTGGGTTTTTAAACATGTTATCACTTTATAAATCAAGCTACCATTTGAGAATAATATGTTATGGCATGAGTGCATGAGCAACATAGGCAAGAAGGGTCTTAGGACCTTGAAAATAGAAATATTGTAGAGGGGTTGGTTTATTGTTCTCTTGACTTTAAATTTTGTGAACATTGTATTTGTGATAAATAGAATCATGTCCAATTTTATTCAAGCTCACATAAGTCTCAAGGGATTTTGGATCTTATTTATATTGATGTGTTTGGTCTTGTAGGTAAGCCTTCATTGGTAAAAAGTATATATATATATATTATTTTTCCTTTATTGATGATTTCTCTAGGAGGACTTGAGTGGATTTTCTCATACATTAATCCAAGGACTCTAGTTGGTTCAAGTAGTATAAGGCTCTAGTGGAAAACTAGACAAGAAAAAATATCAAGGTGTTGAGAACAAATAATGGTGGAGAAATATTTTTTAGTTTATTTTAATAGATTCTACAAAGAGAATGATATTCCATGATAGAAGATTGTGAAGGCCTACTAATGTTCAGGAAACTTGGTGTCAAACACAAAATTTAGAGGGAGTCTTATTGAACAGTCCACTAAATATTTGAAAGACCATTTAATTTATCAACCAAGGTTAATGTAAGCTTTTGATGATGATGGAACTATATGTGTATTCAAAGACTCTTCACTACCTATATCACCCTAGCACAGGTGCTTACACATATTATAAACCATAAATTGTATAACAATGAAAAGAGGTAATGTTGAAGCTATTGCTACAGGTACTTACAGCTAAAGATTGTGACTAGTTCATTGTCAAGAAATAAATTCTATAATTAACCAATACTTGCTAACTCAACCAAACTGATTAACTCTAAAGAATAATACATGGAAACAATTAAAGCATGAATACAAGACAAGATCTTTTTGCATTCACCACATGGAGAATCTGATTAAGACAAACATAGTTATGAAACTAACTATTGTAATAGAAATAAATGTATAGAAAATAAAGTGGGGAACAGTTACCTTGAGTGACCCTTACTCTAGTGATTGTCTCCACAAAGTGAACTCAAATCTAGCTCCTAAAACTAATTTAACATAATAGCAACTGAAAATATCTCATTGCATAACTCAAGCTATCACAATCCAAAGAAATTATTTTGAAATATATTATTCAAAAGATCATGATCGAGAAACAAAACAATGTCTATGTAAAAACACAAACTAACTGAACAAATCTATCTGCTATATTCTCTATTCCAACTAACTAACTAACTAAACCATCTAACCATTCATATGGGTGGGAGAGAGTCTTATTAGAACAAGGACTCAAAATAGAAATCTAATCATAAATCACCACTCCATACAAAATAGAGCATGAAAAATTTTGAGTAATCAAAACACAATTGAAAAGGAAGAAGAATTGAAATAGGACTATAACTCTGCTATAATGGTTTTAAACTTGAAACATGGATTGTAGAAACAATCACGTTAGATTCCCAATTGTAGTAGAATTCTTCTCCTTCAATAGTATCATTAAATGATGTTATGATTCATAATAATCCATACAAGTAGATGCCTCCAAATATGCAATTGATGCATTCTTCTAACTTCCCCTGCATTGCTACTAAAACTCCCTTTGGTTGTGGGTTGTGCCTCCCTATTGTTGTGGGATACAATCTACTAGCTCCAGCTCCTTGGCTGCAAAGAGTTAGTTCACACAACATCTACAAAATACTAATAACCATAACTTAAACAAAAATATTCATTAAATTTCATACATATCCACATATTAACCATGCAATTTAACTATCATGTCATAATCATATTTCCATAGACTTTAAACTAGGTCCAAGTTTTCATAATGATCATAAAAGATAGTAAAGTTTTAGGGATATATAGGAAATAAGTATCTGGAGATGTCTAAAATCATGTATTGAAATAAAAAAAACTAACTAATAGTAGGCCTCATTATTCCCCCAACTGATCATTTGCTTTTCCTCAAGCAAAACAGTTTGAAGACTGGAGGTTGTATTGTAAGGTCATCTCACTAAGGTTTGTGATCACATCCACTCCTTTTTGTTGTCCCAAATAAAAACCTCTATAGCATGAAATTTTTTCCCACCTAACATCCTCAACTTCTTCATGTTCTTCACTCCTTTCCCCTATCCAATGTGGTACTTGGTAGAGAAGCATTGGTGGAGAGAAAGTTAGAGGTACCCATTCAAGTGCTTTGTCTTTTGCAATGTCCATATACCTTCAGATTCTTTCAAGCATAGTCATAAAGTTATATATAGAGTGGGACTCCTTTTGCAACTCAGGGGTTAAACTGACCCATCTTTCCTATATAAGCCAATAAGAATGATGAAGAATTCCTACTATTAGCCTTTGCATTCTTTCATAATCATTTAGTCTCAATTGCGTAATCTTTTTTCCTACACCTTTATACTTCAAAAGATTTATCCATTCATATATTATCTTATGGGGGTTCTTAGATTCCTTTCTAATTTGAAGGTAAATTGATTTCTCCTTCTCTACATAGTCCTGCATAATCTCACCCCTTTGCATTTCATTTCTAAAGTATGAAGCTAGTTCCCTAATTTGTTAATCAGCCACAAATAGTAATGGGTTTCACTTTGTATCACCTAACACAACATAATTATGTAGATAGAATTCACATAATTGATCTTGTCCTTCAAGTGTGGCATCAACAAAAATATTTAGAAATTCAAACTTTCTACTCATTGCAATTGGCGAGTTACTAATCAACTGACTAAATTGAAAGCTTAGAAAATTTTCCTGAAAAACAAAGTATATACTCTAGCAGGAGGTCTACACTTAACAATTTGAGTAGCCTTATATGTTATTTCCTCAACTTAACTCTAGCTTTTTCAATTTAGTTTCTTTATTCTCTAATACTCTGGTATGTTTTGAAACCATTCTTTCATTTTCTTTCTCCCATTTTTTTTTCTATTGGGAGAGTTCCTAAGTTACCTTCCACAACTGGTAGCCTAGAGACATAATGGTATGATAAGTTGGATTCTTTGTAATATGGGGTCCTTAGGTTGGAACTTTTTTTTTTGTTCCCTACCTTTACTATGGAAATTTGTGCAAGCAAGTCCAATTTAAACCCATTCCCATAGCTATGAAGTTTCTCCTCCAATTCTTTAATCTTCAAGTCCCTTTCCTTGTCTCTTTGTTCATATGTTTTCACCAATTCCTCTAACTATTTAATTCTCTCTAATGCTTCCTATAACTCCTTTACACTTATCTTTTCTGTGAAAAAATTCTCATCTTCTTCAAAATTTTGGTCATCACCAACCCCAATATATGCACAACCCTCACTATGAGGGCTTTGTGGGGTTCTTCTTTTGGTTTTATTAGCAATAAAAATTTCCTTTGAATCAAATTTAGAGGTGGTTGAAACATACCATTTTCTTTTAACAAGTGTATGTACATCCTCATAAACATTGTCTTGCAAGTCTAAATCTTTCACTATCACACAAATCTTTTCCTCTTGTTTCTTGACAATACCGCTCATGACACCCTTCCTTTTTAGGTGGTGTGAATGCCTTGGTTGGGTGGCCTTCTTCTGCATTTTCTTGGGAGTAGGGGAAGGTCCACATTTCCTCTTTCTTATTTTTGGCGTCTTAGAAGAAATTGGGGTTTCCTGGAGATCCCATGCTATAGGTTGCTTAGAGCTACGGGTGGTAACCTTCACAAACTCTTCTCCTCTAGTTCTCCCCTGCTGCATGTAGGTGAAGAAACATGTGAATCAAATGGAATTTCCCTTAATAATATATTAGGTGATTCCAAATTCTCTGGAACATCTGGTTCTTCAATTATATTGCTAATATGGCTACAAATTAAAAAGATTTCCCAAGAGACATGTGGGTATTGAACCCTTACACTTCTTTTCACAAGTAGGGTAACTAAACAATAGTGTGATAGGGTTGTAGTGTTTATTTTCCATTTGTATTCATATCCCATTCTCTTCAATGAGTTATAAAGAAAATTTGGTACATTAACGCTTACATCATGACAAAGGTGATTCAAAATTTTGAAATGCACATTATAAATAAGAGATTGTTTACCATCACATGTAAGATATTTGACAATATAAGAGGTAGAAGAAGCCCATACCCATGGTAGTGATAATCTTCCAGTACCTTGGGATGATGACTCAAAATTCTCTCCAAGCTCTTTGAATTCTTCCTTGACAGCTACTACATTTTCCCTGATAGGAAATTCAACTCCTTCTCTTGGCAGACCGAATACCTCTACAACTGCAACCTTTGATGCATCTACCTTTAGCCCTCAAACAGTGGCTTCATCATGTTTTAGTGTCTCTTCAAACTATTATTTCATAGCTTCATTGTACTCTGGAAACCTCAGGAAATAGTCCAACCATCCTAAATTTCTAAAAATAGGCAAGACTAACCTAGCTTCTAGTATATGCTGGTGTGTAGAAGGTTCTCTGTGAATAATATCTCCTCCCATCGTGGTAAATTACTCTTTTATGTTCAAATTTTCCAAATTCAACTCACAACTTTAACCTCACCAATCCTTCCTATCTGTTATACTTGAATTCTTGAAATTCAACTTCCAACTGTTGATTGCTTATATTGTGCCTATTACAACTTAATTAGGCTTAGGTTATGGCTCAAAATTAGGATGATGACAAAATATTTACAGAAAGGAAAAAATGTATTTGGTGTTTTTGGTGGAAAAAAAAAAATGAAAACCTTGGAAAATGTACTCTCCCCCCAACTAAAGTTATTAAGTGACCTAACTTAATTGTACCTTACTAAGTTGAAGGTTTAATCACATATGATGGAAATAAGATAATGAGTATGAAGCATGCATAATTAAATGCAAATAAATTGAAAAAAATTACAAGCTATGTTAATTATGGTAAATTAGAATGTGTACCTATCAATGTGAAGTGAATTGAACTCAGCTCATGTGAAGTTGATTAGAAGTGTCTGCAATGTAATTATGATTTAACATTTTCTTAATTGCAATGGGTGATGGATAAAATGATAGGGTGACATGTGGTAATGAAGGATACGAAATGTATGACTTATGGATATGAAACAATTTCCTAAATGCATGGAAATCGAGGAATGTGTCGTTGGATAGGAGGAATGAAATGATATGACATACATCTGGCTACATGTATGGAGAAATGAATGTATGTGGATGGCATACAATTAAGCTGGAAGAAAAAAATGAATTTGCTAACTGCCACGTGTTGCAGGTACCTTCAAAAATAGGTCCCTTTCTAAACTGTGTAGACTTTTATTCATAAAGTTCTAGGACCCTACTACATCGTGGAGTGTATTTGAAAAGAATTGTTGAATGGATCACCTGTGTAGTGTGTGCATATGTAGGTGTTAGAAAATTATACCTGGCTGACCCTAGTAGATGATTTGTGTAGCCCATCTAATGAAGCATGTGTAGAATATGTAGTGTGTACCTCTGTATCCTTGTCTGTTAGAGCATCTTCATCAGAATTATTAGCTTTGTCATGATCATTGGACTATTCAATGTCTTTATCTAAAGTACTATGTGATCCATATTGTTACATTAGAGCAATGATAAAATCATCTTTCTATGTTGGCTTCTTGTAAATTTTTCAATTGGTGACCATTGACCAATAGTGAAAATCTAATGACATCTATAGTCTACAACTTGACTGCTCCATTTGGGAAAACTTGCTCTATTTCATATGGTCCTAACCACCTTGTTTGTAGCTTCCCTTTATAATCTTTTATACCTTTAGTCATATAATAAAGCCCAGTCACCTACATTGAACTCTTTTGGCTTTATATACCGATCATGTCGTTTCACTCCCTATTTCTAAATAATCTTTGTGTGATGCATGGCCTCCATTCTAATCTCATCCAATCAATTTAGATTGTGTAGTCCTTTTTGTGTTGCTATCAAATCCATATTAAATGCAACTATTTTCTTGAGTGTCTTGTATTCAAATTCAATGGGAATTTTTTTTGTTTTACTATACACCAACTCATAGGGTGTAAAGCCTATTGTTGTCTTCCATGTTGTCCTATAGGCCCATACTGCCTCAAGTAACCTGTTTGCCCAATCTTTTTTTTGAATCTACACTATTTTGGTTAGGATTTTTTCAATCTCCCTATTTATTAATTCCACCTGCCCATTGGCTTGGGGGTGATAGGGTGTTGACTTCTTATGCCTTATTTCATACTCCTAAACCAATTTGGTAATCATCTCTAATGAGAACTATAGGCCTTGATCTGCCATAATTTCTCTCGGCACTCCATACCTTTTGAATATGTCTGAACATATATGAATTTTCATACATTACTATCTCTAGCAAATTGCAATGCTTTGAATTCAACCCACTTGGTCAAATAATATGTGCAAACTAGGATATACTTTTGGTTATTGGATGCTAGTGATTTTGGGGTAATGAAATTTAGCCCCCATTTATCAAATGGGCTAGTGTCAACTATGGTTGCAAAGGGATCTCATTTGTTTTAGTTGGCCTTCCCATCCTTTGAAATTTTTCACAACTCCTTATGTATTTCACTGAATCCTTATGAAGAGTTGGCCAATAATAGACAGTGGTGAGAATCTTAAGTGCAATCCTCTTTGCTACAAAATGTCCCCCATAGGTTTCATCATGGTAGGCTTTGAGGATGTCATAGACCTCATCCTCTCTTATTCATATCCTCATAATATTATTTGTACCTATGTAGAACAAATAACTAGCTTCCCAAGAGTAGGGGAAAATTTTATGCACCGACTACCTCTTTTCTCTAGGGGAGAAATTAGGTGGTATCTTCCCTAATACTAGGTAATTTGCAATATTAGAAAACCAAGGTTTCTACAATGTTAGAGAAAATAGATGTTCATTTGGAAGAGAAACATCAACAACACCTTCTACTAATTCAGTAGGTAATCTAGACATAAAATCTGCCACCACATTTTCCTTACCAGGTTTGTCCACTATGGTGATATTAAATTCCTGCAACAATAATAATCATCTAACAATTCTTCCACCAACAATAGGTTTATTCATTAAATAGCTTATTGTAGTGTGATCAGTATGAGTAAAGACTAGATGCTCTGTGATATAGTGCCTAAACTTTTTAATTGCATAGAAAACTGCCAACATCTCTTTTTCTATGACTGTGTAGTTGAGTTCTACCCCTTTTAAATTCTTGTTAATGTAGTATATGAAATACTCCTTATTACCTTCCTTTTGTCCAAGTACTACTCCTATGGAAAATTTAGAAGCATTTGTCTTTATGTGGAAAGGAAAAGTCCAATTTGGTCCTCTCAAGATAGGTGTTTTTGTTAGTGCTTCAAAAGAGTTTTGGCATTCTATGGTCTATTCAAATTATATATCCTTTGTGAGTAGAACAAATAAGGGTGTTGCAATTTTTCTAAAGTCCTGAATGAATCTTATATAGTAGCCTGCATGTCCTAGAAAATTCTTGACATCTCTTTTTTTTTTTGTGGCACAAGGAGTGTGGAGATTATTTCAATTTTATTGGGATCCACTTGAATCCCTTCACTTGAAACAAAATGTCCTAGTACAATCCCTTGGGCCATCATCATGAAACATTTATCATGACTTAGGGATAGGTTGTGGTCTTGACACCTCTTTAAAACTTTCTCTAGGTTTTTGAGTGCTTCATCATAGTTTTCTCCATAGGTTGTAAAATCATCCATGAAGTCATGTACAAAGTTTGAGAAAATGCTTAGCACTGCCCTTTGGAAAGTGGCTAGAGCATTACATAGTCCAAAGGGAAGAACAAAATAGGCATATGTGCCCCAAGGGCATGTAAATTTGGTTTTATCCTAGTCTTCTGGAGCTATTCTAATATGGTTATAGCCACTAAATCTGCTTAGAAAGGAGAAGTACTTTTTACTTGCTAGGGAGTCAAGCACTTGATCAATGAAAGGTAGTGGAAAGTGTTCTTTTGTAGTGGCAATGTTTAATTCTCTATAATCCACACATACTCTCCATTTCCCTCCTTTATCTAGAGGTGACACCCATTGACTATCAAAAATAGGGTAAATGAAGCCTGCATCAAGTAATTTTTGTAACTCATTTTTGACTATATTTCTTAGTGTAGGGTTCATCCTCCTCTGTGGTTGTCTAATTGGTTTAAAACCATAATTTATATAGATCTTGTGCAAGCACAGGTCTAGATCAATTCCCTTCATGTCATTGTAGTCCCATGTAAAGCCCACTACATATGTTGAAAGTATGTGCAAATTGGTATTGTCATTGATGTCAACAAGCTTGTGTTGTCATTGATGTCAACCGTGTATGTGTTAAGGAAGATTGATGTTAAATAGTTGGTGTTGTTTATGCTTTGATTTTTTGTATTATGTTTTCATTAGTTAACATACCAGTTTTAACCTTTGGTGTTACTTTGATAAGATTCTATCTATGGATGTAGTAGTGATGAAGATTATGTGTATGTATCTTTGGTGCTTGATTTCCAAGTGCTTTTTAGAAAATTTGATAAAAAAAGGAAATTACAATGTGTTGTAGTGTTGTTTTGGGCTACAAAGAGATGTTTTGGTTTTGCTCCACATTTCTTCTAGGTTGAAGATCTGCCTATGCAATTAGGATAGGATGGTGAGAAGTGTTCAAAGATGTTATATTCAATAGATGGTATGTTGGATTGTCATATAGTAGAAGATATGTTCACCAGTGTGTGATTATGCATTGCAGAGGTGTCTGGGAGAAATGTTTTTTCTCTACATTTCTCTGCAATTATGCTTCAGGTCTTGCGATTCTGAAGGTGTGTTGATTGTGTTGGTAGTTTACCTTAGTCAAGAGGATGGCAGAGTAGTTTGAGTGTATTAGGTTTGCACATTCTTCAGGTGGAAGTTTTTGTGAAGGAGTTTATTGCATTTCAAGGTGGTTAAGGAGTATTCTATATTGTGTTCAAGTGTGGTGTGTTGTTCGCAATTCATCTTTGGGTTTGTGGAATCGTGTACTTAAAATTTTAATCGTGTTTGCATGGGTAATGGTTGACCTAGTGTTTATACTACATGCAAAGGATAAATATTGTTTTTGGTAGCATGTGGTTAAGTGGTGTTGTTTATTTGGGTCCCAATTAAGTTTTGATGTGGTATGTATTTACTTCTATCCACCACGGAAGTGTTTTGGTTCTGAACTAGTTTGAATTTTCACATTTGAGGTTCATATCCGACCTTGGAAAGGGTTTCAAGGTTAAGAATGGTATAAGTATGCATTGAATTGTTGAAGGAGGTCAAGATAGATGAAAGTGAAAAGGTATGATGCGAGTGATATGAAATTAAGTAGAGAAGTGAGAGATTTCAAGTGTTGGATTACTGGATGCAGTGAGCAGAAGGTGTCTGCAATCATTCAAACAGACTATGAAGGTCTTGGAGCTATCATGGTGGAATCTCTGTTGCATTGAGATCATGTTCTCTGTGTAACATTTCTTCTCTATTTTCTTTTTCATTCCGACAATGTGCTTTGGCTATGAGCCTTTCTGGACAGTGTGTCCTATTTTGGTAGTGATCCCTTGTAACTGATTTTGCAATTACTTATATTGTGAGCTAATTCTCACCATTTTTTTTCCCTCATTGGGTTTTCCATGTAAATTTGGTGTTCTCTTTTGCATGGTGTTAAATTTGTTTTAGTTTTTGTTATTTGCTTTTCATGTTAAAACTTCATAACATATTTAAGGGTTTAATGAATGCATGTGGGTCTAAATGTTAATGAAGGTTTTGATTTTTTGATAAGATACAATTGATTCAACTCTCCCTCTCATTTTTATTTTTTATTCAACAATTGGTATCAAAGAAAGGTTCCTTGGAGAAAAGCTTAAAATATTGAGGTAGATATGGGATGGTGAACAAGAAGGAGATCCCTATGTTTGATGGCACAAACTATGCATTCTAGAAGACAAAGATGGAAGGCTATCTGGTTCACCTTGGATATGATGTCTAGAAATCAATGAAGACTCAATATACGATACCTACAAATGGACTACACACAAGTGATGAGTTCAATGCCTATGAAATAAATGGTAAAGCAAGGTTTGTTCTTTTGAGTGGTCTTGCAAATTCTAAATTAGTGAAAGTTATGGATCTAAAAAATGCTAAAGAAATTTGGGATAAGTTGGAAAGCATTTATGAAGGAGATATTATGGTCAAACAAGGTAAGATGTAGAACTTTAAGACTACATTTTAGAACTTGAGGATGTCTGAAGAAGAAACCATTATAAGCTATATGTAGAGGGTAGATGAAGTGGTGAGCTCTATCCGAGGTCTTGGAGGAAAGACCAAAGAACCTAAAGTGGTAAAGAAAATTCTTAGAACCCTTACTAAAGCTTACAGTTATAAAGTTGTTGCTATTGAGGAACCTCAAAATCTAGATCAATATTCTAGAGGTCAATTGTATGGATCTTTAACTGTATTTGAGATGAGAGAGTTTGGTACTAACAATGGCACAAAGTTTGAGACTACTTTTAAGGTTGCAAAAATAGAAAAGACTAAAGAACCAAATCAAGAAGGTATTGATGATGTGGAGGCTAACTTTGTGAGAAATATGAGAAGAGGTACTGGTAAGTACAAATGTAAATTACCTTTCAAATGTTTTAGTTGTGGAAAAATAGGTCACTATGCTTCAAGATTCCTAAACAGAGTTGTGAATGACAAAAACAAGGAGAACAAAGGAAAGAAAGTTAAGAAAATCTATTATGTTAGAGAAGATGCAAGTATTTTTTATGATGAATTTGATTGTGGAGCTTATGTTGATGATGAATGCTTGTCCATGGCTTTAAAAGATGAATCTGTTTCTGGTAACTCTGAGAGATGTGTGAAGGAAAGTGCTCCGAAGAGAAAGGATAAGACTGAAGGTACTTTGGTATCTGCTTAAATTCATATTAGATAGGATAAGAACTATTGGATAATTAACAGTTGCTGCTCAAATTATATGATTGGAGACAAGAGTAAGTTTGTTAAACTTGAAAAATATAATGGAGGACTTTTTATATTTGGAGATGATTCAAGTGCTAAGATTTTTAGAATAGGTTCAATTAGTTTTGATGGCAAGCATAATACTGATGATGTTTACTATGTCAAGGGTTTAAGGCATAACATTTTGAGTGTTGGAAAAATGTGTAGCAAAGGATATAATATTATGTTTCAGGATGATGGATGTGAAATCAAAAAAGGGTTCAAAACTATGATTGCTATTGGAAAGAGAACAAATGGAAATGTGTATCATCTCATGGAGGCTGATGGTCATTGTTTCATGACTCAAATTAATGAAATTTGGTTATGGTACAAGAGGATGTGTCACATTAATTTTGATAACTTGGTAAAAATCAGTTCAGTTCAAGTAGTAAAATATTTTCCAAGGATTGCAAAGCCTATCAATGTTGTATGCAAGGAGTGTCAGACTAGAAAGAAAACAAAAAGAAGTTTCACGGGTAAAGAACAATCTTTTACCGAATTGTTAGAATTGGTATATACAGACCTTTGTGGTCCTACAAGAGTGAGAATTCTTCAAGGTGATAGGTATTTCATGCTCTTGATTGATGATTATTCTAGAATGACATGAGTTACTTTTCTTAGAATTTTTTTTGAATCCCTAGATAGATTCAAAGCATTTAAAGTTATGGTTGAGAATGAAATGGATTTGAAGATCGAACGTTTGAGGTCTGACAAAGGTGGAGATTTCACCTCCATGAATTTAACATGTTTTGTAAGAATCATGGCATAAAGAGGCATTTGTTTGCCCCTAGAAATCCTCAACAAAATGGAGTGGTTTAAAGGAAAAATAGTACTATTCAAGAAGCTGCTAGGACTATGATGAAAGAAGCTAACCTATCAAAAGTCTACTAGAGAGAAGAAATTCATACTATTGTTTACATACTTAACAGAGTTCATGCAAAAGAAAACATCATAAAGACTCCCTATGAGTTGAGGTATGAAAGGATCCCTACTGTCAAGTACTTCAAAGTGTTTGGAATCAAATGTTATATCAAAAGAGATGATGGAAAGTTAGGAAATTTTGATGGATGGTTTGATGAAGGAATCTTCCTTGGATATTCTACTAAAATAAAATCATATTGGTGCTATAATAAAAGATTGAGAAAGATTGTTGAGATTACAAATGTCAAAGTTGATGAAGATTTGTAGAATCTAGTGGTGATAGACGGATATGAATCAGATGAACTTTCCTGTAGAGAAGAAGAAGAACATAAGGTATAGGAAGCACAGGATGAAGAGGAAGAAGGTTTAGAAAAGACCAGTAGAACCCCTAAGTATGTGAAGAGAAATCATTCTGAAGAACACACATTGGAGACAAAAGCAAAGGTGTGCTAAAAAAAAGGGAAATTTGTTGAAGAAGAGGTAAATTTATGTCTACTTTCTAAAGTTGAACCTAAGACAGTGATTGAGGAATGCAAGGATGAGCATTGGATGAAAGCTATGGAAGAACTTATACAGATTGAGAAAAATTAGACTTGGGAAGTTGTCCCAAGACCAACAAACAAAAACATAATTGGATCTAAGTGGGTGTTTAGAAACAAACTAAACGAGAATGGAGAAGTGGTAAGAAACAAGGCAAGGCTTTTGTGTAAGAGCTACTCACAAGTTGAAGGAATAGAGTTTGAGGAGACATTTTCTCCAGTGGCTAGAATGGAAGGAATCAAGATGTTTTTGGAATTTGTAGCACACAAGGATTTCAAATTTTATCAAATGGATGTGAAGTCTACTTTCTTGAATGGAGAGTTGGAAGAGGAATTATACATTGAACAACCAAAAGGATTTCAGTTATCAAATAAACCTAATATGGTTTACATATTGTAGAAGGAATCGTATGGATTGAAGCAAGCTCCTAGAGCTTGGTATGCAAGGTTGGATAGGTATTTGATACTACAAGGATTCAATAAAGGTACCATAGATTGAAACCTTTACTTCAAAGTTGAAAAAGATCAAATCTTGATTATAGTTGTGTATTTTGATGACATAAATTTTAGAGGAAATGAAGCTATGTGTAAGAAGTTTGTAGAAGAGATGCAAAAAGAGTTTGATATGTCTATGTTTGGGGATATGAATTTCTTCCTTGGGCTACAAATCGATCAAACAGATAAAGGCATATTCATTTCATAGTCAAAGTATGGCAAGGAAATGTTAAATAAGTTTGGAATGGAAGACTCCAAGCCGGTATGTAATCCTATGGTTATTGGTTGTAAATTGAGCAAGAATGATGAATCCCTTAAGGATGATCAGAGTAGGTATAGATCTATGATTGGTGGACTGTTATATCTAACTGCTACTAGACCGGATATCATGCATGCAGTTTGTCATGTGGCTAGTTTTCAAGAAGATCCTAGAGATTCACATGTTGCAACAGTGAAAAGGATATTTAGATACCTAAAAGGCACTCTAAATTATCACTTGTGGTATCCAAAGGATACTAACTTCACTTTCAGTGCTTACATAGATGTAGATTGGGTTGGTTGTGTGGATGTTAGAAAAACTACAAGTGGTGGTGCATTCTTTATTGGATGTAGATTGGTGTCATGGCCAAGTAATAAATAAGATTCAGTTTCTTTATCTATTGTAGAGGTTGAGTACAATGCAACAAAATATTGTTGCACACAAGTGTTGTGGGTGAGGCAAACATTGAAGGATATCAAAGTGGTGTACGATGAGCTTATTTATACCTTTTGTGACAATACAAGTGCAATAAAAATTTCAAGTAATATAGTGATGCATTCAAGTACAGATCATATTTCAATTAGATACCACTTTCTAATAGAGAAGGTTGCGGAGAATAAAGTGAAGCTTGAGTATGTGCCTAAAAAGGATCAAATCGCTGACATATTCACTAAGGCTCTTCCTAAGGATACTTCTGAGTGTCTTGGGGAGAAGTTGGGGGTTATTGCTTCTCCTTCTTTGAACTAGATGCATAAGGAGATGCATTAGTCCAATGGATCTCAAGATCTATCCCTTATTTTGGACTAATGTTGATGGATACCTCTCAAGGGGAGTAGGTAGTGGCATTGCAGGTTGTTGCATATTGGTGTGCGCTCCTAAGGGGGAGTATTCAGAGTAGTAAAAGAAAGGTGTTGTTGGGTAGTTGTAAGTAGGTTGTGTAATTTCAAAAGGGGAGAATAATGCAAAACATTTTATCCTTTTCCATTGATGTCAAATGGGGAGAAAAGTCATGTGAAAAAGAATAAGTAATGAGAGGAAGAGAGAGTAAAATGAAAAAGATCTAAGAGAGAAAAACATGTGAGAGAGAAAGTTAGTAGAAGAAAGAATCATGTAAGGGGGAGAGTGAGTAAAGAGAAAAGAGAAAAGGAAATAGGTATGTTTTTTATTAAGGAAAAAATAGGTTTTGAATGGACCCGAAACTATTAACAATAGGTTTTGAATGGACCCGAAACCATTGGGTTTTGAAGGGACCCGAAACCCAAACTAAGATGAACAAGTTTCCCAAAGAATAGAGTCAATAACACCCAGCAGTGAAACAGAGAATCAACCAGCCAAAAGCTAACAAACTACCCAACTAAGTACCAATATTTTACATGGATCTTGAACCCCTTGGTTTTGATGGGACCAATAACCCACTACAACAAGGTTTTGGCAGGGACCTTAAACCCAAGACTACCTGAATCCTCTAGGCACCAAACACAATCAGCAGCCACAAAAAGGTTGTCACAACACCCTTTAAGAAATTTTTTCCCCATCTCCCTACCTCAATAAGAGAGCAACAAGGAAAAACCCAAACATTATAAAACACCAACCAAAACCTGCATCCCAAAGGATACAACCAAGCAACAATATTCTACCAGCACCAAACCTGAGAAGCCAACCCAACCTCCACCTCTAAAAGAGAGGGATTCCCTCTATAGGAGGAGATGAACTGAAACCCCTTACCACCAAAACCACTGCTCTCCACGCAAAAAATGCTCCACCTCAATAGAATCCAACACTCCACCTCAACAAGAGCCATCTCCCCCTCTATAGGAGACACCAGTTGGAGAAACCAAAAAGTAGTTTTAGCAGAAAGGGCAGACAAGACATTTCTTACCAGCTCAAGCATCAGGTGCCAAGCAGAAGAAAAAAAAACCTCCTTAATAGCTCACACATCTAGGTCCAAGGATAAAACAAAGTGCACAACCCAACCATCATCCAACAAGCATCAACATGGAGTAAGTCCAACAAAACCAAACGAGCAACCCCAACATAAACTCCCCACAAAGAACGGGGAGGGTGACCTCCAAACTCCCCCAAACCACACTTCTTCTCAGCAAAGAGGAGAACACAGCATCAAAAGGGAACTCAAGCCAAAAAACCACCAAATGCAAAGTCTCCATCTCAAAATGAACAAGAACTAGCCCCCAGGAGGAATAGGGAGTCCCAGACAGCACAAAAGTAAGGAGAAGGCCCAACATGAAAGCCCACCAAGCAACCCTAACACGCCGGTCAAGGCCAAAGAGAGGCCAAAACTCCTCACAAATAGCCAAAGGGAAACACCCCCAAACCACAAAGAGGGGGAAAGAAGAGCCCCAAACATTTTGAAAAAGAAAACCCCTCAAAAATAGCCATCGAACACATCATAGGCAGGGGCAAGAGACCACAATGAAGAAGAAAGTAGAAGAGAAGGCCAACAAGAAGAGTCCTTGAGCCCTCCTACTACACTAAGTAGGAGCCACAAAAGGCCCAATCTTCAACCAAACTTCCTCAATGAGAAAACCGCCCAAGCAAACCCACGAGATGGAAGGAACCCAAAAAAAGAATAGGCAAGGCAACTGATACCCAACCCCAACCACAACAAAACTAGAAGCAGCACCCAAGCCACACTAGCCACACAGTTCCAAAGCGAAAGCAAGAACCAACACAATGTCCACAACACCCACTTTACTGACCAAAAGGAAAACACTTGAGCAAACTGCAACCACAGGCGCCCATAGAAGAATCTAGAGAAAAGAAAAAGGCCTTAATACATGCACGTCCAAGCCTCCAACACCAACTCAGCTCACAAAAATCCAACAACCCCCGTCGCAAAGAAGAATAGAAGGAGCCACAACATGAAAGGAATGCAAAAATCCCTCCAGGGTAGTAGGTTCCACAAGACAGGAATGAAGGCAACACATCACAAAACAGGGGGAATCCCTCCAACTCGCCACAACCAATCTCTAGCCCTCAAAAGCAAGGAGACCACCGCGTCGACCAAAATCATCATCATCATCTTTTGCATTTTCCTCACCTCCATTGCTGGAATTCAAATCTCTAGCCCTCCCACCCACAACACTCCCTCCTTCTCTCGACATTTAAATAAAGGAAATAGGTATGTTTAGAGTTGTGTATTTGATGGTTTTTTACATCTTTTGTTGCCATCAATAAAAAAGGGGGAGATTGTTGCAAGTATGTGTAGATTGGTGTTGTCATTGATGTCAACAAGCTTGTGTTGTCATTGATGTCAACTATATGTATTGAGGGAGATTGATGTTGAACAGTTCGTGTTGTCTATGTTTTGATTTGTTGCATTATGTTGTCATTAGTTAACCTACTAGTGTTAACCTCTGGTGTTACTTTGATAAGCTTCTATCTATGGATGTATTATTGATGAAGATGATGTGTATGTGTCTCTAGTGCTTGGTTTCCAAGTACTTTTGAGAAAATTTGACAAAAAGAGGAAATAATGTGTTGCAGTGTTGTTTTGGGTTATAGAGAGATGTTCTAGTTTTGCTCCGCATTTCTTCTAGGTTAAAGATCTTCCTATGCAATTTAGATATGATGGTGAGAAGTGTTTAGATATGGTATATTGGATTGTCGTATAGTAGAAGATGTGTTCACTAGTGTGTGACTATGCATTACAAAGGTGTTTGGGAGAAATGTTTTTGCTCCATGTTTCTTTGCAGTTATGCTTCAGGTCTTGTGATTCTGAAGGTGTGTTGATTGTGTTGGTAGTTTACCTCAGTCAAGAGGATTTGAGGTTTGGTTCTTCAAAAGATATTTTTTCAAGTAACAATGTATGGTTGAGTAGTTTGAGTGTATTGGGTTTGTACATTCTTCAAGTGGAAGTTGGTGCGAAAGAGTTTGTTGCATTTCAAGGTGTTTAAGGAATATTCTAGATTGTGTTCAAGTGTGGTGTGTGGTTTGCAAGTCGTCTTTGGGTTTGTAGAAGCATGTACTTAAAATTTTAATGGTGTATGCATGGGTAATAGTTGACTTGGTGTTTACACTACATGCGAAGGATAAATATTGTTTGTGGTAGTGTTTGGTTAAGTGGTGTTGCTGATTTGGGTCCCAATTAAGTTTTGATTTGTTTTGCATTCACTTCTATCTGCCACAGAAGTGTTTTGGTGCCAACCTAATTTGAACTTGCACATTTGATGTGCATAGTTGACCTTGGAAAGGGTTTTAAGGTTGAGTACGATATAAGTATGAGTTGAATTGTTGAAGGAGATCAAGATAGATGAAATTGTGAAGGTATGATGCGAGTGATGTGAAATTAAGAAGAGCAGTGCAAGCTTTCAAGTGTTGGATTATTGGATGCAATCATTCAAATAGACTGCAAAGGTGTTGGAGTTATTCTAGTGGAATCTCTATTGCATTGAGATCATGTTCTCTATGTAACATTTCTTCTCTATCTTCTTTTTCATTCTAGCAGTGTGCCTTAGCTGTGATCCTTTTGGATAGTGTGTCCTATTTTGGTAGTGAGCCCTTCTAACTAGTTTTTCAATTACTTATATTGTGAGTTAATCCCCACTGTGTTTTTTCCCTCATTGGGTTTTCCACATAAATTTGGTGTTCTCTTGTGCATGGTGTTAAAATTGTTTCAATTTCTCTTGTTTTCTTTTCATGTTAAAACTTCATAGCAAATTAAGGGTTTAATGAATGCATGTGGATCTGAATGTTAGTGAGGGTTTTGATGTTTTGATAAGATACAAGTGATTCACCCCCCTCTTAGTTGTCTTGTTCATTCAACGTGTTCCAACAACACAATGGTTAGGTAAGTCTACTTCCCAATATTTAATTCACTATTAACATTCAACATTCTACTTGGCATAATTTCTAAGGTCTTGGATGTTGATTGTACAGATGAAATATCAAATCCAACAATATTTGGGACACATTTTTATGGCAGCAAAGAATTGAAAAATTGAGATATTGATTTTGATGAATTGACAGGTGTAATATTCTGCAAAGGATCCTACAAACATGACAAACAATACTGTTGAGCTATGGGTACCTATCACAATTATTCTCTGTAATGTGTGCAATTAAATCATCCCCATCTTGATTATTCAATAAAGGCCTATGTTCAATGGTCATGAGAATCTACAGAGAATACTGGTCTTCTTAATCTAGGGTAGACCATATGACATTCTCTAGATCTGCATGAGATTGGGCTGGTGGATAAAGGACCAACTTCTTGGTCATAATTCCATTTCAAATTATCATGTTTCTAGACTTACGACCTATAAATGCATTAGTTGTTGCTAACCATCATCTTCCTAGAATAAGGGGATAACCTGTAAGGTTAGCATTTATACTTCTCTAAATGTGCAAACTAACTAAGAAATGGAAATGACAAAATACCAAGGACACCTCAAGATTAGCCAAAAGAGTGATACAACAAAAAAGAATGTAAATGAAATGAAACACAAACAATTTTACCTCCCTTGGTGTTGATACCTCTTTGATTGGCCCTTGATTGGAATGATTTGTGTGCTCCTTAGATGATGGATTGGGTGACTAAATGCAAGATTAGATGTGCAATATGATCAAGAGAGATGGCTTAAATGATGGCAAAGGATTGAGGATGTAAATTAGCAGCATGTAGTTATGAGAATGCAAAAATTTGAGAAGGAAAATTGGCAGCATAAGGTTGCTCCAAATGAAAGTGTTCTAAAAATGCCCTTAAAGAGGGGGTATTTATAGAGGATCTTGAATTCTCTAGAGAATTCAATGGTCAAGATTGATCCAACAAGGTCAAGATGAAGGGCTATGGTGGGTTGAGAACCCACAAGCCCTCACATCTTGACATGTGGAGGGTGAAGTGGCCAGGGATATGAGATGGAGATGAGTTGTCAAGAAAGTACATGAGGTGGAAAAAGGACATGCACCTTGGGGAGTGAGAAGATTTCCACAAAAGGGATTTCTTGTCCCCAAGTGGGAGTGAAAGGGACATTTGAGGAATTTTGGAATTCCTCAAAAATCTACATGAGAAAAGGAAAAGTGGTTGGGGAAATAAGTGTGAA